>JASVEL010005895.1:0-279620 GCA_032618575.1 Nicotiana noctiflora
CATGTCAAAGAACTTTTTGTATTGTTCCTCTTTTTGGTGTTTGGCCAGCCTTTGGAGGAATAGTGGTGGAGGCCTCTTCTTCCCGGTGACTTGGGATTTATCTTTGTCTATCATTTTCTCATCAATCTGCTGCTCTACCTTTTCCGCTACTTTCTTCATTCCCTGTTGTGCTTCTTTATTTTCAGCAATTGGCTGGACTGTTACTCTTGTCAACCCTGTGGATTCATCCAATTCAATGGGCAATGGAGTAGGTGTCTCAGCCTGTTTGTCAATTTTCTCACTTTCATTCTCAGCATCAAGATATCTACCGCTTCTCAGAGTCACTGCCATTATTTGTTTTGGGATTTGGTCCTTTGGGTTCGTTTGTGTATCTGCAGGTAATGTCCCTTGAGGTCGATTGTTAAGTGACATAGCAATCTGCCCCATCTGCACTTCCATATTTTTGATTGTTGCATCATGTGCATCTATTCTCTCATTGGTTTTGGCATTTGACCCGATTACATGTTGCATCATAGCTTTCAATTCTGCAAACCCATCGTCATGTCTACCCCCATGCTGTGGTGGAGGTGGATGATATCCCTGCTGCTGATTGCTGAAATTCTGAGGTCTAGGATATGGAGCCATGTTGTGTGATGGCCTCATACCTGCTGCATTAAATTGTGGTTGTGGAGGTCTATACTGCATTGGAGCCTGTTGGCCCCAGTTTTGATTGCCTTGTCGCTGTCCTCCATAATTAGCCACATAGTTCATATCTTCATGCTGATGATGATGTTCTTGGTCTGCAGCCTATGGATTACCTATGGGTTGGCTAATGCAAGATGTGCATAAACCACCATTGGTAGTATCTACAATGTGAACTTGCTGCTTAACCCCTGATTCTTCCACCTTCTTTGTCAGGATGCTCATTTGTGTCAATAAAGTTGCCACGTTCTCCTCCAGTGTGTTGGATGGATCCAGAGGTACAGAGTGTACTACTGGTGTGATAGGAGCATTCTTGGACGTCCACCCGGAATTTTGAGCCATCTTGTCTAGCAAATTTTGGCCCTCTCTCCAAGTCTTGCTCGGAAAAGCCCCACCTGCTGAAGCATCTACAATGTTCTTCATGCTGTCTGAAAGCCCCATGTAGAATATTTGGCCCAACATCTGCTCAGGAATTCCATGGTGAGGACACATAACAAGCATGCCTTTGAATCTGCCCCAAGTTTCATGTAGTGTTTCCAGTGGTTTCTACTTGAAGCTCACAATCTCATCAATTTGTTGAGCTGTTTTGTTGGGTGGATGAAACTTGTTGTGGAATTGTTTGACTAACTCATCCCAAGTTGCAATGGAGTTTATTGGGAGTGAGTTTAGCCGTATATGTGCTGCTCCTGTAACTGAGAACGGAAAGAGTAATAATCTGATAGCTTTCGGAGTTACATTCGGTTGCCTCTGTGTTTTGTTTATTGATAGAAAGTTCTTGAGGTGCTGCTGTGGATCTTCAACCTGAGACCCAGAGAATAATCCCTTGTTTTGCAACAAGTGAAGCATGTTGTTAGTAATCTGGAAAGACTCAGCTTGAACTGCTAGCACAGCGATGGCAGTTACCAAATTATCCGTTGTGGGTTGTGCCCAGTCGAACAATGCACCTTCTTGTGCCTCTCCTGTGCCTCTTGCATATTTAGCCCGGCTTGCTGGTTTTGAGAGTTTATGTCACCCATGTCGAAGTCTAGTTTGATTGGTTGTTGAGATTGTTGAATTTGTTTGATGGCTTTGTTACGTGCCCGGAAAGTTTGCTCGGGGTCCGAGAGTCCTTCGATTAGTTCTCGAGTCCTTGCAGATTTTCTAGGCATGCACCTGAATACCCAAATCAACAAACGTCAAAATATTCAATGTAGAGTGTAGAAAGAACCTGAATACACAAGAATCTTGAAGTTCGGCAATGGCAATTGATAATTCCGTTAATTCCCCGGCAATAGCGCCAAAATTGATTCACGTCCAAGCAACGGTCGTAGTCAATATAACTTGGTCTAATAAGTCCAAGATCGATCCCACAGAGAATTAACCTACCAATTGCAACTATCACAACCCCAAAAGTACTTCCGAATCAAGTTCCCAAACTTTGAATATATATATGTGTGGTTTCGAACAACTACTTTGCAAGAATTAAAGAATGCTTTAAAAGAAAGAATTGAATGTTAAATAAAATAATATAGAGAAAGACTAAGGTATTGATTTCCCTATTGATGGAATCCCTTATCGTTATGCTCATACAAATTGTTAATATATTCTATCAATCATGAACGCTATGTGTATCGTAACCCTCTCCCGAGAAATTACAATAATTTACTAGTGCACTCTCCCGAGCTACCCTAGCTAGCTTTAATTTGAATAGTTCACTTTAGATTGCACCCAAGACTTCGTTATTCCTAACCCCATCTTTACGCCTAAAATTATAGATTCCTCTAATAACCTAGGTGTGGTGTTGTTCAACAATAAACCTAAATATGCACTCTTTTCCAAGTTATGCACACTAAATAGGCACCGCTAATTGGGAGCTCTACCAATTAACTACAATAAGAATGAAGTTGAACAAATAGAAATCTAATTCACAATTTGTAATCACATAAATGATAAGTTCATCTATCACTAGGTTCCATCAAAACCTTAGAAAAGAATTTAGCTACTCATGCTTGAAGAAACAAGAAGAATAATAATTGAAATCATAAAGAATTGCTTGATATAAAATAATAGAAAGAGTTTGAGAGGAATCTCTCCTACTAAAACCTTGCAAAAGTATTGAAGAAATAAAGTACATGCCTCTATGGGGCAAACTAGGAGTTTATATAGAGGTTTTAGGGCTTAAAAACTAAGTTTGAGTCCAACTGGGATTACTGCCGTTGGGACTTCCGCGGTTCGTTCGCGGCCGCGAGCGGACCGCAAACAGTCAAACTTCAGAGGCCTTCTTTTTTCGCGGTTCATGCGCGGCCGCGAGTGGACCGTGGATGAACAGTACTTCTGTTTCTTCACTGCTTCGTCCAGACCTCTTCACTTTAGCTCTTCTCTTGGCCTTTTCATCAACCTATGACTTCAAAATAGCTTTTTATGGCTCACATGTACCTGTAAAACACAATCGAACACTAATCAAAGCATTTTGTCCTCATAACAACATTAATCTCATAATAAAGTGTGATTATTTAGGGTATAATTATAGTCAAATTTACCTATTATCAATTCTCTAGCATCATTTATTTTTAAGTTTCAACAAGTTAATAAGGTGACATATAATCCATCATACTAGATCATGATATCTAATTATTTGTAAATAGTTACTATTTAATATTGAGCTATTAAATTAATAAGTATTGTATTTCGTAAAGTAAAAAATAATATTTAGGAAATAATTATAAGAACATTATGGACTAATATAATAAAGACATAACAAAAGTTAATATATGAATACTTTAAAATGAAAGATTTATTTAAAATTTACTATCATAGCAATCTTAGTGGATAACGTGCAATAATTTTCTCTTTTAATTATGACATAAAATATTCTCAACTTAATGATTTATTAAGAAAAAGTAATTTTGAATAGTTAACGATTTATTAAGAAAATTTGAGGATTTACAAGGTTAGTTACACACAATTGCATAAAGTTCTTATTAAGTGAGCCCAGTATGTTGGGTGTTGGGCGTGTGGGGGCATAAGCCCCGACGGTTGACGAATAAATCTCACAGAACTAAGCTTCACACATAAGTCAAGGGCATTTTACGAGTGCCCTGCCTCATGGCGAGTCCTGAACGAGTACCAATTCTCCTTTTAAGACAGAGCACTCAACCAACTCTACCACGGGGCCTTGTGAGATTTTGGGGCCACTAATAAAATATTTAAGTCTCCCTTGATGATATATCTATATATGCACAATATATACTTTGCCAAGGCCAACGGGTTCCGATAACCCCTTACCCTGGCTTAGGTCCGCCTGTGTCCTCAACCCACCTTGCCTAAAATCTCCATCTTTCATGTGCTTTCCTCCCAGGATTCTATTTTCTTCAAGAATTTCATTATTCTTTTCAAATTCACAGAAACACGAAAGAACTAATGTGCTACTTTACTTTTTTCACACAAATAATATTGAAATTTGAGCTCGATAACTAAAAATAAAATACTTTATTTTGTTGAAAAAGAAAGTATATTTTCTACAACATAAAAAGAAATTACTCATTTTGTTGAAAAATAAATACTTTTTCAACATCAAGAAAAGAAAGTACTCATTTTGTTGGAAAAAAATACTTTTTCTATTTCAAAAAAAAAAAGAAAATACTTAGTTTGTAGAAATGAAAGAAAATACTTTTTATACATCATGAAAAAAAATACTCATTTTATTGCAAAATATACTTTTTCTATTTCATGAAAAGAAAGTACTTGTTTTGCGGAAATAAAATAAAATACATTTATTACATCATAAAAAAATATACTCATTTTGTTGAAATAAAGAAAAAGTACTCTAATCTACAACATGAAAAGAAAGTGCTCTTACTAATAATTCTATTTAGGGTGGGTGGTGGGCGAGGTTGGGGCAGATGGAAGTGGGTGGGTTGGGGTTGGGGTGGGTGGGTAGGAATGGGGATATGAAATAGGGTGGAGAATGTTGAGAAAAGGGTTTCAAAAATAATTTTTGTCATGAACTCATTTTCCTCCAATTAATGGTTGAAAAAAAGTTTTGAAAAATATTTTCTTTTACTCATGAGAAAAATATTTTCCAAAATATTTAAGTCAAACAAACATGGGAAAATAGGAAAATATTTTCTTTCATACCAAACACACCCAAAAATTAAAATGGACATTCACCTCTCTCGTAGCATAACGTAACATAGCTCATTCCAGTACCAGTCTTCTGTATCTTGGAGATCTTCCTCAATACATCAGCAAAAGCAGCCTTATTCTGCATCAATGTTCCTACCAAATGGTGTTCATTGATCTGGAAATGAAGAGCGACTTGTATATGGTGTTCATTAATTTTAAAAGGCGTACGATAAAGTTCTAGGGGAAGTTCTATGGAGGTGTTTTGTCACGACCCAAGCCCCGGTCGTGATGGCGCCCAACATATTACTAGGCAAGCCCGACTATTACTCGTTAACCAATCAAATTATTCATTTCAATTATTCCAATTTAGGTAAAATATTTGATTTTCATAATACAATAAGAGTGCGGAAATCAAAGCAACTAAAATAACAGCCCAATACGATCTGGTGTCACAAGTCTGAGCCTCTAAAAATCTGAATAATATCCTATACACCAAGTCTAAGAAGAAGAACAAAAGATAACGGAAGGATAGATCGGGCCCTGCGGACGCCGGCAGCTACCTAGATGACTCCGTAGTAAGCTGAAACAGCAAAAATATAAATCAACTGCCCTCCTGAATTCCTGTTTATGCACACAAGGTGTAGAAGTAGAGTAAGTACTTCCAACTCAGTGAGTAATAGCAATAAATAATAACTTAAGATAAGAAAACCTGTAAGAACACTAAACAGTTCAAAAAGTAACAGTATAGGTAAGAACATCTCTAAGGAGGAAAGTCCAATATCAGTCCACTACCATCCCATAATTATCCAACACTATTGCGGCGCGTAGCTCGATCCTTACAAATATTGTTGCGGCATATAGCCCGATCCAATATAATATATATAATGTTGCGGCGTGCAGCCCGATCCAATATAATAGATATAATATTGCGGCGTGCAGCACGATCCAATAATATAGTAACTGCGCTCACTGGGGTGTGTGCAAACTCCGGAGGGGCTCCATCAGCCCAAACGCTATAATATTACAGTGTGCAGTCTGATCCACATATATATCACTACGGCGTGCAGTCCGATCCAATACATGTATATGTATATACTATTGCAGCGTGCAACACGATCCGGTATATATATACATATGTATATATATATATATATATATATATATATATATATATATATATATATATATATATATACATATATATACAATACATTTATAAGTAAAGACTCTGCTATGAAATAACAGTCAACCTTTCGGGCCCACTCAGCTAGAACAGGGTATTCAACCCTAGGTATTTCACTTAGAGTACATTTCTAGTACCAGTTCATGTTATGCTTTACAGTTAAGAGTACGACTGAGAGTATGTGTTCATCAGGTATAGGGTCATTTAGCTCCACAGGCTTCCCTAAGGTTCTACAGATCGGCACAAGGCCCCAAACATGGCAACTAGCCCAAATATACGGATATAAGCTCAGTCACAGTCAATAAGTATAGTAAATCATCGAAATGTACTAAGTCCGAATCCCCAGTCACAATACCACCACCCTCATCACACGACGCGTGTTTCATCTCAACATAGCATTGTATAGTGCAAATACGGGGTTTCAAAATCTTAGTATATCATTCATAACTACCACTCACCTCGAAGCAGCAAAAATCCTAGCTCGCCTTGCTCTTTCCTCGCAAATCGACCTCCTCAAGTAACAAATCTGATCAAAACTAATAAGAATACATCAAAATAGACTAATGGAGCATAACCCAATCGGAAAGACTCCAAACAAATACCCAAAAATACGAAGTTGCCAAAACCCGAGCCCCCTTCTCAAAAAATTACAAAATTCACATTTTCGGAATCCTCATCTCGCCACGAGTCCGTGCCTATAAAATTTATCAAAATCGAAGTTTAAATGAGCCACCAAATCCCAATTTTACATAGTAAAATTCCAAGCCCTAACTTTCTCATTTTATGCCCAATTTCAGAGAATTAATGGAAGATTCTTTGATAAAATGACGTATTAAGACCACAAGACTTACCTCTGATCACTTCCCAATGAATCCCCTTCAAATTCCACCAACAACCTCCCAAGGTGTGCAAAAATGGAGGAAAATGGGGATAGGCCGCGGATGAAATGATATTATAAACCCTTCTATCACCCAGTTATTACTCTATGCGATCGCAGCCCTGCTATTGCGATCGCATAGCACAAATTTAAATCCTCAAAATTTCCTCTTATGTGATCGCGTATAACAAATCCACTGCCAGGGACCCTAGGCACAATACACTACGCGATCGCAATACACTCTACACGATCGCAGAGAAGCAACTCCCAGACCTATGCGATCGCAATCACCCTTACACTATCGCATAGCACAAAATCAGGCCCCTCTTCCAGCCTTCTGTGCGATCGCAATGACACCTATGCGATCGCATAGAGGAACTTTCTGCAACATATACCAGCAGTAATCAGAAAACTCAATATGTTAAAATTGATCCGTATCGACCCTTGGATTCACCCCGAGGCCACCAGAACCTCAACGAAAACCACCAACCTACTCCAAAATACGATATGAACTTCTTCGAATCATTAAAAAAATATCCTTAAACACAAAAATTATCAAATCAAGGCGGATTCAAGCCTAAGTTTCAACTAAAACTTTTGAACCCTACATTCAATCAAAATTCCAACCAAAGGATGTACTAATGACCTAAAAATTTGCAGACATATCCACAATCACCTAACAAAGCTACTGCAATTTCCAAAATTCCATTCCGACTCCCGGATCAAAATCTCACCTATCGACCGGAATTCGCCGAAATTCCAACTTCGCCAATTCAAGCCTATTTCTATACCGGACCTCCAAATTCGATTCCGATTGCTCTCCAAAGTCACAAATCATCCCCCGAAGCTAACTGAACCATCAGAATTCAATTCGGAGTCCTCTAACTCACAAGTCAATGCCCGGTTGACTTTTCCAAACTATTCCTTCATCAAAGAGACTAGTTATTCCATTTCCTACCAAACTCTATCTGAATTGACTCAAATTACCAAGTACATATAAAAAACATGAAAAATCATATAACGAGAAAAACGGGGTGGTAACTCACTTGACGATGGACCGGGTCATCACATTCTCCCCAACTAAAAAAAACGCTCGTCTTCAAGCGGGTCACGAAACATACCTGGAGTCTCAAATAGGTGGGGATATCTACTCCGCATCTCCTTCTCGGTCTCCCAAGTAGCCTCCTCCAAGGGCCAACCTCTCCACTGCACCTTTACTGAAGCAATATCCTTGGACATCAACTTCCGAACCTGTCGACCTAGAATAGCCACCGGCTCCACATCATAAGATAAATCATCATCAAGTTGAATCGTACTGAAGTCCAACACATGAAACTGATCCCCGACATTCTTCGGGAGCATAGACACATGAAATACCGGATGCACGCTGGACAAGCTGGGAGGCAAAGCTAGCTCATATGCCACCTTTCCAATCCTCCTAAGAATCTCAAAAGGGCCAATGAACGTGGGACTCAGTTTCCCTTTCTTCCCGAACCGCATAACACCCTTCATGGGTGAAACCTTCAACAAGTCCCTCCAGCCAACCATGAAAGACGCATCCCGAACCTTTCTGTCCACATAACTCTTCTGGCGTGACTGAGCTGTGTGAAGCCTCTCCTGGATCAACTTCACTCTCTCCAAAGCATCCTGAACTAACTCAGTCCCCAACAAACTATCCTCGCCAGGCTCAAACCAACCCACAGGAGATCTACACTATCTACCATATAGCGCATCATACGGGGCCATCAGAATACTCGACTGATAACTGTTGTTGTAGGCAAACTCTGCAAGTGCCAAAAACGCATCCCATGAACCTCCAAAATTGATCACACAGGCACGCAACATATCCTCCAAGATCTGAATAGTGCACTCAGACTGTCCGTCTGTCTGAGGATGAAATATTGTGCTCAACTCTACATGCGTACCCAGCTCCCGCTGAAATGCCCTCCAGAATTGAGAAGTTAACTAAGTACCTCTATCAGAGATAATAGACACTGGAACCCAATGTAATATGACAATCTCCCGAATAAAGATCCCTGCTAACCACTCCGATGAATAAGTAGTACATACTGGAATGAAGTGTGCGGATTTGGTCAGCCGATCAACAATCACCTACACTGAATCAAACTTCCTCGAAGTCCGAGGGAGACCACTCATGAAATCCATAGTAATCCGCTCTCATTTCCACTCTGGAATAACCATATGCTGAAGAACACCACCTGGTCTCTGGTGATCATACTTGACCTGCTCGCAGTTGAGACATCTGGCTACATGACTCACAATATCCATCTTCATCTTCCTCCACCAGTAATGTTGTCTCAAGTCCTGATACATCTTCGCGACACCTGGATGAATGGAATACCGTGAGCTGTGAGCCTCCTCTAGTATCAACTCTCGAAAGCAATCTACATTAGGCACACAAATACGACCCTTCATCCTCAAAATACCCTCACTATCAATAGACACATCCTTGGCATCATCGTGATAAACTATGTCCTTAAGGACAAGCAAATGTGGATCATCATACTAACGATCTCTGATGCGATCATATAAAGAAGACCGAGAAATAACACAAGCCAATACACGCCTCGGCTCAGAAATATCCAACGTCACTTGCCGATTGGCCAACGCCTGAACATCACATGCAAAGGGCTTCTCCCCAACTGGAATATAAGCCAAACTGCTCATACTAACCACCTTTCAGCTCAAAGCATTAACCACAACATTGGCCTTCCCCGGATGATACAATATGGTAATGTCATAATCCTTAAGCAACTCAAGCCACCTCCGCTGTCTCAAATTAAGATCATTTTGTTTGAACAGATGCTAAAGGCTGCGATGATCAGTATACACCTCACAAGAAACACCATATAAGTAATGCCTCCAAATCTTCAGAGCGTGAACTATGGCTACTAAATCCAAATTATGCACGGGGTAGTTCTTCTCATGGGGCTTCAACTGGCGAGAAGCATAAGCACACACCCTACCCTCTTGCATCAGCACACATCCTATTCCAACTCTCGAGCATCAGAATACATAGTATATGAATCTGAAGCTGACGGTAATATCAAAACTTGTGTCGTGGTCAATGTTGTCTTGAGCTTCTAAAAGCTCTCCTCACACTCCTTGGACCACACAAATGGAGCACCCTTTTGCGTTAACTTAGTCAAGGGTGAAGCAACAGAAGAAAATTCCTAAATAAATCGGCGATAATATCCTGCCAATCCCAAGAAACTATGAATCTCGGTGGATGAGGTCAGTCTAGGCCAACTCTATACTGCCTCTATCTTCTTTGGATCCACCTGAATCCCATCACTAGACACCATGTGTCCCAGAAAAGCCACAGACTCGAGCCAAAACTCTCACTTGGAGAACTTTGCATAAATATTCTCCTCCCGCAACCTTTGTAGTACAACTCTCAGATGCTGAGCATGATCCTCCTGGCTACAAGAGTACACCAGTATGTCATCAATAAACACAATCACAAAAGAATCCAAATACGGTCGAAACACGCTGTTCATCAATTGATGAACATGGCTGGTGTCACGACCCGGATTTCCCACCATCGGGAGTCATGATGGCGCCTACTAGTGGAAGCTAGGCAAGCCAATTCTTACTTATATTTTTATTAGTTACAACTCTCTTCCTAAGACTTTAAATAAAATTATGTAATTACAGCGGAATAATTAAACTCAGCGGAATACTTAGCAAATTTTACTAAATACAATACAGAAAATCCAAACATGATACACTACCCAAGACTGGTGTCACAATACTCACGAACGTCTAAGAATAATACAGATAATCGTCTGAAATAAATATAAGTTGTTTATCTCGAATACATGAGATAACAGAATGAAAAATACAGATAGAAGAGACAACGGGTCCTGCGGACACCTGCAAGGCTACCTCGAAGTCTCAGTGGTCAGAATATCCACAATCGTGCTACTGTTGTTGCTGCTGTCCGTAACCTGTATCTGCGCAAAAGAGTGCAGAGTGTTGTATCGGCACAATCGACCCCATGTGCTGGTAAGTGTCTGGCCTATCCCAGCAAATTAGTGACGAGACTAGGACCAGTCACCCACAGAAACCTGTGCAGTTGAGATACATATACATATATAACAGCAGGAAAATGTTATCGAACGTTTATAAGGAAAGAATTTGCTCTGAAATAACAGTTAATAACTCACAATATCCGGAGTAATCTGATCAATGTAACAAATCTTACTTTCATGTCTCAATTCATTTTTCATTTCATATCTTGTGGTAGGCGTACCAGATTCAAATCACTTTGTGGTCGGCGTGCCACACGATCCCATTTCTTATTATATAAGTGGTCGGCGTACCACACGATCCCAACTCTTTAATATATAAGTGGTCGGCATGCCACACGATCCCAATTCTTTAATATATAAGTGGTCGGCGCGCCACACGATCCCAACTCTTTAATATGTAAGTGGTTGGCGTGCCACACGATTCCAATTCTTTAATATATAAGTGGTCGGCGCGCCACACGATCCCAACTCTTTAATAATGTATATTACCGGCATTAAACCAATAATCTCTGATCAACAGTAAGTGTATAAAAGCATTACCGGTATTAAACCAATAATCTTCACTTTCAACAATATTTATATTACCGGTGTAAAACTAATAAATGATAATAAATCAACAATCTCCGTTATCGATGTGACACAAATAATTCTTAATCAACAATTTATATATATTACCGGTATAAAATCAATAAATGATTTCCCTTCACTTAATCACATAGGATTAATAAGAATTTAATCCGTTTTTAGACCCACGGTCATGCTCGACCCCCAACATATAGATACTCGTCACCATGCCTATACGTCAGACTCCACACATAACAATTTACACATAACTCAATTCCTATTCCCTCAAGCTAGGATAGAACAAACACTTACCTCGCTTTACAACCAATTCAAAATTCCAATAAGCCTTTGCCTCGTCAATTTGTGCCCGAAATTCTCAAATCTGAGAAGCTTTGTAGGGATAACTTTATTTGACTTATGTTCAGCGCCAATCTTGAACTCGGCCAATTAACTTCCAGCGAAGTTGGGTGCTTCTTTGACGGCAAAAACGGAAACATTTTTGATGAATTTTGTGCTGAATTTAAAGATCTTAGCCCGACATTCATCATCAGGTACGTACTGATCCAGCTCTGTTAACTCTAACGACGTCGTTGACCTTTCTAACGGCAGCTGCACTGTAATCATACGTGATATTATATAGCTTCTTCACCATTTCTTTGCCGAAATTAATGAAATTCCAGATTCCCATTTTTCCCCCTCTTGCTACTTGCCTCGGAAACCAGAGAAACCAGAAATGTGGTATTCATTTTAGTGTATTATACACTGGAAAGTAGAGCCAACTTTTATGCTTTTTAGTGAGGCTTATTGTCTTGTCTCCCACTAGTCTTTATATTTGATTAAACAAGTAATATCAAATCCCCAGCAAAACCTTTTAATTACTTGAATAGTTATATTATATAGATATCATAATCAAATTAACTTCACTAAGTCTTATCTCTAACGACTTATTACATACATGAACAAAAAAAAACTTGTCTTTCTTATTTCAACTAATGATATATATATATATATATATATATATATATATATATATATATATATATATATATATTCACATTTTTCTCGATTTATAAATCAAATCAAACCAACATATATAGAGTTTATTTTTCAATGTAGATATTCTTTTCGATATTGTCGATCAAAACTTATTTTTTTAATTTGATCGTCCAGTTACGCGTACGAACTACGCACGTAAATCGAGACAATTATAAATGAGGTTTTCAAGGCCTTGAAAGATCGAAATGATTGAGAAAATAAGTGATGACCCTTTGGGTCGTCACATTCTCCACTTCTAAAACAACCATTCGTCCTCGAACGGACAAAAGAAAGAAGTACCTGAGTCAGGGAATAGATGAGGATACCGGCTCCGCATGTCAGACTCAGACTCCCAGGTCGATGCCTCATGAGGTTGACCCCTCCACTGAACTACCAATAAAGGAAAACTCTTCGACCTAAACTGTCAAACCTGCCGATCTAGAATAGCTACTGGCTCCTCCTCATAGGATAGATCCTTGTCCAATTGGACAGTGCTGAAATCTAACACGTGCGATGGATCGTCGTGATATTTTCGGAGCATGGACACATGAAACACTGGATGTACAGCTGACAAGCTAGGTGGCAAGGCAAGCTTATATGCCACATCTCCCACACGATCAAGAATCTCGAATGGGCCAATAAACCTAGGGATAAGTTTGCCCTTCTTTTCAAATCTCATCACGCCCTTCATAGGCGACACTCGGAGCAACACTCGCTCCCCAACCATGAAAGCTATATCTCGAACCTTACGATCTGCATAGCTCTTTTGCCTAGACTGAGCTGTGCGAAGCCTATCTTGAATAATCTTGACCTTATCTAAGGCCTCCTGAACTAGATCCGTACCCAATAACCGAGCTTCTCCCGGTTCAAACCATCCAACCGGAGAACGACACCGCCTACCATACAACGCTTCATAAGGAGCCATCTGAATGCTCAATTGATAGCTATTATTATAAGCAAACTCTGCCAAAGGCAGGAATTGATCCCACAAACCTCCAAAATCAATAACACACGCCCGAAGCATATCTTCCAGTATCTGAATAGTCCTCTCAGACTGACCATCCATCTGGGGATGAAAGGTTGTACATAGCTAGACTTGGGTGCCCAACTTTCGTTGAACCGCCTTCTAGAAATGTGAGGTAAACTGTGTGCCTCGATCTGAAATAATAGAGATATGCACACCATGAAGGTGAACAATCTCTCTGATATAAATCCCAGCTAACCTCTCGGATGAATAGGTAGTGGCAATCAGAATAAAATGAGCTGACTTGGTCAGCCTATCAATAATCACCCAAATAGCATCAAACTTCTTCCGAGTCATCGGAAGTCCAGAAACGAAGTCCATAGTGATTCGCTCCCACTTCCATTGAAGAAGTTCAATTCTCTTAAATAAACTGCCTGTTGACAATTCAGACACCGTGCCACATATGCCACAATATCCTTTTTCATTATACGCCACCAATAATGTTGTCACAAATCTTGATACATCTTTGTTGCGCCTGGATGAATAGAATACTGCGAACTGTGAGCTTCTTCTAGAATCAGTTCTCTAAGCCCATCAACATTTGGCACACAAATGCACCCTTGCATCCTCAGAATCCCATCAGCATCTAAGGCTACCTGTTTAGCACCTCCTCGCTGAATCGTGTCTCTAAGGTCACATAAATAAGAATCATTATATTTTTTATCGCGGATACACTTCAATAATGAAGAGCGAGTGACCGTGCAAGCTAGTACTCGACTAGGCTCAGAAATATCCAACCTCACAAATCGGTTAGCTAAGGACTGAACATCCAAAGCAAGCGACCTCTAATTGACTGGAATATAAGCAAGACTACCCATACTAGCTGACTTTCTACTCAAAGCAACGTCCACCACGTTTGCTTTTCCCAGATGATATAAAATGGTGACATCATAATCTTTCAGCAATTCTAGCCATCTTCTCTACCTCAAATTCAACTCCTTCTATTTAAACAAATATTGAAGACTCTTATGATCATTGTATACTTCACATGCCACACCATACAAATAATGCCTCCAGATCTTCAATGCGTGAACAATCGCCGCCAATTCTAGATCATGAACTGGATAGTTTTTTTCATGAATCTTCAACTACCTCGAAGCATAGGCAATAACCTTGCCATCCTGCATTAACACTGCACCAAGCCCAATACGAGAAGCATCACAATAAATAGTATAAGGTCCCGTACCTGTGGGTAAGACCAATACTGGTGTTGTGGTCAAGGCTGTCTTGAGCTTCTGAAAGCTCACTTCCATTTCATATGACCATTCGAACTAAACACCTTTCTGTGTCAATCTGGTCACTGGGGTTGCAATAGATGAAAACCCCTCCACGAATCGTCGATAATAACCCGCTAACCCCAAGAAACTCCGAATTTCTGTGGCTGATGTCAGTCTAGGCCAGTTCTTGACTACCTCAATCTTCTTTGGATCAACCTGAATACCTGCTGACGTCACAACATGACCCAGGAATTCAACTGAACTTAGCCCAAATTCACACTTTGAAAATTTTGCATATAGTTGTCTATTTTTCAGAGTCTGCAAGGCCACTCTGAGATGTTGCTCATGCTCCTTGTGACTGCGGGAGTATGTCAATATGGCAACAATGAAGACTACAATGAACAAGTCTAAATAAGGCACGGACACCTCATATGTATGCACATCTTCATGACTCTGGACATAAGAGTGTTCCTAAATTACAACATTGTCAATTAACCCTGTTATTAAATATCTTATTCCAAAACTCCCACTTTACTCACAATGAGGTATGAAAACCTCATGATTACTTTCCTGAATTAATGAGTCATATTTATATTTACCTGGTGCTCGTCTCAAAGTCTATAACTCAACGGTTACAAAACAGAAATGGCTAGATATGAATAGAAACTATGCAATGATTGTTAAATAATCCTAACAGGCTTGGCTCAAATCTAGGATATAGTACTAGATTTTTATTTCCAGAAAGGAAAAATTTTAAACACAAACTTTTCACCACCACGACCCTGTCCACATATAATATCCGCCGTAGCTTGTAGCTCGGTTTTTTTTCAAAAAAAAATATTTTTCACTTTATACAAAATTTTGAGGATCTCACCCTTCACTCTGAATCACAAGTATATGCACATTGTGCCACCGATGTTTTTCATTTCCTTTCTTTCTTCTTTTCAACTATTGTCCGTCAAAGAGTATCACAGCACAAAAAGAACCCTCATACCGATAGGGCATACAATTAACCATTGAAAATAATTATTTCAGGAATTACATCAATTCCCATTGTAGTAAATAATATAAAGTCACTTTCGACCTCATCAATATTCCTAGTGACCAACACCTAATAATAGGGATAATTATCTCCATTTAATAACACATCGTGAGTATTCACATAAGTAGATTTGATGATTACGAAGCTCACTCATGAGTGGAGCATATTAAGAGGACTTGCCTCAATTCTTCAAAGACCAAATCAAATTGAGGAAAATATTCCTTTTATAACAATAAGAATTGTACATGTGATAACACCATCTAGTGTAGTGACCTCAGTCACACCATAGAAATTATGTCAACAACTCGGTCTCCACCTCTAGGAGTCTCACCTCCGCCTCTAACATCCTGACACCTAACTCTGGTTGGTCACGTAGGCTGAGTATTGACTGCAACGGGGCACGTAGCTTGAGTGCCTTCATAAATTATATTCCACTAATCTGCCACATTCACAACAATTCCTTTGAGGCTCAGTTAACTTATTGAACATGACGACATATTCGGACACTGACATAATGACCTGGCATAATTGTTCAGATCATACATTCCACACCTTCCGAATTGTCTGGGAGGTAAACTCCTCCAAAACATTTCAAAACAATAGGGTTGAGTAGGTAATGTCGTATTGGCCGGTCTGCCCTCTTCAAAGGCTTGTCACAAACATTGACGACCAATTTCCACTTTTGCTATGCTAGCTTGACATTGATGAACTACCCCATTTGCTCATATACTCTTTGTTATTCTTTGGGCCGATTCTTACCCCTTGCAGAGTGCTAAGCCTCAAATATGCATAATTTATTTGGGGAACCTTTCCATATCATATATATACCTACCAAGACAAAACTGACATATCAGATGGCCATCCAGTCCATTCACTAATAGTGGAATTCCCCCTTTTGGCTATAAGTCAAAGTCACAACATCTGATAGTCCACAATAATTGTCCTTCACAACTTCAAATAAATCAAACAAACATCAAGGTCCATTGAAACCACAACCGTTATACATTATGTTTCCACTACTTCGCTCGTCACCCAAAACACAGTTGAATCAACCCTCTCGCTTTTGACTATTCCCGCGTTCTGCAATATCTCATAGCAACGGTCAATAAATTCCCTTGGGTTCTCAAAACATGCACCACTAAAGAAGATAGCGAAGAGTTTGGTGAAAATTATTCAAAACTCCGTAAAACTTCTAAAGGCATCGTTGATCTATCACCACCCTGTGCCATTGTTCGACTGAAGAAGCGGTACATGACTTCGCCATTCGTGGGAAGACAAGAGTAGAAATTAAACTTAACATTTGTAGAATAAATTCGCACGATAGGAAAGAATGAAGGTGAAAATTTTCCTAACTCTGTAGCCTCTAAGGGATAAATACAGACGTCTCTGTACCGAACCCTCGGACTATACTAAGGTTGTTCGTGAGTTGTGAGACCTGTAAAACCTAGAGCTCTGATACCAACTTGTCACGACCCGGATTTCCCACCATCGGGAGTCATGATGGCGCCTACTAGTGGAAGCTAGGCAAGCCAATTCTTACTTACATTTTCATTAGTTACAACTCTCTTCTTAAGACTTTAAATAAAATTATGTAATTACAGCGGAATAATTAAACTCAGTGGAATACTTAGCAAATTTTACTAAATACGATACAGAAAACCCAAACATGATACACTACCCAAGACTGGTGTCACAATACTCACGAACGTCTAAGAATAATACACATAATCGTCTGAAAGAAATATAAGTTGTTTATCTCGAATACATGAGATAACAGAATGAAAAATATACATAGAGGAGACAACGGGTCCTGCAGACGCCTGCAAGGCTACCTCGAAGTCTCAGTAGTCAGAATATCCACAATCGTGCTACTGCTGTTGCTATTGTCCGTAACTTGTATCTGCACAAAAGAGCGCAGAGTGTAGTATCAGCACAATCGACACTATGTGCTGGTAAGTGTCGGGCCTATCCCAGCGAAGTAGTGACGAGACTAGGACCAGTCACCCACAGAAGCCTATGCAGTTGAGATATATATACATATATAACAGCAGGAAAATGTTATCGAACGTTCATAAGGAAAGAATTTTCTCTGAAATAACAGTCAATAACTCACAATATCCGGAGTAATCTGATCAATGTAACAAAACTTACTTTCATGTCTCAATTCATTTTTCATTTCATATCTTGTGGTAGGCGTACCACTCGCTCCCAAATTTAACAATAGGCTACCGGCAACTATGGCCAATGCCAAGATTCAAATCACTTTGTGGTCGGCGTACTCCACGATCCCGTTTCTTATTATATAAGTGGTCGGCGTACCACACGCCCCCAACTCTTTAATATGTAAATGGTCGGCATGCCACACGATCCCAAATCTTTAATATATAAGTGGTCGGCGCGTCACACGATCCCAACTCTTTAATATGTAAGTGGTCGGCGTGCCACACGATTCCAATTCTTTAATATATAAGTGGTCAGCGCGCCACACGATCCCAACTCTTTAATAATGTATATTACCGGTATTAAACCAATAATCTCTGATCAACAGTAAGTGTATAAAAGCATTATCGGTATTAAACCAATAATCTTCACTTTCAACAATATTTATATTACCGGTGTAAAACCTATAAATAATAATAAATCAACAATATATCTCCGTTATTGGTGTGACACAAATAACTCTTAATCAACAATTTATATATATTACCGGTATAAAATCAATAAATGATTTCCCTTCACTTAATCACATAGGATTAATAAGAATTTAATCCGTTTTTAGACCCACGGTCATGCTCGACCCCCAACATATAGATACTCGTCACCATACCTATACGTCAGACTCCACACATAACAATTTACACATAACTCAATTCATATTCCCTCAAGCTAGAATAGAACAAACACTTACCTCGCTTTGCAACCAATTCAAAATTCCAACAAGCCTTTGCCTCGTGAATTTGTGCCCGAATTTCTCAAATCTGAGAAGCTTTGTAGGGATAACTTTATTTGACTTATGTTCAGCGCCAGTCTTGAACTCGGCCAAATAACTTCCAGCGAAGTTGGGTTCTTCTTTGACGGCAAAAATGGAAGCATTTTTGGTGCATTTTGTCCTGAATTTAAAGATCTTAGCCCGAACTTCATCATCAGGTACGTACTGATCTAGCTCCGTTAACTCTAACGATGTCGTCGACCTTTCTAACGGCAGCTGCACTGTAATCATATGTGATATTATACAGCTTCTTCACCATTTCTTTGCCGGAATTAATGAAATTCCAGATTCCCATTTTTTCCCCTCTTGCTACTTGCCTCGGAAACCAGAGAAACCAGAAATGTGGTATTCATTTTAGTGTATTATACACTGGAAAGGAGAGCCAACTTTTGTGCTTTTTAGTGAGGCTTATTGTCATTGTCTCCCACTAGTCTTTATATTTGTTTAAACAAGTAATATCAAATCCCCAGCAAAACCTTTTAACTACTTGAATAGTTATATTATATAGATATCAGAATCAAATTAACTTCACTAAGTCTTATCTCTAACGACTTATTACATACATGAACAAAAAAAAAACTTGTATTTCTCATTTCAACTAATGATATATATATATATATATATATATATAATGATATATTTATATATATATATATATATATATATATTTCACATTTTTCTCGATTTATAAATCAAACCAAACCAACATATATAGAGTTTATTTTTCAATGTAGATATTCTTTTCAATATTGTCGATCAAAACTTTTTTTTTTAATTTGATCGTCCAGTTATGCGTACAAACTGCGCATGTAAATTGAGACAATTATAAATGAGGTTTTCAAGGCCTTGAAAGCTCGAAATGATTGAGAAAACAAGTGATGACCCTTTGGGTCATCACAACTGGGGCATTAGTCATCCCCAAAGACATCACTAAAAACTCATAGTGCCCATATCTTGTCCTGAAGGCTGTCTTAATAATATCAGAATCTCTAATCTTCAGTTGGTGATAGCCTGAATGAAGATCAATCTTCAGGAATACCCTTGTTCCCTGGAGCTAATCAAACAAATCATCAATGTGTGGTAGAGGATACTTGTTCTTCACTGTTACCTTGTTCAGCTGCCTGTAATCAATACACATCCTCATTTAGCCATCCTTCTTATTGACAAACAAGACCGGTGCACCCCACGGTGACACACTTGGCTAAATGAACCCCTTATCTAGGAATTCCTAAAGCTGCTCTTTCAATTCCTTCAACTTAGCCGGTGTCATACGATAAGGAGGAATAGAGATAGGCTGAGTGCCCGGCACCAAATCAATACCAAAGTCAATATCCCTATTCGGTGGCATGCCCGGCAGGTCCGAGGGAAACACATCAGGAAAATACCTCACAATGGGAACAGAATCAAGACTGGAAGTCTCAGCTCCAACGTCCCTCACAAATGCCAAGTACGACAAACATCCCTTTCCCAACCATCTATTGGGCCTTCAAGAAAAAATTTCCCTGGTGGGTACAAAATCATTCATACCTCACCACTCGATCCTCGGGATACCCGGCATAGCCAATATGACTATGTTGGCATGACAGTCTAGAATAGCGTGGCACGAAGATAACCAGTCCATGCCCAAAATAACATCAAAATCAATCATGCTCAATAGGAGAAAGTCTACTCGGGTCTCCAGACCCCCAATAGTAACAAGACAGGACCGGTACACATGGTCCAGAATAATGGTATCACCCACTAGGGTAGATATATGCAAGGACAATGCAAGACACCCTCGGGTCGTGCCCAAATGAGGAGCAAAATATGAAGACACATAGGAATAAGTGGAACCAGGATCGAATAAATTTGAGGCATCCCTGTGGCACACTAAAATAATACTTGTAACAATAGCATCTGAAGCAACCGCATCTCAATGGCCCTAAAGAGCATAGCAACGAGCCTGACCACCCGATCAGCCTCCCCTTCGAGGGCGACCCCTAGATGCATAACCCTCTCCCCTAGCTGGCGAGGCGGATGCTGAAGTAGATGGACCAGAAGATGAGGGTTGTCCCCTCTGCTGAGATGGTTTAGATACAAGGCGAGGACACTCCCTCCTAATATGCCCAAATTCCCCACACTCAAAGTAATTCCCGAGTGCTGGGGGCAGGGACTGATGGGAACCCCTCGCGCCAGAGTGGCTAGCTGAAGAAAATGGTCGGGATGAACCCTGAATAGATAGAGCCTGAGATGAACTCTGTGCTGGAAGGGCACTGAGAGATGGCTGACCCTGATGGGAGCCCTGATGGCCTCGGCCAGAAGATGACCCACGATACTTTGAGCGGGCTGGCTCTGCTGACCCTGGCCTCTAGACTGGGCACCGCCGAAATTATCTTCTCCCCGAGGCCTCTTGGCCTCCCTCTCTTCTCGCTCTCGAATGGTCTGTCTCAATGTCGCCAACAATATCAACTGCATCCTCGAAAGAATGACTCAGGACCCTCTCTCGGGTCATCAAGATGCGAATAGGATAAATCCATCCATAAAGTGTATGATCCTCTCCTGATCAGTAGGAACCATCCATGGGGCATATCGAGCTAACTTTGAGAACCTCGCCTCATACTCTGTCACTGACATATCCCCTTGACGGAGCCACTCAAACCGCCTGCATAAATGCTTCCTCTAAGACCGTGGTATCCATTTCTACAGAAAGATAGTAGAGAACTCATGCCATGTCAATGGTGCCGCACCTGCCTATCTACGGCGCTCGTATGACTCCCACCATGTGAAGGCTGCTCCTTGAAACTAGAAAGTAGTAAATGATACCCCACTCGACTCGAGCATTCCTGTTGTACGGAGCATGCGAAGACACTTGTCGAGAAAACTCTGGGCGTCCTCGCCTGGAATACCACTGAATGTAGGTGGTGAAAGTCTGCTAAAACTCTCAAAATGACGCTGCTCGTCGTTGTCTCACCTCCTTTTGGCTCGCCCACCTACCCCCGGGGGTAGAGGAATGGGCGAGGGAGTTTTTTCCAATTTAAGTGATAATATTCGAAACGGGATTATTCTATTTATTTTAGAGTCGCCACTTGGAATAAATTAAGGTGTCCCAAGTCACCGATTTATTCAAATCCCGGATCGAGGAAATTTCGACTTTCCAAATGAAGTCTCCAAACCAGAAATTTTAAGGAATTCTGTTGACCCGAGGGAAGGTGTTAGGCACCCCCGGATCCCGTGGTTCTAGCACGGTCGCTTTAATTATTATAAATGGCTGAAAATATCTAATTTTAATACATGTTATCCTATATGCTTTTAATAGAATAAACCACTTTTGTTAAAAATAAAATTGTACATTCGAACCTTTAAACGAGAGTCTAATTCTAAGTAAAATGAAACAATATTGACTTTGATGATACTTTGGTTGGTGTACATGATTATTGAAGTTATTTCTCGATTAAATCATGCAAAAGCATCGGTGCGTGAAATGATTCCATTTTTTTTATCTAAGATTTGCTACTAAATAATTGGGAATGCATCTAATTCGAATAAGATTCTTAACAAAGATATGAGCATATATTTCTAAATTTTAGTATCTCACTTATCAATTAGATTGAAAATATCTGTTCGCCCATGACTAGCTAAAATAGAAAAATTGATTAGTGAAAGTTACAAACTAAATAAAGCAAACTAACTACTGAATTTTGAAGCTAATTCTAATGACTTGTTGCGAAGACATATACTCGAAGCTCAACTTATTTTTATCTAAACCATATTCATTGCCGACTTGAACAAGATTTGAATTTTATACTAATTTCAACAAAAGGTTCATATATTAACGAGAAATGTTGAATTAATCTAAAACAAACCTTGATTTAAATATACAATAGTTCAGTTATACATATATACTCTATACTAACAAATATGTATAGAAAACTTTATCTAAAACAAACCTTGACTTAAACATACAATGGTTCAGTTATAAAAGTATGCTTTACAACTAACAAATATGTATAGAAACTTCATCTAATTCTCAAAAAATGAATAGGCAGTGATCCACGTGCTTGAAACCAACAGCCATTCTTATTTCCAGTTTTTATTAAAGCTTACACCAACAAGGAATTTTGAAGCCGTGTACCTGAAATTCAAAAGCAAGAGAGGAGGTCAGTGATTTGTTTGACAGTGAACAAAACAGCAAACAACAGCAGCATCAAATTCCAGCAAGAATCCAAAAGATCCAACAACCAAAGACAACTAGAAATCCCATGAGTGATTTAATCCGAGCAAAGATTGAAAGCAATCCAAATAGAAACTTAAAGACTGGACAACAACAAAACAGGCCCCAAATATCTTAAAAGAAACCTTCGTACAATTGAGCTCTTAGATATAGAAATAAAAACAGTGAAAGGGTTAGATTGTTCCTGGTTTTTCGAACTTAAATGTGACAGTGCTATAGCTAGGATTAAAAACTTACGAACAGTACTATTCTGGTCTTTTGAAAAAAGAGAAAACCGGTTCAATTGGAACTATGAACTGGAAGAAATGAGATCAAAAGCAGGGAGGGGCAGTACAGTGTTCTAGACAGGATTCAGTTCAGGGTCTGTTTTTCCCTTCTGAAAATTAGTGTTTTCTTTCAAAGTCTCAGCTGTGCATAAAAAAAACTGTTCTTTCAAGGGTGTAAGTGTGTCCTTATTCTATCAAGGTATGTCCCCTCTTATAGCCTTAATTTGATTCCCTTCCAGCTCTTAAAAGCACTAAACCAATTAAGAAACCAATCCCTCCCCCATGTTCTAATTTTTTTAACTTACGGAGACTGTCAATTCCACTTAGGACTGTCTAGGCATGACTTTTCTATTTTAAAAGTCATCTGAAATTCAAAAATAATACTTATTCTGATGTAAAGACATTCTACTACCCATCCCCATGTGCAGCACATTTAGACACCTAACTGTTGTCTTTCAAATTCTAAACTAAAATCAATATAGCTATATCCAATTCCAGTCCTATTTGAAATCACAAAAGGCTATAATCCAACAGTGAATTTGGATCAAATTAACAACTCTAATTTCTTTCCCAATGTTCTAACAAACAAACCTACGAAACTAATCGACGACATTCGATTAGTCGATTACAACATGTATAATTGATAACATATAGTCGACAAATAAACTCATGATTCACAGTACTTAGGCCAAAGACAAAAGAAATACGAAACTAATTGTTCGACGATGTTAATCGAAGCGAGTGCCTATCCTATAACGAAACATTTACAACAAGCAAATAGAAATAAAGCGACCAAATAAAAGGTCTACGAGGACGGCCAGTAAACTAATTGAAAACTTTTAAAAGGATAGAAATAAAATCAAAAACTAAACTAATAACGAATATAGATAGAGATAGAAGGGAAATACCTTAAGAGTGAAAAATCGAGGAAGAAACAATGGGCCTTGGACCAAACTCGGGTTTGAAATTTTAAGGCCAAACGGGATTTAATCGAGTGTTCTTAAGTGAGAACACTACGACTAAATCCTGTTAAAACCTCAAAAATCTTCATCATACTTAAAACACTTCTAGGGTTCTTGACAATGAAACAAGATTCGACGCATTCCAGTGTTGTTAGAAGAGAAACGGGTGTGGATTTAAGGAGGGAATGGTCTGGTGGTGGTGTGGTGTCAATTTCATGGCCATTGGCAAGGTTGCCACCGGGTTAAGGGTTGTGGGTCACGGTGGCGGCCACTAGGGTTATTAGTCTCGTCCCTGATGGAGACGACGAGGAGAGAAAGAGAAAAGAAAGGTTTCGACGGTGAATGAGGGTTTGGGGGTATTTGGTAAATTAAAATTAGGTTTTTAATCTTAACCGTTGGATTATTACATCCAACGGCTAAGATTAATTGAGCAACACTGGAATGCGGTCGTTTAAGGGTGATACGACGCCGTTTAATTTAGTTAAGGGTTGGGTCGGTTCAAGACAAAGGGGACGGTTCAGGCGTTATTTGGATTGGGCTCTGGGCATGTGTGTTTGGGCCTGGAAGCTGCCCGGTTCAACTCTTATTTCCCAATTCTCTTTTCCTTTCTTCCCTTTAATTTAGTTCCTAATAAAAATAAACATTCTAAATTATACTGCAAAAAATCAAATTAATTTATAAAAATACCAATTAAGTTCCACTAACAATTAACACACACAATTAAATATCTATTAAATATAAGTCACACAACTAGGCATTTAAATATTAAAACATAAAAATACATATTTTTTGTTATTTTCCATTTTTGTCAAATAAACCTGATTACTTTTAATTGTAAATTAAATCCTAATAATGCAAACACGATGTATTTTTATTTTTCTTAATTTAAACAAATAAACAAGCACACACAAATGCAAACAAACAAGAGAAAAATAACACAAAATATACAAATATTGCAAACAAAACAAAACTATTTTATTTTTAATTTTTGGGAGTAATTCTCATATAGGGCAAAAATCACGTGCTCACATCTGTCCCTCTTTGTGTGGAAATGCGAAGAGTTTTCGTGCAAAGATAAATGAGCAAATACGAGCGATTTTTGCCTATTCGAGAACTCCGTGTGAAGCATTTTTGAAAACCTTGACCGAGCCTTTGCTTCGGGAGGCCTCCTACATATGCTGGGCTAAACAAGAATCAGGTCAATGTAGTTCGGGAAGTTTTGGTAGTTGGGACTACCGTGGATTGTCACTTTGTTGTTACTGTTGCTATCATTGCTGCTGTTGCTGCTTACTGCTTACTAACCTCCTTATTACACCAAAAGAGAAATTAAAGCTAAGCTAGCTATGCTATCAACTATGAGTTACAAGATTCCTATCTGTGAATCTCTTGAAAACTTGACCTTGAGTCTTAGCTGATTTTGCTGTAGACCTCGATCTGAATCTTGATGCTCGCAAGCTGTACGTGCTTGTTTATTTCTGTAACATTGAGTGAAATGGAATTGGCGGAACTCGAGACTTCAATCAGATTCTGAGCAATCCGCGCCTTTGTTTACTCAAACATTTGAACTCGTTTTATTTTGGTCCTTTTCTTCCTTTCTCCATTCTGAATTGAGACTCAACTCGTACGTTATCTCGATCCTTGCATCCCGAGGTCAAACCTATTTAGACAACAAAAACGAACAACCTAATGAAATTTTTCTGCCACAGTTTTACTAGGAAAATTTTGTGAGTTAGTCGTGACACAGAAAATGGTTACAAAGACTCTTCGGTATTGTCCAAGAGAATCTTGATTTTAAAACCTTAGTTTCAAAAATAAACGTTCCACAGTTTTCTAGCCAGGAGATTATCGGTTTTCTGGCCGAGATTTTTGAAAAATATTTCATGGTTTACTGACCGGGAAAAGAGAAAAAGGGGGGTCCACAGCATTCTGGCTGGGAGATTCTCGGTTTTCTAATCGAAATACTCTGAAAAGTAGTGTTTCATGGCTTTCAGGCCGGAGGACCCTCGGTTTTCTGGCTGGGGTTTTTGAAAGAAATGGATTCACGGTTTTCTGGCTGGGAGATCCTCAGTTTTTTGACCAGGATATTGAAGAAATGTTCCATGGCTTTCTGTCCAAGAGGTCCTCGATTTTCTGGTTGGGGTTTTAAAAGAAACGCTCCACAGTTTTCAGTCTGGGACTTTGAAAGAAATGTTTCACGGCTTTCTGGCCGGGAGATCCTCGGTTTTCTGGCCAGGGTTTGAAAGAAGATTTTCATAGCTTTCTAGCCGGAAGACCCTCGGTTTTCTGGCCGGGGTATAAAGGAAGTGGCTCCACAGTTTTCTGACTAGGAGATCCTCGGTTCTCTGGCCGGGATTTTTTGAAAGAATTGTTCCATGGTTTCTGGCTGGGAGATCATCGGTTTTATGACCGGGATTTAAAAGAAATGCTCCATGGATTTCTGGCCGGGAGATCCTCGATTTTCTGGCCGAGGTTTTAAAAGAAATGCTTCACGGCTTTCTGGCCGGAAGACCCTCGATTTTCTGGCCAGGGTTTGAATGAAATGTTTCACGGCTTTCTGGCCGGGGATCCTCGATTTTCTAGCCGAGATTTAAAACAAATGGCTTTATGGCTTTCTGGCCAAGAGATCCTCGGTTTTCTGGCCGGGATTTAAAACAAACGTTGGATTGTCATGATTTGATTCTCTTTTGGAGTTTTCATTTACCTTTCCTTTCTTCTTCCTTTTAGGTCTTCTTTTAGGGTTTTCCTTTTACCCATCAACAAATGCATAAAATAATGCTTTTGAAAAGAAACTTCCCTTTTAGGCATTTTCCTTGTTACAGATCCATTTCAATGCTCGCGTATTTTACTTCTTTGGACTGCACCTTCTTCTTGCACAATTAAATAGACCTGTTTTCAACAAAGAACAATTTGTTAGTTGAAATAGTGGTTGATTTTGTGGTCTTGAATATCTTCAACGCTTGTTCCTGGCCCCATTTCTATTGAGAACTTTGCTGCCGATTGTCTTTGGGGGTGACTTCCTTTCAACCTGATCGGGTTCAGCCTCGGGATTCCATGAGGATTTACCTGTGTGGGCTCTGTCTTTCTACCTCGTTCCGTTTCTTCTCGGACCTTAGCCTTTGATTTCCTTTTCCTTCCTAACATCTTTTCCTTTGGAAACAATCGATCATCATAATCAATCGGGGTTGGATCAATACACCACTGAGGCTGGGTCTTTCTTCTTCGCCTTTTTACCAGACGGAATTCTGTATAAATGGTCCTGTCACCTTTTCTTTGTAATAGTTTTGGAATTCAAAGTTAAGACGAAAGGGATTCAAAGAGAAATGAACAAAGAATGAAAAAAATGAATCAAAAATAGAAGCATTCCTTTCGGGGGAAAAAGAAAGACTTATTTGGGGTGTATGTTGGCTTCAAATCGACATGACATGCTTCTTGAACTGGATACTCAATCGTCGCTAACTCCCATTTTCTTATGAACCAAAATGGGTCTATGTTTCCGAACTAGGGAACCTTGCCAGGACCTTTAGTGGTGAAATACTCTTTTCGGTTGATAGCGCCCTTTTGCGGGTTTTCGCTAGTCGACCTCTCTCATTTTACTTCTTACCATCGCCCGATAGCACTCTTTGTTAGTTTTTACTAACGGACTCTCTCATTTTGTATTTCTCTACTCCCATCGCCATATGGTGCCCGAAGGTTTTCACCAATAAGACTCTCTCATTTTATTTCTTTTAATTTAAGACGCTTCGGATCTCAACAGTGATGTTTTCTCAGTTCCTATGCCTCTGCATTGATCTTGAAGGACTTGTACTCGGTTTGGGTGAAAAGAATTATGTACAAAATTACAACTTGGAATCATCTTAACGGATCTAAACGGAACCCATCATCTGCCCCAATTTCAATTTTTGGGGAAATTGGGATTTTTGGTTTGGTGTGACCGAACCTCAGGGAGAAGTTGCCTACGTATCCTTTCGGAATCAGTCAGAACGCAGTTCAAGTAATTTTTTTTTTTGTTTTGTTTTGTTTTTGGTTTTCTTTTCTTTTTTTTGCTTTATTTTTTTTTTGAATTTGGTTTCGGATTCCAAAGAGGGTAGCCAAGGAAATGTAACCGGCTAAAAAAGTTTACAAAAGGGTTGGTAGTGTTTGGGTAGTGGGAATAAAAGCCTTCAATCATTTCGACATGCAATGACATCACTGAAGCAAGCTCAAACATAATACCTTTTGACAGCATCTGCATTCACAGTTGTCTCAAGATCATTTCATTCCATATCTCCCAAGTATAGTGCTCCTCTCGGCACTATCTTCCTGATGATGTATGTCCCCTTCCAATTAGGGGTGAATTTTCCTTTCGCTTTCTGGTGATGTGGAAGAATGCGTCTTAAAACCAACTGACCTACCTCAAAATTCCTAGGTCGTACTTTCTTGTTGTAACCATGAGCCATCCTTTGTTGGTACAACTGTCTGTGACAAACTGCAGCCATTCGCTTTTCATCAATTAAACTTAACTGCTCCAATCGAGTCTTAACTCATTCGCTATCTTCAATCTCTGCTTCAACAATTGTCCGGAGTGAAGTAATTTTTACCTCTGCTGGTATCACAGCCTCGGTTCCATAGACTAGCAGGTACGGGGTTGCTCCTACCGATGTGCGCACTGTAGTACGATATCCCAGTAAGGCGAAAGGTAATTGTTTATGCAATTGTCTAGAACTCTGGATTGTCTTCCTCAAAATCTTCTTGATGTTTTTTTTTTGCTGCTTCGACGGCGCCATTGGCTTTGGACCGATAAGTAGTGGAGTTCCTATGCGTTATTTTAAATTGTTCGCATATTTCTTCCATCAAATGACTATTTAGATTTGCAGCATTGTCTGTGATGATAGTTGCAGGTATACCAAAACGACAGATAAGATTTGAATGTACAAAATCCACCAGGCTTTCTTAGTGACTAATTTGAGAGTGACAGCTTCAACCCATTTTGTGAAGTAATCGATAGCGACCAGTATGAGTTGGTGCCCATTCGAAGCTTTTGGCTTAATCGGGCCAATGACATCCATTCCCCAAGCGACAAAAGGCCATGGCGCTGACATAGGATATAGCTTAGTTGGGGGTGCATGAATCAGATCTCCATGTACCTAACACTGATGGCATTTCCGGACAAAACTGAAATAGTATTTCTCCATAGTTATCCAATAATACCTAGCTCGAAGGATTTTCTTGGCCAAGACATACCCATTCATATGAGGCCCACACACTCCTGCGTGTACTTTGTGCATGATTCTTCCTACTTCTTCGGCATCAACACACCTTAAAAGGTTAAGATCCGGGGTTCTTTTATACAAGACCTCACCGCTCAAAAAGAAACCACCTGCATGTCGACTAATGGTCCTCTTTTGATCTCCAGTAGCATGTTCATGGTATTCTTGTGTTTTCAATAATCTCCTGATATCGTAGTACCATGGCTTGATTTTGGTCCTTCTTCAATTACATTGCAATAACCGTGTCTTTCCCTAATTTGGATTTCCAAAGGATCGACGTGGGCGTTGCCTGGATAAGGTAGCATTGAAGCTAGAGTGGCAAGTGCGTCAGCCAGTTCATTTTGACATCGTGGGATGTACTTGAACTCTATCGATGCAAATTGCTTGCCAAGGATATCCACATGTTGTCGCTAAGGGAGGAGCTTAACGTCTCGAGTCTCCCATTCATCTTGAGCTTGTTTGATAATCAGATCTGAATCTCCCATGATTAGTAAATCTTTAACGCCTTGATAAATCGCCATGTTCATGCCCATGATGCAAGCTTTATACTCAGCCGTATTGTTCGTGCAAAACAAACGGAGCCTAGCTATAGCTGGGTAATGCTGACCGGCAGGAGAGATCAAAATTGCCCCAATCCCTACACCTTTAGCGTTTATCGCCCCATCGAAGAACATTTTCCAAGCATGAATGTCCTCTGAAACAACTTCTGTCGTGTTTACCTCTTCATCAGGAAAGTAGGTATTCAATGGTTGATAATCTTCGTCGATCGGGTTTTCAGCCAAGTGATCTGCCCAAGCCTGGGCCTTCATTGCCATGCGAGTGACATAAACTATGTTGAACTCAGTGAGCAGGATCTGCCATTTTGCCAATCTTCCAGTGGGCATTGGTTTCTGGAATATGTACTTCAAAGGATCCATCCTGGTAATGAGGTGAGTCGTATGAGCTTGGAGGTAGTGTCTCAATTTCTGAGCGACCCATGTTAGAGCACAGCACGTTCTTTCCAGAAAAGTGTACTTGACCTCATAACTAGTGAACTTCTTGCTCGGATAGTAGATTGCCTGCTCTTTCTTCCCCGTTACATCATGCTTCCCCAGGACACAACCCAAGGATTTTTCCAGGACCGTCAGATACAAGAACAGAGGTCTCTCTAGCTCCGGCGGGACTAAGACTGAAGGGTTCGACAAATATTCATTAATTTTGTCAAAAGCCTCTTGACATTCAGTTGTCCATTTGATTGCAGCATCTTTCTTCAACAACTTGAATATGGGCTCACACGTAGAAGTCAAATGGGCGATGAACCTACTGTGTAGTTTAGTCAGCCCAAAAGACTCATTACGTCTTTCTTTGTTCTTGGAGGAGATAAGTCCCGGATGGATTTTATCTTTGTTGGATCTAATTCAATACCTCTTCTACTGACTATGAAACCCAAGAGTTTACCTGATGAGACTCCAAAGGCGCATTTGGCCGGATTCAGCTATAAGTCGTACCTTCGCAACCTTTCGAAGAATTTCCTCAAGCCTCGTACGTGATCGCCCTGGGTTCTGGATTTGGTGATCACATCGTCCACATACACCTCTATTTCTTGATGCATCATGTCGTGGAAAATGGCATTCATGGCTCTCATGTATGTCGCTCCGGCATTTTTCAAACCGAATGGCATGACTCGATAGCAGTAAGTGCCCCAAGGTGTGGTAAAAGCAGTCTTCTCGGCGTCCTCTTCATCCATTAGCACTTGACAATATCTGGCATAACAATCCACAAACGATTGTATCTCATGTTTTGCACAGTTATCAATGAGGATGTGGATGTTCGGTAAAGGAAAGTTATCTTTAGGACTTGCTTTATTCAGATCTCGGTAATCCACGCATACTCGAGTTTTTCCATCCTTCTTTGGTACAGGCACAACATTAGCCAACCACGTGGTATATTGTACCACTCGAATTACCCATGTTTTTAATTGCTTAGTGATTTCTTCTTTGATCTTATCACTGATGTCGGTTTTGAACTTCCTTTGCTTTTGTTGCACTGGGCGACAGTCATGGTACATTGGTAACTTATGCACCACTAGATCGGCCCCTAATCCTGGCATGTCATCGTAAGACCAAGCAAACACATCTTTAAACACAAACAAGAGCTGGATTATTGCATCTCGAGTTTTCTTATCTATATGGATGCTTATCTTGGTCTCTCTGATCTCTTCGGCGGTTCCCAAGTTAACTGGCTCGGTATCATTCAAGTTCGGCTTAGGTTTATTCTCAAAATGTTCCAATTCTTGATTTATTTCCCTAAAAGCCTCTTCTTCATCGTATTCCAGTTCTTGGTTCAGTATTTCCAGATTAGGTGGAGTGTTCAGATTTGAGCATGAAGCCCGCAAGCATGTCATGTTATTTAAAGCCGCATTATTATGACTGAAAAAAAAGAGAATAAATAACAAAAATTAGAAAGAGAGCAAAATGACGATGAAATATTTATTTCATTTCTTGGAATTTTCGGAAGATAAACTAAGTGACATTTGGAAGACTTAAAATACAAGAAAACAAAGAAAAACATCCAAGTTACGTCCTGAAGTAACTTATGATGCAGGAAAAGTGACACGACAAGTCTACCAGAACTCCCTGCTTGACTGGGAATGGCGTGACCTTCCAATTTTGCAATTTGGCCTCTGGTCACCTCAGCGGTATTAGTACCTTCTCCCAACTGAACCATATTAACATTGTAGAGCATTTGCCTCATAGCTCCACATATGTCTTCAATTTCCTCCGTCGTGAAGGTCTCATCTTCTTCTTCTTCATTGTACCTTGGTCGAACAAAGATTTGGTACAAATGTGGCAATGGTCGTGGTAGAAACCATTCATTTTCCTTTCTTTTATTGGCCCATTTCTCATCTTCAGGGGTAGGTCGAAAGCCTACTCCAAAGAACTTCTCGGTTATGGGCAAAGTTATCAGCTTCGATATTCCTTGTAAGGACTTTCCCAAACCTTTTCCTAGCTGGAAGCCGTGTTTGATCATATCTTTTGCCACCATAATTGAGGCATTAGAAAAAAAAGGTTGGGGGCAAGGGTTCCCCTCTTCATGTTGATCTGCCAATACAACCTCAAAAGCTTGATATACGATGTGCTCACTTCCTTATTTCACTTCTAAGCATGGGATAGATGAATCCCGATAGATCGATTGCTCGTCCTCCCTGTGGACCACGATTTCTTGTTCCTTGTGCTCGAACTTTATCATCTGATGGAGGGTAGAGGGTACAGCCCCGGCTGCATGAATCCATGGCCTTCCCAGAAGAAAGTTATAAGACGTGTCCATATCCAGAACCTGAAATGTCACATCGAAATCCACTGGACCAATGGTCAAAATCAAATCGATCTCTCAGATCGTGTCCCTCTTTACACCATCGAAGGCTCGTACGCATACATTGTTGGGTCGAATTCTTTCAGCTCCAATTCCTATGCGGTGCAGAGTGGAAAGCAGGCATATGTCTACTCCTGAGCCTCCGTCCACCATGACCCTTTTCATGTAGTCGCCTTCATATTTGATAGTCAAATTTAGAGCCTTGTTGTGGGCCGCTCCTTCCGGAGGCAAGTCAGATTTACTAAAAGAAATCTGATTGATTGTGAAGAACCTCTCTGTCATTCGTTCAAGTTGTTCAGACAAAATCTCAACTGGAACATATGCCTCATTCAAAGTTTTTAACAAAACCTTTTGATGCTCATCGGACTTCATCAACAGGGACAACATGGACACCTGTTTCGGGTACTTGCGCAATTGGTCTATCACCTCATAGTCAGGCATTTGCATTTTATGAAAAAAGACCTCTACTTCTTCAGTGCTTACAGGCTTCTTGGATGGGAAACGCTTTTATGTGGCATTATTTATCTCTTGTGTGTTCAAATACTTCTGCACCAAGACGCTTCCAGATGATTCTTCTACGATCTCTTTTCCTTTGTGTGTAACCACCGTCCATTAATAATTCCAAGGTACAGCGGATCGGTCTGTCATGGGTTTTTGTTGCTAGCATGCAATAACCACGGGTTCATTTGTTTGCAATGGTTCAATTGCCTTTCGCGCCACATAGGTTCCTTTCGGCACATACATTATTGTTTCCCTCTTCAACTAAAACTTCTTTGAAGCACTTATTGTCAGGGGTCTTTCTGATTGGCCTCGCGGGAGGTAAAGAACTCCATTCTTCTGAGACGTTGTCTTCTCTACCTTTATCTCGATTCTCTTTTTAAACCCGATTTTGGAAACTTCATTCTTCTTCCCCATTTTCTCTTGTTTTGGGGTAACATCAGGCCACTTCTCCATGTTAGCGATGGCAATTATTGCTTTCAAGGCAGGGCCAAACTCCTTATCCTCACAAATCATCCCGATCACTGGCCCGTTATTGTGGGCCGGCAGTGGGTTATTTATCACATTTGGAACATCCTCATCTGCAAAAACTATCTTCCCTTGGTTGATCAATTCTTGCACAGCCTTCTTTAAGGTCCAGCAATTATCAGTGCTATGCCCCTCAACTCCTGAATAATAAGCACAGTATACTCCTCGTTGGTAAGCCGGAGAGTCCGGATTCTGCCTATTTTGGGGAACGGGCTGCAATAGGTTCTCTTGCCTGAGCTTGGGGAAGAGGGTCAAATATGGTTCCCCAATCGGTGTAAAGTTCGACTTGGGTGGTTCACGAGGGCGAGTGTTATTTGGTCGGGAGTTGTATTGGTTTAGGTAGGGAGGTTGATTTCTTTGGAATGGAGGCGGGTTTCTGTTGGCTGGTGGCTACGGCCGGCCAAAAGGCTGAGCATTCATGACCGCATAGGGCGGAGGCGGAGGAGCATAGGCCATACCGTGGTGCAAATAATAATGTTGGTGGGGCCCTTTCAGAGAATACTTGCCTCGGGGCTCGGTATCTCCTATCTTCCACTGCCGCCATGATGGTTTCCTCTTTCTTTTTGCCTCTGGCCATCCCTCCAGAGCCGCCTTGGATGGCTTGGGAGGTTGCTCGAATGGCTGGTTGACTCAAAATTCTTCCGGTCTTTAAACCATTCTACACCATTTCTCCAATCTTGATCACCTCGGCGAAAGGTTTTCCCATTGCTGACATCATATTTTGGAAATAGTCTAGTTCATGAGACTGGAGGAAAAGTAGTGACCATTTCTATTTCGTCCATGGGGGGTTTTACCCTGGATGCTTGTTCGCGCCATTTGATAGCATATTCTCTGAAGCTCTCTGAGGGCTTCTTTTTCAAGTTCGATAAGGAATTCCTGTGTGGCGCAATGTCGATGTTGTACTGGAACTGTTTCACAAAATCTCTAGCCAAATCATCCCAAATGTATCATCGAGATATGTCCTGATCCATGTACCAATCTGAAGCTATCCCGATCAAGCTTTCTCCGAAATATGCCATCAGCAATTCTTCCTTGCCACCGGCACCTCGCAACTGATTGCAATATTTCTTTAAGTGAGCAATAGGGTCGCCATGCCTACCATACTTTTCAAACTTTGGCGTTTTAAAGCCTGATGGAAAATGGACATGCAGGAATATGCACAAATCTACGTCCCTCTTAGACCTTGTATGTTTTTCAAACTCTGTTCCAGGCTTCTCATTCTCTTTGCCATTTCATCCTGTTCGGAAACTTTTGGATTTTGGCTTGGCACGAACTCATATTGGAGTGGCTGAGGATAAACATTGGCAGCAAACTGGGTAGGATCCCGCGAAAGAGGTGGCACTGGGAATGTAAAAGAAGAGGAGTCAAAGAAAGGAGTATGTGTGACGGGTTGCGTCGTGATTGGAACGGGCAACCCAGTGGACGTTCTTGTGGCCGTATCTGATGTTGTCACCCGAGGATAGGAAGTGGAGGGTGACTCAGAGAGGGTTGTGATGTTAGAATACCCAAACAGAGTAGGTGGGTAACTGGTGGGGGTATTAGAAATCGCACTTGGCCTGATGAATAGTTCGGGGAACCAATGGATCAGACTTGGGGGTTCTTTCCCATTATTCCAATCATCTAACATTTCCAGCATACGACAGTGCAAAATCCGATTTTCTTTCGCAGCTGCTGATTCAGTAGCCGGAACGGCTGATATGGAGCTCTCTTCTAGAACGGGAACGGTTGGTAGAGGGATTTCTGAAAACATGTTGACACTTCTTTTCGGCCTCTTAAAGTAAGGGTGGGCACTTTCTTCTGATTTAGTAATGGGCTGCTAAACTTTATCTTTGGATCTCGTGAAGTCTGAATGAGAGTCCAGATTACCACAAAATCAATCACCCTTTTTTCTAAAACCTGAATTTTTGCAAACAAACGGTTAGTCTGAAACAACATAACATATAAGTAATCTCACGTTGGGTGTGATGCACTTATACAGTAGATCGTGTTGCTACATGTATTCGATTGCAATGCGTCATTCTGGCTTATAATTTTCCTTTACTTTCATCCTCTTCCTCTCTTTATCAACTTTCTTTTCTTTTATACTCTTTCTTTTTTCTCGTTTTTCTTTTTCTTTTAGTGATGGTCGAATCTTATGTGGATTGCCTACGTATCATGTCCCCGCATGAATCAGACCGGGCGTAGTTCGGATGCAAAAAAAATGTAAGATACGAATGAAACATATTTTCTGGATTTTATTTCACAAATTTCACTTGAAACACTTGCGAAAAAATGACAATGGAAATAAAAACTTCAAAAGGACAAACAAACTCTTAAATGAAAATACAGACTCTTCTAAGCATGCTCCAACACTTTGAATCTTTGCGTCTCTGAGGCATTGTTTGGACTTGTTGAGGTTCTCGATGTGAGATCCCTCTATAGACATCTCAACTCTGCCATAACGTGGTGGACATATTCCATAACTGAAGAAAAGAGGGTGGTCCGGGGCACTTGTTTGCATGTTAGGCATATTATAGTGATATAGTGCCCAATTTCATCGATCCTAGCCCTGATCATATCCTTTTCTCTAAGCAGTTGCCCTATATGTCAGTTCTTTGCCCCTAATACCTGAGCGTTACCGGCGACTTGGTCCAAAAGCCTATCTATTTGCCTTTCCATATGCGCCATTAAGTCGTGGCAACGGTCTCTATCTGCTTTGACATCCCGGGCTTGTCTGAAAATTTGCTCTCTAAAAGCGGCATTTGCTTCTCTTAAGTCAGTGATGATCTCCCCATAATCTTTCTCTATCTGTTGTAGACGAAGTGCTTCTTGGTCGGCCGCTCTTCTCTATTTTGTCCGAATTGCAACTAGAGTCACTTCTGCTTTTTCCAAGTCTTCTTGGTGCTCAAAGGCTTTTCTTTCCAAGTCGTTTATAAGCATTTCATCATTCCGACTTCTCCTCGATCTTTCTGCGGTCAGTTGCATCTCCTGAATTTAGGTTTGGAGTGCTTCTCTTTCTTGCTCCCAACCGGCCCTTTCCTAATCGAAATTAGCTTGTTGTATGTCCATGGCGGCTTTCAGAATTCCTTTGTCCTCTTTTAAGGTGTTAATGCAAGATTGGAAATCTTGCGCTGTTTCAAATCTAGCCTCCCTGACTCTGGTTTCTATTTCTCTATCGCAATGGATGTCGTATTTTACCGACCTTTCTGCTCTTTGCTTGGGCATTTATTGGTTGTGGAACCACTCAAGATATGCGAGGCTCACTTTTCCTCGTTCTCGATCGGCAACCATTTTGTCGATGTCAGAGAGTCTACTACCGAACCACACCTTTTGTGCATAAGACTCTCTCGGGAGCTCCTCCGTCATGAATTCCCATGTAAATGATCGTATATCTTTGATCGGGGGCCTTTTCTATTCTCTACCCAACTGGCGCATGACACGTAGCGGGGCGTACGGTTGAAAACCCCTGAAACCCATTAGTATGTAGAATGGACGATATGTTGACATGTGCATGATTTTAGTAGAAGGGAACCAATAATAATTCCAGGTGAGTTGGTCTGCTTTCAAAGAGTTGAGAAATTCTTGCCAGTTCCTTAAGTCGTTTGGAAGATTACAACGGGCGGCTCTGTTCATATGACAACAAATGTAATTCAACCAGTCCACGTTGAAGATTATCACAATTGGGTGATGATAGAGATGCTCTATAAACCACATTTGCAATAAAATGTTACAACCTTCAAAATAATCCTTTCCTTCTCGACATCGAGTTAAGGCCCGAAAAATGTCTCCTAAGATCATAGGAAGAGTAGTGTGTTCTTCGCTACTCTGTAAATATGAGACCACCGTAGACAAAAGGATTTTGATGCGTTCGTCACGTTCGGGAAAAATCATGGTTCCCAGAAAAGCAATTATGAAGGCGTAGATTCTTAGATCTCCTGAGGCGTCATAATTTAGCTGTCTAACAAATTCGGTGTTTGAGAACTTCTCGAACCCTTTCTTATCGCCAAATCTGTTGTAGAGATACTCCAGCGGTACCCAACCTTCATTCAAACAACCCATTGGAACTCGTCGGAGACTTAACTTTTTTAAGAAATTATTCACACCCATTTGCCTAGGAGCAGCGGGTCTCTTTTTGTGCAGATCTTTTCCAAGCCCCGTGAGTCCGCCCAACTCCTCCAAAGTGGGCGTCATTTCGCAGTCTCGAAATTTGAAAACATTACTTGTTGAGTCACAGAAACTCACCAAAATCCTGATCAGATTTTTTTCCGATTTTATCCTCATAATGTCCGGAAGAAACTTGAGGTGCTTCTGGACTTGATTTCTTTCCCAAGCAGAAAAACTAGACCACCATTTACAGAGCTGATCCGGGGTTTTGTCTTGAACCATGAACATGGGTGGCATTCCATCTCTCGCCCTTTTCTGGCCGATTCTTTGCGGTGGAGTCATGCTGATTCTAGAAAAGAGAAAATAAAACTTAAGATTTTTTTCCAAAATTTTTCTTTTATTATTTTTTATTATATTTGTTTTTATTCATAAAAAACGAATTTTGTCAACACGGCCTTTCAGCACTTAAAGAAGATTTGAAGGCTGTGTAACAGGATACAGGTGTGATGACTATGTTCTATTTTTGCGAAATTAGTCCTTCGATGCCCCTTTCGAAGCGTTTGGCTATTTTCGCAAAATTTCCTAACTCTTGACTAAGGACAATTCTCCTAATTTTAATATATATTTTTTTTATTTTTCATTTTTGAAAAAGCAGTATTAGTTGAGCCCGATATGGGTTGCCTACCACGTCCGGTGAGAATCAAACTTGCGTAGTTCGAAAAAAAATGAAATAAATCATTGTTAAAAAAAACTATTTTCCATAAAATTAACAAAATTTATTTGGCATTTTTTTTTTTTTTGCATTTTTCAAAAATTATTTTCAAAGAAAACAGACTATTTTCCATAAAATTATTTTGACTCTACACCCCGACATTTTCCACTTCTTACCCTCTCTTGTTTTTAATAATAAGCCGGTCAGCATGTAAGATCAAAATAAATAAATGCACAGACAAAAATGCATCAAGTTGGTCTTTTGTTTCAGGTGCACCTGTCCTAGACAGGTCCAACCCCTGTGTTGAGCCTCCTAAGTCAAATATGCACATGATGCAAATAGACGTTCCTATCGGGGATCCGACGTAGGGTTTTGTTATTCTAAGTCATCATCCTGTTGGAAAAGGGTGTCTAGACTAGCTTTAACTCGAGCGGACAACTCGAGCCGAGGAGTGTCAGTGCACCGGTAGCATGGCTTTCTGGCTTAATTGACAATACTCCCCGCCTAAACATGTGTGACTAAAATTCTTCACCGGGTGCCAAGCACCACAGCTATCTTTGAGAAAACAGGATATGTCCAGCAAATGCCCGATATTATATTTTAAAGAAACTTAGAAGAGAAAAATGGGTATCGGCACAATTTATATACAATTCACAAAATATCAAAGCGGTAAAAGCAACATTTAGCACAATAAATACAAACATATAATAAAATCAGATAATAAATAAGTCAAATACAACAATTATTCAAAGCTCGAATCTTAAACCCTGAACCAGTGGTTCTGGGTTTGTTTCCCCAACAGAGTCGCCAGAGCTGTCACACCTCCTTTTGGTGTGCCCACCTACCCCGAGGGTAGAGGAACGGGCGAGGGAGTTTTTTTCCAATTTAAGTGACAATATTCAAAACAGAATTATTCTATTTATTTCAGAGTCGCCAGTTGGAATAAATTAAGGTATCCCAAGTCACCAATTTATTCAAATCCCGGATCGAGGAAATTTCGACTTTCCAAATGAAGTCTGCGAACCAGAAATTCTAAGTAAGGAATTCTGTTGACCCGAGGGAAGGTGTTAGGCACCCCGGATCTCATGGTTCTAGCACGGTCGCTTTAATTATTATAAATGGCTGAAAATATCTGATTTTAATACATTTTATCCTATATGCTTTTAATAGACTAAACCTTTTGTTAAAAATAAAATTGTATATTTGAACCTTTAAACGATAGTCTAATTCTAAGTAAAATGAAAAAATATTGAGTTTGATGATACATTGGTTGGTGTACATGTTTATTGAAGTTATTTCTCGATTAAATCATGCAAAAGCATCGGTGCATGAAATGATTTAATTTTTTTATCTAAGATTTTCTACTAAATAATCGGGAATGCATCTAATTCGAATAAGATTCTTAACAAAGCTATGAGCATATATTTCTTAATTTTAGTATCTCACTTATCCATTAGATTGAAAATATCTATTCACCCATGACTAGCTAAAATAGAATAATTGATTTGTGAAAGTAACAAACTAAATGCAAACTAACTGCTGAATTTTAAAGCTAATTCTAATGACTTGTTGCGAAGATATATACTTGAAGCTCAACTTATTTTTTATCTAAACCATATTCATTGCCGACTTGAACAAGATTCGAATTTTATACTAATTTCAACGTAAAGTTCATATATTAACGAGAAATGTTGAATTAATCTAAAACAAACCTTGATTTAAATATACAATAGTTCAGTTATACATATATACTCTACACTAACAAATATGTATAGAAAATTTTATCTAAAACAAACCTTGACTTAAACATGCATTGGTTCAGTTATACAAGTATGCTTTACAACTAACAAATATGTACAGAAACTTCATCTAATTCTCAAAAAATGAATAGGCATCAATCCACATGCTTGAAACCAACAGACATTCTTATTTCCAGTTTTTAGTAAAAGCTTACACCAACAAGGAATTTTGAAGCCGTGTACCTGGAATTCAAAAGCAAGAGAGGAGGTCAGTGATTTGTTCGACGGTGAACAAAACAGCAAACAACAGCAGCAGGAAATTCCAGCAAGAATCTAAAAGATCCAACAACCAAAGACAACTAGAAATCCCAGGAGTGATTTAATCCGAGCAAAGATTGAAAGCAATCCAAATAGCAACTTAAAGACTGGACAGCAACGAAACAGGTCCCAAATAGCTTAAAAGAAACCTTCGTACAATTGAGCTCTTAGATATAGAAATAGAAACAGTGAAAGGTTTAGATTGTTCCTGGTTTTTTTAACTTAAATGTGACAGTGCTATAGCCAGGATTACAAACTCACGAACAGTACTATTCTGATCTTTTTAAAAAAGAGAATACTGGTTCAATTGGAACTATGAACTGGAAGAAATGAGACCAAAAATAGGGAGGGGCAGTACAGTGTTCTAGACAGGATTCAGTTTAGGGTCTGTTTTTCTTTTCTGAAAATTAGTGTTTTCTTTCAAAGTCTCAGTTGTGCATAAAAAAACTGTTCTTTCAAGGGTGTAAGTGTGTCCTTATTCTATCAAGGTCTGTCCCCTCTTATAGCCTTAATTTGATTCCCTTCCAACTCTTAAATGCACTAAGACAATTAAGAAACCAATCTCTCCCCCATGTTCTAATTTTTTTAACTTACAGAGACTGCTAGTTCCACTTAGGACTGCCTAGGCATGACTTTTCTATTTTAAAAGTCATCTGAAATTCAAAAATAATGCCTATTCTGCTGTAAAGACATTCCACTACCCATCCTCATGTGCAGCACATTTAGACACCTAGTTGTTGGCTTTCAAATTCTAAACTAAAATCAAAACAGCTAAATCCAATTCCAGTCCTATTTGAAATCACAAAAGGCTATAATCCAACAGTGAATTTGGATCAAATTAAAAACTCTAATTTCTATCCCAATGTTCTAACAAACAAACCTACGAAACTAATCGACGACATTCAATTAATCGATTACAACATGTATAATCGATAACATATAGTCGACAAATAAACTCATGATTCACAGTACTTAGGCCAAAGACGAAAGAAATACGAAACTAATTGTTCGACGATGTTAATCGAAGCGAGTGCGTATCCTATAACAAAACATTACAACACGCCAACAGAAATAAAGCGACCAAATAAAAGGTCTACGAGGATGGCCAGAAAACTAATTGAAAAATTTAAAAAGGATAGAAATCAAAAACTAAACTAATAACGAATATAGATAGAGATAGAAGGGAAATACCTCGAGAGTGAAAAATCGAGGAAGAAACAACGGGTCTTGGACCAAACTCAGGTTTGAAATTTTAAGGCTAAACAAGATTTAATTGAGTGTTCTTAAGTGAGAACACTACGACTAAATCCTGTTAAAACCTCAAAAATCTTCATCATACTTAAAACTCTTCTAAGGTTCTTGACAATGAAACACGATTCGACGCATTTCAGTGTTGTTCGAAGAGAAACGGGTGTGGATTTAAGGAGGGGATGGTCTGGTGGTGGTGTGGTGTCAATTTGATGGCCATTGGCAAGGTTGCCGCCGGGTTAAGGGTTGTGGGTCACGGTAGCGGCCGCTAGGGTTATTAGTCTCGTCTCTGATGGAGACGATGAGGAGAGAAAGAGAAAATAGATGTTTGGACTATGAATGAGGCTTTGCGGGGTATTTGGTAAATTAAAATTAAGGTTTTAATCTTAATCGTTGGATTATTACATCCAACGGCTAAGATTAAATGAGAAACACTAGAATGCGGTCGTTTAAGGGTGATACGGCGCCATTTAATTTAGTTAAGGGCTGGGTCGGTTCAAGACAAAGGGGACGGGTCAGGCGTTATTTTGATTGGGCTCTGGGCATGTGTGTTTGGGCCTGGAAGCTGCCCGGTCCAACTCTTATTTCCTAATTCTCTTTTCCTTTCTTCCCTTTAATTTAGTTCCTAATAAAAATAAAAATTCTAAATTATACTACAAAAAATCAAATTAATTTATAAAAATACCAATTAAGTTCCACTAACAATTAACACACACAATTAAATATCTATTAAATATAAGTCACACAACTATGCATTTAAATATTAAAACACAAAAATACATATTTTTTGTTATTTTCCATTTTTGTCAAATAAACTTGATTACTTTTAATTGTAAATTAAATCCTAATAATGCAAACATAATGTATTTTTATTTTTTTTTATTTTTTATTTTTCTTAATTGAAACAAATAAACAAGCACACACAAATGCAAACAAACAAGAGAAAAATAACACAAAATCCACAAATATTGCAAACAAAATAAAACTATTTTATTTTGAATTTTTGGGAGTAATTCTCATATCGGACAAAAATCACGTGCTCATAGTCGTTAGTCATCACTAGGACCCTGTCACCCTGAACCTGAATAACCGGCTGAACTGGACCCACTGGCTGGACTGGTGGCACCTCAAGTGTCTGTTGACCCTGCACTACCTGCTCTAGAGTGCGAGCTACGGGGGTTTGATGACCACCCCCGGTCAGGGATATACCTGCGGCAGTAGAGGCCAAAACTACCTGAGCCAGGCCAGTGCAAACTGTCAAAATTTGAGTCTCCTGAAGACCCGGAATCACGATAGGTACAGCTGGGGCTTGAACAAGTGCTGCTGGGACCTCTGCAACTGGAGGCTGATCCTGAATGGGGGCAACTGGTGGGTCAACTGGTACTGCCCCAGCTGCTCTACCCCTACCACGACCACGGCCGCGTCCACGGCCTCTAATAGGTGGCAATGGTGGTGGTCCACCTCGTCCTGTAGCACGAGTTCTCGCCATCTGCGAGAGAATAGAATGCCAAAATTTAGTTTCGGATCAACAAAGTCGCACGACATGAATTTCAAGAATTTGAAGTTTTCCTAAAGGTTCTACAGCCTCCTGAGGATAAGTAGAGACGTCTCCATACCGATCCACGAGACTCTACTAAACCGCCTCATGACTCGCGAGACCTGATAACCTAGGCTCTGATACCAACTTGTCATGACCCAAGCCCCGGTCGTGATGGCGCCCAACACATTGCTAGGCAAGCCAAACCATTACCCGTTAACCAATCAAATTATTCATTTCAATTATTCCAATTTAGGTAAAATATTCGATTTTTATAATATAATAAGAGTGCGGAAATCAAAGCAACTAAAATAACATCCCAATACAATCTGGTGTCACAAGTCTGATCCTCTAAACATCTGAATAATATCATATACAACCAAGTCTAAGCAAAAGAACAAAAGATAACGGAAGGAGAGATCGGGTCTTGCGTACGCCGGCACCTACCTCGATGACTCCGCAGTAAGCTGAAACAACAGCAATATAAACCAACTTCCCACCTGAATCCATCTATATACACACAGGGTGCAGGGAGTAGAGTGAGTACTTCCAACTCAGTGAGTAGTAGCAATAAATAATAACTAAAGATAAGAAAACTTGTAAGAACACTAAACAGTTATAAAAGTAACAGTACATGTAAGAACATCTCTAAGGAGGAAAGTCCAATATCCGTCCACTATTGTCCCACAATTATCCAATGTTGTTGCAACGCGCAGCCCGATTCTTACTAATACTACGGCGGCGTGCAGCCCGATCCAATATAATATATATAATGCTGCGGCATGCAGACCGATCCAATATAATAGATATAATGTTGTGGTGTGCAGCACGATCCAATAATTTCGAAACTGCGCTCACTAGGGGTGCGTGCAATCTCCTGAGAGGCTCCTTCAGCCCAAGCGCTATAATACTGCGGCATGCAGTCCGATCCACATATATATCACTGCGGCGTGCATTCCGATCCATATATATATATATCACTGCAGCGTGCAATCCAATCCATATATATATATATATATATATATATATATATATATATATATATATATATATACGTGCGGCGTGCGGTCCGATCCAATACATGTATATCTATATACTACTGCGGCGTGCGGCCCGATCCGGTATATATATATCAATACCTCACCAAGGGTCCTCGGCCCCTCTTAGTCAATATAGACTTGGCCTTTCGGGCCCACTCAGCTAGAATAAGGTATTCAACCCTATGTATTCTCACTTAGAGTACATTTTTAGTACCGGTTCATGTTATGCTTTACAACTAAAAGTACGACTGAGAGTATGTGTTCATCAGGTATAGGGTCATTTAGCTCCACAGGCTTCCCTAAGGTTCTATAGATCGGCACAAGGCCCCAAACATGGCAACTAGCCCAAATATACGAATATAAAATTAGTCTCAGTCAATAAGTACATTAAACCATCAATCGGGATGGACTAAGTCTGAATCCCCAGTCACAATACCACCACGCTCATCACACGACGCATGTTTCATCTCTACATAGCAATGTATAGTCCAAATATGGGGTTTCAAACCCTCAATATATCATTCATAACTACCATTCACCTCGAACCAGCCAAAATCCTAGCTCGCATTGCGCTTTTCTCGCAAATCGACCTCCTTGAGTGCCAAATATGATCAAAACCATTAAGAATACATCAAAATAGACTAATGGAACATAACCCAATCGAAAAGACTCGAAAAAAATACCCAAAAATACGAAGTTGCCAAAACACGGGTCCTGGGCCTGCTTCTCAAAAAATTATGAAATTCACATTTTCAGAATCCTCGTCACGAACGGTTGTTTTAGAGGTGGAGATTGTGACGACCCAAAGGGTCATCACTTATTTAATTAATCATTTCGAGCTTACGAGGCCTTGAAAACCTCATTCTATGTTGCCTCGATTTACGTGCACGATCCGAGCATGTAGCCGGAAAGATTTTTTGATAGAAAATATGAATTCTATGAGAAATTTGGATAAAAATGATATTAATATTGATATGGTTGACTTCGGTCAACATTTTTGGTAAACGGATCCGGACCCGAGATTGGATGGTCCCGAGAGGTCCGTAGGAAAATATGGGTCTTGGACATGCGTCCGGAGTCGAATTCCTGAGGCCTAGAGCCCAAGTTATGAATTTTTATGTGAAATTGTTTTTGATGTAATTATTAAAGGAAATAAATTAATTGACCTTGGTATCGGGCTCGTATTTTGGTTCCGACGCCCGTTACAAGTCTTAAATATTATATATGTGATTTCTGTAAAGTTTGGTGACATTTGGATGTCGTTTGAGATGTTTTGGACCTTGAGTTCCAAGTTAAGAAGTTTTGAAAATCAAAAGTATGAAAATCATGAGTTTGAGGCTTGATTTGATTAAAACGAAGTGATATTGGCGATATGCTCGCACGAACAAGTCCATAATGTGTTTTTGAGGTTGTGTACATGTTTGGTTTGGAGCCCGGGGGGCTCGGTAAAGATTTGATAGGCCGTTGGATGAAATTCTGAATTTTGAACTGCTGGTTTTTTTCACCCAGCTGTTGGCTTCGCAATTGCGAAGAATTTCTCGCAATTGCGAAGGGGACAGAGTAAGGCAAGGCTCGCAAATGCGAACCTTGATCGCAAATGCGAAGCCAGCCTTGTTCGCAAATGCGAACAATTGTTCGCATTTGCGAAGGTCCCCGTGCTGCCTATGTTCGCAAATGCGAACAATAGTTCGCAAATGCGAACATTTCCCATATTGCCTTGGTTCGCAAATGCGAACCGTTGTTCGCAAATGCGAACACTGCCTTATACAGCATGTGTTCGCAAATGCGAACATTCGTTCGCAAATGCGAACATCCCTTTGCCTGCCAGTGATCGCAAATGCGAACAAATGTTCGCAAATGCGAACTTCCCAGCCTTAGCTTATTTTTCAAACTCCAGAAATTGGTCGGGGTTCGCAATTGCGAACCCATGTTCGCAAATGCGAACACAGAGACCTGAAAAACACGAATTTCAGTCATTTCTTCACATTTTACAAAACCAAAACACCCATTTGCGATTCTTCAAGGAGTTCTTCTTCATCAAAACGATTGTAAGTCACTTTTTACTTAATTCTTTCAATTCCTAACATCATTAAACATGTTTTTCATAAGAAATCAAAGATTTTCATGGCAAAATTCTTGTTTTTGTTAGAAAATAGGTTTTTCATAAATTGGGGAATTGGACCTCGAATTGAGGTTCGATTTTGAAACAAATTATATACATGAACTCGTGGGGGGATGGGTAACCGAATTTTGGTCCTAACCCCGAGTTCCGACCATGTGGGCCCGGGGTTGAAATTCACTATTCCGGGCAGAATGTTGTAAAAGTTGTATTTGGTCTTAAGAATTAGTTTGTTGAGTAGAATTGATGATATTAAATCAATTGTGTATAGATACGGTTGGATTGGATCCAAATTGAAAGAAAAGACATTTCCACGGATTGAATTGTTCATAAGCATTCGAGGTGAGTGTTTGTTCTATCCTAGCTCGAGGGAATAGGATTATGTGTTATGTGTTATGTGATCGAGTGCGGTGTATGGGCTGTGGTGACGAGCATCCATACACTGGCGTCTAGTATGACCGTGAGTCGTTGGAAGATAATTATTTTGAGATATATTACATATGAATTGTTATTGTTCTCCCTTGTTAGGACTTGTTGTGAAGATAATTATTGATTGCCCTTGATGGGACGGTTTATGAATTGTTGTTTCTTTCTTTGCCCTTAACTGTGATTGTTATTTGGGTGAGGAAGAGTGATAATGCACGAAGGGTGATGTCGTGCCATGTTTTATTTATTTATGCACGAAGGTTAATGCCGTGCCATGTTTATTTATTGATTATGCACGAAGGATCATGCCGTGCCCTCTGTTATTGAACCATGTACGAAGGATCATGCCGTACTATGGATGTGAGGATGAGAGTAAAAGCACGAAGGGTGATGCCGTGTACTTTATTTGTTTATTTGGTGAGGATGAGAGTAAAAGCACGAAGGGTGATGCCGTGCAACCGCTTGCTATTTCTTGAATTGATATTACTTGTGTTTACATTATACTTTGCTTTTCCTTGTGAATTTATTTAATGTTGTTAATTGTTGAATTCTTTAAGATATTCCTTATCGTGTTAATACTTGATTATTTCTTGTTATTTTGTGGTACACATATACATATTGAATTGCACAGGTTTATGTGAGTGTCCGGTCCTAGGCTTGTCACTACTTCGCCGGGATAGGCCAGGCACTTACCAGCACATGGGGTCGGTTGTGCTGATGCTACACTTCTATGCGTTTTTGCACAGGTCCAGGTTACGATCAAGAGCAGCAGCAGCAGTAAATTGATTGCGTGGGAGTTGATCACATTTGAGACCGAGGTAGCTTGCAGACGTCCGCAGGCCCGGCGTCTCTTTCTTTATTTATGTTATTAGCTGTAGTCTCTTTGTTCCGAGACAAACAGAATTATGTTATATTTCCTTCAGACTTTTATGTGTAGTATTCCATAGTAGTTCGTGAGTTGGTGACTCCACGTCTTGGGTAGAGGATTTCAGTATGATTTTCAATTTGTAATTAGTTATTTCTATATGATAAAGTATTCCGCATTTATTTAATTAAAATTGTGTTAAAATCAGGATAGTATGAATAACAGTGGCTTGCCTAGCTACCACGAGTAGGCGCCATCACGATCCCGATGTTGGGGGAAAATCCGGGTCGTGACAAGTTGGTATCAAAGCTCTAGGTTACATAGGTCTCACCACTCACGAACAAGCTTAGTAGAGTTTGAGAGATAGGTACGGAGACGTCTGTACTTGTCCTCCAAAGTCTATTGAGTTAGGAAAGAGTCTCTCATTTGTTCTTTCTTGTCGTGCGACTTGTTCCTCAATTACCGATTGAATTTCTATTCTGTCCTTTCGCGATGGTAAGGACACGCGCTTCTTCGTCCGCCGACCAGCAGCCCGAGCCCCAGTGCAGCTCCCGTGAGGGGCGGGGGCCAAGGTCGTATCGTAGGCCGCGGTAGGGGTAGAGCTCAGCCCCGGCAGCCTACCCCGCAGGTGGAGCCTCATATCGAGATCGACGAGGAGGTTCCGGCTCCAGCAGCTCCAGCTGGGCCCAGCTCGAGTCCCAGGAGAGGCTTTATTTACCCCGGATCTCCGGGATGCTTTGGTCGAATAGCAGGATTCATGGACAGCATTACCGCAGCGGGTTTATTATCGGCTGCCCCAGCCCACTTCTCGAGTCGGGAGTGAGGGCCCGAACTCCTATCGCTCATACTCCGGAGCCGTAGCTCCTCAGCTCGGGCACCAGTAATCCAGCCAGCCGTGGCCACTCAGCAGTCGGTACCACAGCTCATGCCGGCGATGGAGCGGCCATGACTTCCGATTCGTTATGGAGGCTTGATCGGTTCTCCAAGCTATTTACCACTACATTCGGTGGAGCCGCATCAGAGGATCCTCAGGACTTTTTATTCAGTTGCCATGAGATTCTCAAGACTATGGGGATCGTGGAGTCAAATGGAGTTGACTTCTGTACATTCAGACTTGCAGGATCCGCCAAGACTCGGTGGAGAGATTATTGCTTGACTCGACCAGCAGGGTCCCCAGCTTTATCATGGGACCAGTTTGTGGAACTATTTATGGAGAAGTTTCTCCCTGCTACTCAGCGGGATGTACTTCGGAGGCAGTTTGAGCGCCTCCATCAGGGCACTATGACAGTTACACAGTATGAGACGAGATTTATCGACTTGGCTCGTCATGCGGTGGTGATACTTCCCACGGAGCGGGAGAGGGTCCGCAGATTTATAGATGGGCTTAATCAACCGATTAGACTCCAGATGGCTATGGGCGTGGGGAGTGACATATCATTTCGGGAGGCAGCCAATGCAGCACGCAGAGTTGAGATGGCTCTTGCTAGGGGAGGCGGTTATTCTTCACATAAGAGGCCTCGTCATTCAGGCAGGGTTTGGTGGTTCTTCCTCCGGTAGCAGAGAATCCTTTGATAGAGGCCGGTCCTCCAGTGCCTTTTCATTCCGCCCTTCGAAGCTTCACAGGCGGACCGAGTGATCGCAGCTTCTCGTGGGCATCATTCGTACCAGCCTTCCTATTAATGCTCAGCCTCTTCGTAGTGTTCGTGGAGGCCATTCAGGTCGTCGTGGCCAGCAGCCCTATCGCCCAAGAGTTGCTACGGTCGTGGTGACCCAGTGTCATTTTATCAGGAATTGCCCCATAGCAGCGGGCAACTCTCAGCCAGCGAGGTCCTCGTCCTATGATTCGGGCCCCAGCTGACCCTCGGCCTGCCCAGCCAGCCAGAGGCGGGGTAGAGATTATAGAGGTGGAGGTCGAGACCGTAGAGGTGGAGACCGTCCAGCCCGCGGTAGAGGTCAGCCGGCTGATGGTCGTCCTAGAGACGCGGCTCGGAGGGGAGGTGCACATCCCCGATTCTATGCTTTACCGACCGTGCCGTAGGCGAGAGGCATCGTACGCCGTGATTACGTGCACTATTCTCGTGCGTGGCGCAGGTGCTTCGCATTATTTGACCCCGGATCTACATATTCCTACGTGTCTTCCTACTTCGCACCGTATTTGGTCGTGCTCAGCTATGCTCTGGATATTCCAGTTTATGTGGCTACGCCAATGGGTGACTCTATTGTAGTCGATCGGGTGCATCGTTCGTGCGTAGTTATATTTGGGGGTCTTGAGACCCGTGTTGATCTGTTGCTTTTGGATATGGTAGATTTTGATGTCATATTGGGGATGGACCGGTTGTCCCCATATCATGCTATTCTTGATTGCCATGCCAAGACGGTGACCTTAGCCTTGCCAGAATCACCCCGATTAGAGTGGAAGGGTACCTCAAGCCACTCCGTTCGCACCGTTATTTCCTATGTTAAGGCTCGACGTATGGTCGAGAAGGGGTGTCTAGCTTATTTGGCTTATGTTCGTGATTCCAGCCTTCCATTGAGTCGGTCCCTATTGCACGGGAGTTTCCGGAGGTTTTTCCTTCAGACCTGCCGGGCATGCCACCCGACAGGGATATTGATTTCTGTATTGATCTGGCACCGGCACTCAGCCCATCTCTATTCCACCCTATCGTATGGCCCCGCCGAACTAAAAGAGTTGAAAGATCAGCTGCAGGACCTTCTTGAGAAGGGTTTTAGACCTAGTGTTTTGCCATGGGGTGCCCTCGTATTATTTGTAAAGAAGAAGGATGGCTCGACGCGGACGTGTATTGATTACCGATAGCTAAACAAGGTGACTATCAAAAATAAATATCCACTACCGAGGATTGATGATTTGTTTGACCAACTCCCGGGAGCGAGGGTATTCTCTAAGATAGACTTGAGGTCGGCTACCATCAACAGAAGATCAGGGCGGCTGACATTCCTAAGACAAGCCTTTCGCTCTAGATACGGGCATTATGAGTTCTTGGTCATGTCCTTCGGGTTGACCAATGCCCAGCAGCATTCATGGAGTTGATGAATCGGGTATTCAGGCCTTACTTAGATCTGTTCGTGATAGTCTTCATAGATGACATCCTGGTGTACTCCCGCAGCCAGGAAGAGCACGAGCAGCACCTCAGAGTGGTTCTTCAGACTCTGAAAGATAACCGACTATATGCCAAATTTTCTAAATGTGAGTTCGGGTTGAGTTCGGTAGCATTTCCGGGTCACATTGTATCGGTGGAAGGTATTCGTGTAGACCCAAAGAAGATTGAGGCAGCCCAGCATTGGCCTCGACCGCCTTCAGGATCGAGATCCGGAGTTTCTGGGATTAGCAGAGTTACTACCGTCGTTTTGCAGAGGGGTTTTCTTCATTGCAGCCCCGATGACCGTGTTGACCCAGAAGAGTGCCCGGTTCAGTGGTCGAGGAGCTGCGAGGCGAGCTTTCGTAAGCTCAAGACACGCCTTGACCACCGCACCAGTGCTGATACTACCTACGTGCGTAGGGCCTTATACAGTTTATTGTGACGCATCTCGTACATGGCTCGGAGCGGTATTGATGCAGGATGGTAAGGTTATCGCTTATGCTTCGAGGCAATTAAAGATACATGAGAAGAATTATCCAGTTCATGATCTTGAATTAGCAGCAGTGGTTCATGCCTTAAAGATCCGGAGGCATTATCTATATGGTGTGACATGTGAGGTGTACACTGATCACAAAAGCCTACAGTACTTGTTCAAGCAGAAGGAGTTGAATCTACGACAGCGGAGATGGTTAGAGTTGCTAAAAGACTACGATGTTACTATATTATATCACCCAGGTAAGGCCAATGTGGTGGTCGATGCATTGAGTAGAAAGTCTGCCAGCATGGGTAGTCTTGCATATATTCCGGTCAGTCAGAGACCATTGGCTCTAGACGTCCAGGCATTAGCCAACCGGTTCGTGAGATTGGACATTTCTGAGCCTAGCAGAGTGTTAGCCCGCACGGTCGCTCGTTCTTCTTTATTAGAGCGTATCCGTGAGAGGCAATTTGATGATCCTCATTTGCGTGAGTTGAGAGATACAGTACAACGGGGAGGTGCCACACAGGTAAACCTAGATGATGATGGGGTATTGAAATTGCAGGGTCGAGTTTGTGTACCTAATGTCGAAGGGATTCGAGAGTTGATCTTAGCAGAGGCCCACAGTTCGCGGTATTCTATTCACCCATGCGCCGCGAAGATGTACCAGGACTTACGGCAACACTATTGGTGGCGCAGAATGAAGAAAGATATCGTTGCGTATGTCGCTCGGTGTCTAAATTGTCGGCAGGTGAAATATGAGCACCAGAGACCTGGTGGTGTATTCCAGAGGATTGAAATTCCCGAGTGGAAATGGGAGCGGATCACTATGGACTTCGTTACTGGACTTCCTTTGACTCGGAGGAAATTTGATGCTATTTGGGTCATTGTTGATAGGTTGACCAAATCAGCACACTTTATCCCAGTATCTGTCTCCTACTCGTCGGAGAGGTTAGCGGAGGTTTACATTAGGGAGATTGTTCGTCTCCATGGGGTGCCAGTATCTATTATCTCTGATCGGGGAACGCAGTTTACCTCGCGGTTCCGGAGAGCGGTCCAGCGGGAGTTAGGCACCCAGGTTCAGTTGAGTACAGCATTTCATCCTCAGACGGATGGCCAGTCCGAGAGGACTATACAGATTCTAGAGGACATGCTTCGAGCCCGTGTTATTGATTTCGGAGGCTCGTGGGACCAGTTTCTACCATTAGCAGAGTTCGCCTACAATAACAGCTACCAATCTAGCATCCGGATGGCTCCGTATGAGGCGTTGTATGGTAGGCGATGTCGATCACCGGCTGGATGGTTTGAACCGGGAGAGGCTCGGTTGTTAGGTACAGACTTAGTTCAGGAGGCCTTGGATAAGGTCAAGACTATTCAGGAGAGATTGCGTTCGGCTCAGTCCAGGCAAAAGACTTATGCGGATCGTAAGGTTCGAGATGTTCGAGATGTGGATTTCATGGTTGGTGAACGAGTATTGCTCCGGTGTCGCCTATGAAGGGCGTGATGAGGTTCGGGAAGAAGGGCAAGTTCTGTTTTAGGGTTTTCTATGGTTTTGAAGGAGTTTGAGGTGGAGAAGAAGAAGAAGAGAAGGGAAGAGGTTAGAAGATGGCCGGAGACCACCGTGGGAGGTGGTGGCCTCAATGGACGGCTAGGGTTTCAGAAGATGAAGGAGGAAGACGAAGGAGAAGAGGGAGAGTTTGAAGGCGGCTAGGGTTAAGGGAAGTTGAAAATGGCCGCCTTCAACGCGACACAAGCCTTTTGTAGGCGAGGGGTATAAGGTGGTCTGGACCGTTGATTTGATGAAGATCAATGGCCCTCAGCAGCGTTACTAAAACGACGCCGTTCGATCGCTAATGAGACCAAAGGTGTGACGACCCAAAGGGGTCATCACTTATTTAATTAATCATTTCGAGCTTCCGAGGCCTTGAAAACCTCATTCTATGTTGCCTCGATTTACGTGCACGATCCGAGCATGTAGCCGGAAAGATTTTTTGATAGAAAATATGAATTCTATGAGAAATTTGGATAAAAATGATATTAATATTGATATGGTTGACTTCGGTCAATATTTTTGGTAAACGGATCCGGACCCGAGATTGGATGGTCCCGAGAGGTCCGTAGGAAAATATGGGACTTGGACATGTGTCCGAAGTCGAATTCTGAGGCCTAGAGCCCAAGTTATGAATTTTTATGTGAAATTGTTTTTGATGTAATTATTAAAGGAAATAAATTAATTGACCTTGGTATCGGGCTCGTATTTTGGTTCCGACGCCCAGTACAAGTCTTAAATATTATATATGTGATTTCTGTAAAGTTTGGTGACATTTGGATGTCGTTTGAGATGTTTTGGACCTCGAGTTCCAAGTTAAGAAGTTTTGAAAATCAAAAGTATGAAAATCATGAGTTTGAGGCTTCGATTTGATTAAAACGAAGTGATATTGGCGATATGATCGCACGAACAAGTCCATAATGTGTTTTTGAGGTTGTGTACATGTTTGGTTTGGAGCCCGGGGGGCTCGGGTAAAGATTTGATAGGCCGTTGGATGAAAATCTGAATTTTGAACTGCTGGTTTTTTCACCCAGCTGTTGGCTTCGCAATTGCGAAGAATTTCTCGCAATTGCGAAGGGGACAGTGTAAGGCAAGGCTCGCAAATGCGAACCTTGATCGCAAATGCGAAGCCAGCCTTGTTCGCAAATGCGAACAATTGTTCGCATTTGCGAAGGTCCCCAGTGCTGCCTATGTTCGCAAATGCGAACAATAGTTCGCAAATGCGAACCGTTGTTCGCAAATGCGAACACTGCCTTATACAGCATGTGTTCGCAAATGCGAACATTGGTTCGCAAATGCGAACATCCCTTTGACTGCCAGTGTTCGCAAATGCGAACTTCCCAGCCTTAGCTTATTTTTCAAACTTCAGAAATTGGTCGGGGTTCGCAATTGAGAACCCATGTTCGCAAATGCGAACACAGAGACCTGAAAACCACGAATTTCAGTCATTTCTTCACATTTTACAAAACCAAAACACCCATTTGCGATTCTTCAAGGAGTTATTCTTCATCAAAACGATTGTAAGTCACTTTTTACTTAATTCTTTCAATTCCTAACATCATTAAACATGTTTTTCATAAGAAATCAAAGATTTTCATGGTAAAATTCTTGTTTTTGTTAGAAAATAGGTTATTCATAAATTGGGGAATTGGACCTCGAATTGAGGTCCGATTTTGAAACAAATTATATACATGAACTCGTGGGGGATGGGTAACCGGATTTTGGTCCTAACCCCGAGTTCCGACCATGTGGGCCCGGGGTTGAAATTCACTATTCCGGGCAGAATGTTGTAAAAGTTGTATTTGGTCTTAAGAATTAGTTTGTTGAGTAAAATTGATGATATTAAATCAATTGTGTATAGATACGATTGGATTGGAGCCAAGTTGAAAGAAAAAGACATTTCCACGGATTGAATTGTTCATAAGCATTCGAGGTTAGTGTTTGTTCTATCCTAGCTTGAGGGAATAGGATTATGTGTTATGTGTTATGTGATCGAGTGCGGTGTATGGGCTGTGTGGTGACGAGCATCCATACACTGGCGTCTAGTATGACCGTGAGTCGTTGGAAGATAATTATTTTGAGATATATTACAGATGAATTATTATTGTTCTCCCTTGTTGGGACTTGTTGTGAAGATAATTATTGATTGCCCTTGATGGGACGGTTTATAAATTGTTGTTTCTTTCTTTGCCCTTAACCGTGATTGTTATTTGGGTGAGGAAGAGTGATAATGCACGAAGGGTGATGCCGTGCCATGTTTTATTTATTTATGCACGAAGGTTAATGTCGTGCCATGTTTATTTATTGATTATGCACGAAGGATCATGCCGTGCCCCGTTATTGAACCATGTACGAAGGATCATGCCGTACTATGGATGTGAGGATGAGAGTAAAAGCACGAAGGGTGATGCCGTGTACTTTATTTGTTTATTTGGTGAGGATGAGAGTAAAAGCACGAAGGGTGATGCCGTGCAACCGCTTGCTATTTCTTGAATTGATATTACTTGTGTTTACATTATACTTTGCTTTTCCTTGTGAATTTATTTAATGTTGTTAATTGTTGAATTCTTTAAGATATTCCTTATTGTGTTTATACTTGATTATTTCTTGTTATTTTGTGGTACACATATACATATTGAATTGCACAGGTTTATGTGAGTGTCCGGTCCTAGGCTTGTCACTACTTCGCCGGGATAGGCCAGGCACTTACCAGCACATGGGGTCGGTTGTGCTGATGCTACACTTATGTGCGTTTTTGCACAAGTCCAGGTTACGATCAGGAGCAGCAGCAGCAATAAATCGATTGCGTGGGAGTTGATCATATTTGAGACCGAGGTAGCTTGCAGACGTCCACAGGCCCGGCGTCTCTCTCTTTATTTATGTTATTAGCTGTAGTCTCTTTGTTCCGAGACAAACAGAATTATGTTATATTTCCTTCATACTTTTATGTGTAGTATTCCATAGTAGTTCGTGAGTTGGTGACTCCACGTCTTGGGTAGAGGATTTCAGTATGATTTTCACTTTGTAATTAGTTATTTCTATATGATAAAGTATTCCGCATTTATTTAATTAAAATTGTGTTAAAATCAGGATAGTATGAATACAATGGCTTGCCTAGCTACCACGAGTAGGCGCCATCACGATCCCGATGTTGGGGGAAAAATCCGGGTCGTGACAAAAATTTATCAAAATCAAATGAGCCACCAAATCCCAATTTTATATAGCAAAATTCCAAGCCCTAACTTCCTCAATTTATGCTCAATTTCAGAGAATTAATGAAAGATTTTTTATAAAATGACGTATTAAGACCACGAGACTTACCTCCAATCACTTCCCGATGAAATCCCCTTCAAATTCTACCAACAAGCTCCCAAGGTATGCAAAAATGGAGGAAAATGGGGATAGGTCGCGGATGAAATGATATTAAAAACCCTTATGTCGCCCAGTTATTACTCTATGCGATCGCAAGCCCTGCTATTGTGATCGCATAACACAAATTTAAATCCACAAAATTTCCTCTTATGCGATCGCACTTCAGTCCATGCGATCGCAGATAACAAATCCACTACCAGGGACCCTAGGCACAATACACTACGCGATCGCAATACATTCTACATGAACGCAAAGAAGCGACTCCCAAACCTATGTGATCGCAATCACCCTTACGTGATCGCATAGCATAAAATCAGGCCCTTCTTCCAGCCTTCTATGCGATCATAATGACACCTATGCGATCGCATAGAGGAAATTTCTGCAACATATACCAGCAACAATCAGATCTCTCAAAATGATAAAATTTGTCCGTTTGGACCCCCGGATTCACCCCGAGGCCCCCGAAACCTCAACGAAAACTACCAACCTACTACAAAATACGATATGAACTTGTTCCAATCATAAAAACACATCCTTAAACACAAAAAACATCAAATCAAGGCGGATTCAAGCCTAAGTTTCTATTAAAACTTCAGAAACCTACATTCAATCAAAAACCCGACCGAACGATGTCTGAATTACTTGAAAGTTTTCAGACATATCCACAATCACCTAACGAAGCTACTACAACTATCAAAATTCCATTAAGACTCCCGGATCAAAATCTCACATGTCGACCGGAATTCACCAAAATTCCAACTTCCCCAATTCAAGCCTATTTCTACACCGGACCTCCAAATTCGATTCTGATCACTCTCCTAAGTCATAAATCATCCCCCAAAGCTAACCGAACCATCAGATTTCGATTCCGAGCCCTCTAACTCACAAGTCAATATCCGGTTGACTTTTCCAAACTATTCCTTCATCAAAGAGACTAGTTATTCCATTTCCTATCAGGCTCGATCCGAATTGACTCATATTCACCAAGTATATATATAGAAACATGAACAAGCATATAATGGGGAAAATGGGGCGGTAACTCACGTGACGACGGACTGGGTCATCACATGTTTGGAGGTTGTAGGTATTCTTGTAGCTTACATTAAGACGCTTAAGAAAATGTATGATAGACCTAAGACCGGGGCAAGGGCAGTGGGAGGAGACTCAGGACACTTTTCAGTCATGATAAGGTTGCACCAGGATTCAACTCTTAGCCCGTTCTTATTTACCTTGGTGATGGATATATCAGCGTGGCACATTCAAGGGGAGTTTTGGATTATGTTATTTTCGGATGACTGGTTGATGAGATACGAGGCAGAGTTAACGTTCGCTTGGAGATATGGAGACAGACATCGGAATTTAAGGTTTCAAGATGAGCATGACTAAAACCTAATAAATGGAGTGCAAGTTCAGCATCATAACTCATGAAGCCGAAGTGGAGGGATTGATACACAAGTCATCCCCAAGAGGGAGAGTTTAAAGTATCTTGGGTCAATAATCCAAGGTAAAGGGGAGATTGACGAGGATATTGATGAGTGGCAATTTTACCACTCATTGTAGCCTCTTTTGCTTAGCTTTTTATGCCTCTTTAATATGAAATGAGGTTGCTTTTGGTGGTTATTGCTAGATTTTCAGGTAAATGATGCTAGTAGGTGATTTTGGCTGAAGTGACAAGGAATTGAGATAAGAAGAGAAGAAACATTGCAAAACTGTCAGGCATTTCGCTTCTGCGGATTTTGATCGCAGAAGCGATCTCGCCTCTACGAGATTTTGGTCGCTTTTGCGAATCGTCGAGAGCCAGCCAGTTTCGCTCCTGCGGAGATGAAGACGAATGTTGGATCGCGCCTGCGGAAGAATTCTCGCGCCTGCGGAAGAATTCCGCTTTTGCGGAATCTTATGCGCTTCAGCGATGTCTCTTCAGCGATTAGATGTCCGCTTCTGCGATGGCTTGATAGGAGGCCCAATTATCGCTTTTGCGGGTAAATTCCGCTTAAGCGGAGCCGCACCTGCGTGGTATTTTCCGCAGGTGCGAAAGTTGAGCATCATACCTGGGCAGAATGGGCATTTCACAAGTTTTGACCCTAAATCAATTATATACTCGTTCAAACAGACATTGTAGGGATCTCTCTGGATTTCTCATTAATTTTTCTACACTCTTGGACATATTTTTACTCTTTGGCTTAGAGAGAAGGCTAGGGTTTTGCACACACACTTGGGTCTTGAAGATTAAAGCTTGTGGTTAAGGATTTCTTACCCATTTATGTTTATTTCTTCATTTCCTTGCTTTGTATTGTATATCTAAGTGTGTAGTATTTATTTCCAACACTTGAATCTTGTTTATGGGAATATTCATATTTAAAGTGTGGATTAAATACCTTGTTGTGCTTATGTATTGAATGATTTTTATATATTTATGAATTGAGTTATTGTTACTTTAATTATTCTTGTTCTTCAATGTTTCCAAAGAGATTAGCTAACTCTAGGACTTGCCCATTTACTTTGAATTAATTTTGGGAAAGATAATTCGAAGTTGGGAAAGATTAATTAACAAGAACTTGAGGCGTTAACCCTCACTTTATAGATTCAACCTAGGGATAGGATTGACTACTTGCAGCCTATCGGGTGTGCTTAATCTTCTAATTGTGATTAGGGATAATTCAATTAGGAAGTCTTGTTAGTCTTCGGAAGAAGCTAATTAAGAATTATTATCCGTGGCTAATTAACATAAACTCACTCATATTTGTAAAATCATGAAATACATTGGATCGTTACTTGAGTGTAATTTCCGATGCATTCATACTTGTAGCCATTGATCATTTTATTCGCTTTCTAGGTTAGTTTACATTTCCGCATTTAGATATAAACATTTTCCAAAACCCAAAATCTTAAATGTTTGGCTTAGCGCGACTAGCGATAATTTTCTTGCATTTCTAATCGCCTACATATTGTTCTCTGTGGGATTCGACCCCCACTCATAGTTGGGTAAATATATTGCATACGACCGTGTCTATTGCTTTTTAGCGGTGGAAATGGACGTTATCAAAAAATGGCGCCGTTGTCGGGGAACAATTTGGCGTAATTTAGGTTGTTTGAGAAGTAAGCGAAAGTGCTTTGGTCCAAACTTGTGAATATTTGTGTAATTATTTTTCGTACTTTGGGTCTATATTTTCTTAATTTTGAAAAATGGCATCATATAACAAAAATGGGTCGAATGGTAGTTGTTCATATTTTGATGATCCTTGTCCTTATTGTGGAGGACCGCACTCGTGGCAAAATTGTGGTGGATTGTGCGCACAATTCCAAACCCATGAGTGGAGTATTTATGATAAGTGTGGTTTCCAAAATGGTCATTGGGATGATTGTGCTTATTTGTTAATCCCTTCCCCAAGCCCCCACTATGATGATTCTACTCGTTTTGGCAAGAATTATAGGGCTATGGAATTGGAAGAAGTGGAGCATGGCCAAAGTGGAGAGTTCAAACTCATGTTTGAGTGTCTACTTGAAGAAGGAAACAAGGAGCAAAATGCCTTGGAACATCTCTTGGAGACTAGTCTCCAAAATGATTTTGAACTCCAAGGATTGCACTTACAAATGGATGAACATCCGCCAAGCAACTCAATAAGTGTTGTTGATGCCGGCAAAAACATGGAATTGGAGTCAACCGGTGTAAATTCTAATGTGGTTGTCGTTGACTCTAATCCGGGGGAAAAAGAGAATGTCAACATAGAAGAATTGCAAAGTGCGGGCTTAAAGTCACATTCCAAACATTTTTCAACCTTGGAATTGTGTGGTGACACGGGAGTTGAACCACATGAATCAATGAAGGAATGCGAGGAGGAACAACTTTGGCCATACATTTTACAGTTTGAGGAGGCAAGAAATCAAAACGACATTCCTCACTTGAAAGCCAAGAAGTGCAAAATGAAAATTTTAAGCATTGGCTCGAACATCCAATTACCACCCCCCATCGCTCGTGGTCATAAGCTTGATTCCAAGCTAGGGGCCCAATTCATATCATCCAAGTGGCGAGAAAAGTGGTAATGTTGTTTGTGTCGTGCCACGACGTTAAATACGGCGCTTGGTGGGAGGCAACCCATCGTTTTACAAAATTTTCGTCATTTTTGAAATTTTTTTTTTTTTTTAAATAGCTTAGAATATCATGTTGAACTAATCTGCCAAATTTGAGAATTTTTGGAGTTGATTTGAGCAGGTCGGGATGACCCCAAGAGGCCAAACCAGTAGTTGAAGAAAACTCGGAACACAATTCTGCTAGAATCGCCTCTGCGATAAAACTCACGCACCTGCGGTATCGCAGAAGCGAAAGTAGCATCGCAGAAGCGGCATTATCGCAAAGGCGGCTCATTTTGCGCTTCAGCGACATCGCAGAAGCGAGTTAAAAATCGCAGAAGCGGCTTTCCACGCAGAAGCGGTCCCAGTACCGCTTAAGCGTGTCCGCAGGGGCGTAAAACAATTCGCAGAAGCGAAAATCGTCCAGCTTTTAATTTCAAAACAGAGGGAATTGAATCTTTTGGTTATCCCTCTTCTCTTCACTAAAAACCGTCTCCCCTACCCTAAAATCCCCAAAATTCCGAATTTTCTTAGAAATTTGTCAAAAGCATCTCGTGTAGTCTCCTTCTCTTCTGCAAACATCAGGTAATCTCTTCCCATTCCATGTGATTTCCATATCCAACAATGTTTGTAGGTAATATGTCTTGATTTTTCTTTTCTTTCTTTTGGTTTTTAAATTCTAGATTGTTTTAGGAAGTGAGGAATTGGTTTAGTGTAGATAATGTGTGCTGTTAATTGTGAACAAATTTTGGGAAGTCTAGTACCACAATGTTGTTCAAAGAGAGGTCAAATTAAACTGCCTGCAAGATGTTTGTCACATTGTTTCAATGAAGTATTGTGGCTTTACATCGCAAATGGGACTTAATTGAATCAGAAATATTTTTACTGCACTAATACAATCCAAAAATTTGTTTAGACATTGAAAAATAAGTAAAAATTTTGATGAAAGTGCTGGGAATGAAGAAGATGTCGAAGACCGTAGAAGCAAAATTGTTTTTCGCAGAAGCGGATTCGCTTCTGCGCAGGAAGCCACGCAGAAGCGGTATCCCTCGCAGAAGCGAGCTCCTCTTCGCAGAAATGTAGCCGCTTCTGTGGCTCTTCGTTCGCAGAAGCGTAAAGCACCGCAGAAGAGAAAATATTTTCGCATAAACGGATCCGATTCTGCGGCTCTTTGTTCGCAGAAGCGGAAACTGGGAATTTTTGCAAATTCCAGTAGCTTTGCAACTGCTTCTTCCCGGGCCCGTTCAATCCAAACTTTTGACTAAATTGCAGTGTTTTGAAGTTCTTAAACTGGTTCAATTGCCCAATTGACGTTGTGTTGAATTTTTGTTGGTGATTTATTTGAAAATGGACGCAACCACAAGCGGACAACGGAGAGAAATCGAAGAAGAAATCAATGAACTATATGATGATACTCGCTTCATGTCCGCTGAGTGTGAGCGGCGATATTTGGACGACCTCGTCCACAAGAAGATTATCCTTGAAAAAGGAATTCATGAAGAGAAGTTGGTAGAAAAGCTTCCGGATTTCTATGCTCGACTCGAATCATCGGGATGGTCCTGCTTTATCCCTACTCCTTGCAAAGCCAATGAGGAGTGGGTCCGTGAATTCTATGCTAACCTCAGGCGGGTAAATTTTGATAGCCCACAGATAGTCATCCGAGGAAAATTAGTGAGGTTTGGAATTGAACAAATCAATGATACTCTTGGAATTCCTAACTTTCCTGTGGACCAAGTACGAGAAAAGGATACTTGTGAAAATGGAGCATGGCTTGTCTCCAAGCTCTTTCCACCACAAGCTCAGAGAAAAATGGGGAACCAGAAGAAAAGGATTCAAATCCACCGACTTCACAGCCGAGGCTAAAGTGTGGCTATACATCCTCAACAACAGAGTTTCTCCTTGTGGCAACATGACTGATGTTTCCTACACCCGGGCACTGATCATAGCATGCATTCTAGATGGCACACCGGTGAATGTAGGATACTACATTCTACAGGAGATGAGGCAATACTTGAGAGAGTACTCAAGCAACAAGGATGCAGGTCTGCTATTCCCTTCTCTCATCACACTGCTATGCACCAGGGCAGAGGTTGATGTCCGTAGCACCGATCGGTGGCTACCAGCGGACAAACCTTTTCATCCATTGAGAGTGACGGGAGAGGGGAGTGCGGTTAAAAGCAAGAAGAGGAAAATAACTTTCACAGCCACCGGTTCAGAGTCCTCTTCACAGACAGCTGCTCAGGGGCCATTTATGATTCTTAACTCCGAGCTTCAGACCATTAAGGAGTTAGTATCACAGCTTCCTAGTGGGCCATCCTCCTCACAGCCTGGGCCCTCTTACTTCTCCAGCGAAGACATGCAGAGCTACTTGGATGCCCAGACAATCCAAAATGATAACATGAAGAAGATGGCAGCGTCAGTGACTAAACTGGAGGGAGCCTACAGTACTCTGGCTAAGGCCCATGCCACCCTTCAGTCTGACTTCGAGGAAGAGAAGAAAAAGAACAAGAAGAAAGGCAAGCTGATGATCAAGATGTGGAGGGGCATAAAGGCCATCTTCAAATGGGGAAACCCAGATAAGAAGATCCCAGTGGCGACCAAGGATGACAGTGAGGAGTACTCTTTCATGACACAGTCTGGAGATGATGATGATGATGATGATGATGACGATGATGAGGAGACCGATGATGATGGAGCCACGAGCTCAGCTCAGCAGTGATTCGCCTTCCTCCCGCAGTCTGCTAGTCTGATGCAGACCTCAGGGAGACCCTCAAACTTTTTATGCTTTACATTTGATATTGTGCAGTGAGGACACTGCAATATTCTAGTTGGGGTGGCTTTTGTAGCTTGTGACTATGCTGTGTAGTTTTTGACTTTGATGTTCTATACAATGTGTGCCCTAGCTGGGCTTGGTTTGATTAGTTATATTTGTGTTAGTATTGTGCTTTTCTTATTTATACTTCTTCTTATTAGCCTATATTATTTTTTGATAGTATTATGTAGAGTAGTTTCTTTCCTTTAATTACTCCTTGGGTTTTCTTCATGCTACGGTTCTTTCCCAAGGAACAACTTAGTGAACCGGGTGACTTTTCCCGATGAGAGATAGTGTGACAACCTTCTTAAGGGAATTAGTCTTATTTTGTTAGGATGAGGCTTTTGGATTATTTGATACTAATAAAATTAGCCTCTTGTATGTAAATTATGAATTAAGAATACCCCTCCAAAAATTTGTATTAAAGTGTTAAAAACAAGTAAGTTGCTTGGTGTAAAACAATTTTGGTGATAAATTTTTGGCTCTTTTAGTGACTTCTAGCTCACTAGTCTGATAGAATTGATCCGTCTTCATTAATTCATGTGCCATGTGTGTTAGCGAGTGTTGAAATAAATCTTGTGTTTACTTCCATCATCTAGAACTTGCCCGGTTAGTTTTTCAATGCTAATGATAGTACATTTGGTTGGAGGAATGATCTTAGGCATTCTTTGTTTTAATTTTAAAATCTCTTTAGCCTTTCAAGCCTACCGTTGCATAAATATTGTCACTAGTACCCATTTTTGAGCCTTTAAAACCTTCTTTGGCCAACTCATTACAAACCTTTCCCTTTTTGTATAATAATTCCCTCTCTTGAACCCGTCCCTCTTTGAACACTGAGAATGAGGCTAAAAGCCTAAGTTGGGGGTGGTGTCAAAATGGAAATTGGGAAGGTTGTGCATTGAGTATCCACATGCCTCAAAGTATTTGTTTTAAAGTATTCAATCTCCCTATAAAAAAAAGTTAGTCTTTACATATACGTGTAAATATGTACATTGTGGAGCCTTGAATAAAATTTGGGTGAGGTATGTAAAGTGGTTCTATATTGGGAACTAGATGCCAATGATGCTATGTGAGTTAAAGAGAGTCAAAATACAAAAGAATGAAACTTGTGAGTAGTGTTCAAGGAGGATGAAGTCACTTGTACCCAAATGCTTATCCAACCTTCCCTAAAAACCTACATTACAAGCTTAAAAAGTCCTTATGGGACCTCCAACTAAGCATTCTTGAATAAGCATTGAATTAAAATAAGGGCAAGCTTATGGTATGAGGTGTCGTAACACTTGAAGTTTCTTTGTGAGAGCGAGTGTTTTCGAAAACTTTGTCCCTTGTGTTGTGTTGTAAATATAATGTTCTTTGTTGGGACTTTCTTTCTTGTGAGGGCGCATGAATTAGAAAAGACCGGTGAAATTGAGTAAAGTGAGCAATCATAGTGAACTAGTGTCTTTGAGTCACTTATTGAGGCTTATTTTTGCCACTTGATTGTTTTGGAACTCCCTTGCACATTGTTGAAGTTGATTTTCCTTAGGAGGGAGTTATTCGAGAAAAGATATACATACTTGAGCCTAATTGTTAGTATCAACCAAATCCATAGGTATGGTGTTTGAATGAGATAAGTTGGGGATGTGGTGATATGTTCATAATCGCAATGACAATTGTTTTGTAAATGGTGAAGCCTCATTAAAGTTGTGGTTTTGATTTGCTTGAGGACAAGCAAAAGCTTAAGTTGGGGTGTTGATGAGTGGCAATTTTACCACTCATTGTAGCCTCTTTTGCTTAGCTTTTTATGCCTCTTTAATATGAAATGAGGTTGCTTTTGGTGGTTATTGCTAGATTTTCAAGTAAATGATGCTAGTAGGTGATTTGGGCTGAAGTGACAAGGAATTGAGCTAAGAAGAGAAGAAACATTGCAAAACTGTCAGGCATTTCGCTTCTGCGGATTTTGATCGCAGAAGCGATCTCGCCTCTGCGAGATTTTGGTCGCTTTTGCGAATCGTCGAGAGCCAGCCAGTTTCGCTCCTTCGGAGATGAAGACGCAGAAGCGGTCACGCTTCTGCGAATGTTGGATCGCGCCTGCGGAAGAATTCCGCTTTTGCGGAATCTTATGCGCTTCAGCGATGTCTCTTCAGCGATTAGATGTCCGCTTCTGCGATGGCTTGATAGGAGGCCCAATTATCGCTTTTGCGGGTAAATTCCGCTTAAGCGGAGCCGCACCTGCGTGGTATTTTCCGCAGGTGCGAAAGTTGAGCATCATACCTGGGCAGAATGGGCATTTCACAAGTTTTGACCCTAAATCAATTATATACTCGTTCAAACAGACATTGTAGGGATCTCTCTGGATTTCTCATTAATTTTTCTACACTCTTGGACATATTTTTACTCTTTGGCTTAGAGAGAAGGCTAGGGTTTTGCACACACACTTGGGTCTTGAAGATTAAAGCTTGTGGTTAAGGATTTCTTACCCATTTATGTTTATTTCTTCATTTCCTTGCTTTGTATTGTATATCTAAGTGTGTAGTATTTATTTCCAACACTTGAATCTTGTTTATGGGAATATTCATATTTAAAGTGTGGATTAAATACCTTGTTGTGCTTATGTATTGAATGATTTTTATATATTTATGAATTGAGTTATTGTTACTTTAATTATTCTTGTTCTTCAATGTTTCCAAAGAGATTAGCTAACTCTAGGACTCGCCCATTTACTTTGAATTAATTTTGGGAAAGATAATTCGAAGTTGGGAAAGATTAATTAACAAGAACTTGAGGCGTTAACCCTCACTTTATAGAATCAACCTAGGGATAGGATTGACTACTTGTAGCCTATCGGGTGTGCTTAATCTTCTAATTGTGATTAGGGATAATTCAATTAGGAAGTCTTGTTAGTATTCGGAAGAAGCTAATTAAGAATTATTATCCGTGGCTAATTAACATAAACTCACTCATATTTGTAAAATCATGAAATACATTGGATCGTTACTTGAGTGTAATTCCCGATGCATTCATACTTGTAGCCATTGATCATTTTATTCGCTTTCTAGGTTAGTTTACATTTCCGCATTTAGATAAAAACATTTTCCAAAACCCAAAATCTTAAGTGTTTGGCTTAGCGCGACTAGCGATAATTTTCTTGCATTTCTAATCGCCTACATATTGTTCTCTGTGGGATTCGACCCCGACTCATAGTTGGGTAAATATATTGCATACGACCGTGTCTATTGCTTTTTAGCGGTGGAAATGGACGTTATCAGATATCACACAAAATATTGGAGTAGTGTGGATGAAATAGAATCTTACTTCTGGTGTCTTGTGTGATAAGAATGTGCTAGCAAGACTTAAAGCAAATTCTACAAAGTGGTGGTTAGACTGACTATGTTATATGGGGCGGAGATGGCCGATCAACAACATGTCCAAAAGATGAAAGTAACGGAGATAATGATGATGAGATGGATGTTTGAGCATTTACTAGAATAGATAGGTTCAGGAATGAAGATATTCGGCACTAGGGGGCACCCTCAGTAAAGGATAAGATACGGGAAGTGAAGCTGGAATGATTCGGACATATGATGAGGAGGTAGTCATACAGTGAGAGGAGGTGTGAGAGGTTGAACATGGTGGGCCTGCAGAAAGGTGGAGTAAGACCAAAGACGTATTGGGGAGAGGTATTAGGCAGGACGTGGCGCTTCTTCAGCTGACTAAGAATATGATCCTTAATAGGAGGTCGTGAATGTTGAGGATTAGGGTAGAAGATTAATAGTAATAGTGTGTTCTTCCTTTCTAGCTTTAGTATTATTCTCATTTTTGTTATAAATAATTTGTTCATTGGATGCTACATTAGATGTCCATGATGTGAATAGCTAAAGATTAAATCTCCTATTTTATGTCCATCATCTTTACTTTTATGCCTATAAAAGGCTATGTAATTGCAACGGAAATTTACACACAATTGAAGAAGAAAATCTCTTCCTTCTCACTATCTCTAATTCTTGTCCATGTTTTACTAAATTGCTTTTATTTCCTTGTTCTATATTGTTACTTTGAATTTTATTTCATAACACGTTATCAGCACGACTTGCTATTTTATTTGGCACTTAGTAAAAAGGAAAAAAAAAAGACGAAAGAGGCAAGGAATTGAATCAATTGATTTTGGAGGTAAAGTGTTAACAGTGGTTGTTTTCTTCTTATAAGTTAAATGGTCCAATCTCTAACACATTGGGCAAGCTTCAGAAATTATGTTTCCTATGAGCTATACATCATTTGCCTCTTTTATTGTGTGTTTGTTTTTTATCTTCTTTTCTTTTGCTGGATAGTTTCTTAATATCTTGCATTTCATCTCGTCAATATATTTGTGGTAAGACTGGTTTTAACATTACAAAAGATATATGAACATCTAATTATCATAATAAATAAAACAGTAGATGTATTGGTGATATTATTTTGTTTGTGATGATGCCATATATTGTATATTGTTTAATTTATTTCCTCTTATATGTATTCTTTAACATTTTACATCGCCTCATTTGTTAAGCATGTGATTATACAATCTCAATTTGGACTTGTCCTGTTAATAAATTAGTCCCTGCCATTCACATGAATAAGAAAACATAATGATAGAACAAATTATTTTTCAGAGAACAATGAGTATATTTCGTTGTTTTTTTTAATGGCAAAAGGCATTGTTTACCTTTAGTTCATGAAGTATACTTGTAAGAGCGTGTATTTTCCGTTACATTTAACCATATCATGTATTATTGTTCATGAAAAAAATCTATGCCGGTTCTAATTGAAATTCAAAGTAATAATATTTTAAAGGCTCAAGGGTGAGTCTCAGTTGCACTTTGGCCTATTATTTTATTGATTGAAGGTAAGATGATGGGTTCAAGTCCCATCGCACCTTGAGGATATGACACCGGGTTTAAGTTCTAGCGCACCATGATTATAAGAGTTGGATTCGGGTCCCAACTAATTATGGTCTAGCATGCTTTTATATGTGTAATGCATCGGGTTTTTGTCCCAAACGTGACATACTGATGATATAATGATGACTAAAGAAACATAACATATTTTTCATGAGAAGACATCAAACATGTCCCACTTGATTTACACCATTCTTGAAGTGAATATGGTAGCAGTGCATAATAAGTTTAAATGAAGACAAGTAATTGATCAATAAACGTGAGCGTGCCAAAAACAATAATAATAGCCATCATTATGGTAATTGTAAATATGAGAATAATAAGAGTTCTCAAATATTCCTTCAAAATGTGAAGGTGATGTTTGACATCAATGTGATATGTAAATAATAAGCATGCCCATATAATTATAGTCCATTTAAAGAGAATGTGACTTGTGATATGCATTGTAAATGCAGACCCATTCCTGAAGGTGAATATAAAATATGTGATAAAAGTAATAAATAAAGACGTGCAATGCATGCTTGGATGAATTACACAACTCACCTCTAAGGTAGGTTTGAGAAAAATAAAGATATGAATATTATAATGTGGTTATATGAATATGTCATGGTCGCGTATATGTGGTACGTCAAAATTATATTTTGCCGTGTCTTATAAAAGATTATTAAAGGCAAAATTAAAGCAAGAAATGATTTTCCTTATGATGATTTTGATCATGACAACTACTATGATATGATTTTTTCCGTGAAGGAGACATTCAACCATATGGATGGTGTGACAAAAGATCTTGTAGTACAAAATTATTGAGAGCTCCGGAAGAGCGAATTTGCTACTGACTGAATAAATAAAATTATTCATGACATTGATATTGTAAAGTCTCAAAAAGAAACTTTTTGTATTTCAAATTTATAAATCAAATTGGTTGGCATATTGAGACTATAAATGAAAAGAAGATTGAATATATTCATATTTCTATAATTATATGGGGTAAATATGAAAGGTTACTCGATCTTCTTTCTATTTGTACTACACAAATATAAGCATGGTACTGGAATCATATGCCACAAGTAAACTAGAGGTTTACTAAATACATATTAGTTGGAATGACCGGTTGACTATCCCGGTTCAGTTATAATGCGAAAAATTAATTGAGAATTACATTGGCATATATCGAAAAATAAAAAAAAATCTTCAAAAATTCTCTTGTGCTACTTATTCTCATGATATACCGGTTAAGGTTGGGATGGAATCCCTTGATTTTCGAAACGAATAAAAGGTGATAAATATATGGGCCCAGTCACCTGCCATGTGGACCATTTATTATTAAATAATTTTAATAGATGCATCTATTCTGTGGTCACATATGCATTTGTTATCAACTTGCAGTTTGGCTTTTGCAAGATTGCTTCCTCAAATTATTAGAGCACAGTTCCAGAATATAAATTATGATGTTCTTGATAATACTGATTTAAATTCGAGTTGGCTTAGCATAAATTATATGCCTCCAATTATAGCTAAATCATTGATTATGAGAACAAAACTCCCAAAAACGAAATTTGGTATGAGGTGTATTATTTAATAAACAACAACACTTGTACGCATATAGCCAAGTTATGAAAATTTTTCCCTATCACAATCGGTTCAGGATCGGGAACTAAATAATTTCTATATAGAAATATGGATATATTATATAATTTAATTATGCCACCACAATACACAGAAATGAGTTCCCAAGGAAGTTTGGGAAATGTGTTGGTAATCCCAACATCAGGGGGAGAAAATGGACAGCGCAGAAAGTGATACGTGAAATGAATTATTATGAATATATATAGAACCTCGTACAAGAAAATATGAACTTAAAGTTCAAGTGATAATTCATGTATAAATTATTGCCAGACGCATTTGCTGACCTAAAGCTAAATGTCATATTTCAGCTGCTAATGCTCCAAACAGAATAAAGTCCATGAGGGACATAGTCTATGGCACGCATGAAGCGTAACATACCAATCGGTTCCAAAGATAAAAATCCTTGAAGAAGGAGAGGGGCAACTGTTCAAGATGGTCATAATAACGAGGCAAGTGCTCTAGAAGAGCATCACGACATAACACTCCGTAAGACCTTATTTGAGAGGTTCAGGTACCTGAATATAATGAGATAAAGAAATCTCAATAAGTTATATCTTTATTGTGTAATAACTGAACCGATATAAAATTATCGTCGACGATGATATTAACATAATGTAGCGCTCAATATTATTATGAGGATCTTGAGCTCAAATTTGTCATGAAATATGAACAGATAAATGATTGGCCAAATGAAATACGCAATGAAAATTGGCTCACTTGAATAATGTAAAGTTGAAGGGATAGTCCCAGCACGTGAACATATAAAGCCAATGGAGGTATAAATGTATTATTGTGCAAAAAGTTCAATCGATAGACATAAAGACGACTTGTGACACAAGAAAATTAGTAATTATCCTCACATTGATTATATGAAGACAAGTTCTCTTATAGTGGATATAATCATTTCAGGTTTTAATCTGGCAATACATGAAAACTTTACATGCGTATAATGGAAATCATTGAAGGATTTAAATTTTTCTAAAGCATATTAATATTTCCAAGAAATTTATTAAATAAACTTCAAAAATCCTTATACATATTGAAACAATCAGGGCGTATGTGGTGTAATGGCCTGAGTGAGTACCTATTCAAAGAAGGCTACAAGAATGATCCAATTTGTCCTTGTATCTTTATAAAAAGGTCTGGATCTGAATTTGTTATAATCTCCGTATATGTTGATGATTTAAATATCATTGGATCTCCCAGGGAGCTTCAAAAAATAGTAGACTATTTGAAGAAAGAATTTGATATGAAAGATCTTGAAAAGACAAAATTTTGTCTTGGTCTACAAATTGAGTATATGAAAGATAGAATATTTTTCCATCAATCAACATACATCGAAAAGATTTTAACGCGATTCTTTATGGACAAAAACACATTCGTTGAGTACCCCGATGGTTGTAAAATTACTTGACATAAAGAAAGATCCATTCCGACCTCATGAAAATGATGAAGATTTTCTTGGTGACGAAGTATATCTTAGTGCAATTGGGGCATTAATATATCTTGCCAATAATTCCCGATCAGAAATAGCTTTCTTTATAAGCTTATTGGCAAGATTTAGTTCTTCGGCAACACAAAGACACTGGAATGGAATTAAACATATATTCAGATACCTCAAATGGACCATTGATATGGGTTTATTTTATTCAAATGAATCCAAGCAATCATTGATTGGTTATGCAGATGCAGGATATTTGTCTGATCCGCGCAAAGGTCGATCTTAGACAGGTTATTTATTTACAAGTGGAGGTACAACCGTATCATGGCATTCAACAAAATAAACTACGGTTGCTACTTCTTCAAAATCATGCAGAGATAATAGCCATTCACGAAGCAAGCCGAGAATGCGTTTGATTGAGATCGATAACTCAACACATTCAGCAAACATGTGGTCTTTCTTTGAAAGAGAATATTTCAACAATATTGTATGAAGACAATGCTACATGTATAGCTCAATTGAAAGGAAGATATATCAAAGGAGATAGAACAAAATACATTTCACCAAAATTCTTTTTCACTCACGATCTTCAGAAGAATGGTAACATAGATGTACAGCAAGTTCGTTCAAGTGATAATTTGGTTGATTTGTTTACTAAGGCATTATCAACCTCAATATTTGAAAAGCTGATACATAAGATTGGAATATGACGTCTTCGAGACATTAAGTGATTTTTCGTCAGGGGGAGTAACTACATGTTGCACTCTTTTCATTAACCAAGGTTTTGTCCTACTGGGTTTTCCTGGTAAGATTTTTAATGAGGCAGCAAGCAATGCATATTATAAATAACTATGTACATCCCAATATTTGTTTTATATGTTCTTAATGAGGCACATTATCTTACATGGACATCCAAGGGGGAGTGTTATAAATAATTTTGTTCATTGAATGATACATTGGATACTACATTGGATGCCCATGTTGTGAATAGCTAAAGATTAAATCTCATATTTTATGTCCATCACCTTTACTTTTTATGCCTATAAAAGGCTATGTAATTGCAATGGAAATTTACACACAATTGAAGAAGAAAATCTCTTCCTTCTCTCTATCTCTAATTCTTGTCCATGTTTTACTAAATTGCTTTTATTTCCTTGTTCTATATTGTTACTTTGAGTTTTATTTCATAATTGTTTTGTCTTATCTTGGATTTCTACTTTTACTTGATGTTGTTTCTCCTTCTATTTGTTACTATCTAGTTGTATTGTTTTTCCATGTTCTATATCTCAATATGCTTTACTATCGGGTTTGTGCTTGCCCGGACCAAGGAACTATCAAAAATAACATCTCTACTTGCACTAGGTAACAATAAGGTTTATGTATATACTAACAGCCTTAAACTCCCCTTGTCGGGTTACACTGAGTATGTCCTTTTAATGCCATAGCAATATCATATACGGGATGATTGAAATTAAAAGGAATTTCAATTTTGAAGTACCTAGCAATTGACGAGACGTATTAACAAGCTACGAACCTTGATATTACGATTACTTGATTTTCTATATGCAATTATTAACTAATCGTAATGTCAAATTTTAACATTATGTGATCCTCTGGTACGCCTACGTGATAACTCTATTAAAAATTAAACCCTGATCTCCTATAATTCTACCCAGTATACTAACGACTCGCCCACACACATTAATATTAAAGATTTTGTTCTGTCCTCTCAGATGTTTATTATGTTGTCACTGTTGCTTGTCAATTTGAATTGTTACATTTAAGCTGTCACTATTACTTGCGAAATCGAATTGCCGTATGAAATTGCTTAAAACTCAAATAGTTGAGACATTATCTGCGTACAACCACCATTACTCGCAAAATATGACACATGACATGCAATTAAACTAGACTGATGTAAAAAAGATACTGGATATACTAATCTTGTTTAACATTGCAATTTCTCTGAGGAACAAATCCATCTACAAGTTTATCCAACCCTTTGCACAGAATTATTGCCCATTTTTGGCCATTTGTCTATTACGAAGATCATTTGAGACTATTACAAACAAAGCAAAGCTTGCTCACCGTACAAGGTTTTGAACGTCCAACAAGACAAAAAGTTCAGTTTCTTTTCCAACACCTTAGATCTCCCATCTCCACCAGTATGTAGCCAATGATATCTTGGTTCGTCCTATTGATTTGTCCTATCAAATACAGAGGAGAAAAAAAAAAGGTTACATAATACAACTTATGACTGCAACATCATAGAGTTGGCAACAAGAAAAAACATGGACATAAAACGAACATTCACCTCTCTCGTAACACAACATAGCTCGTTCCTGTACCGGTCTTCTGTATCTTGGAGATCTTCCTCAATACATCAGCAAAAGCAGCCTTATCCTGCACCAATATAATTAATGTGGTCACGTAAGGGAGGGAGGAACCTACAATATCACAAGTAAAAGGAGTTCCGAAACTTGGCTGACATGCAGCTATGCTGAGGACATCTAGTTGTGCTTTACATTTTTGGGATGCTTATACACAAGATCAACTCAAATATGAAGAGGATCAGATGCATCAGTTATAGGTCAGTGAGCCACAATGGACAAATCTATCTCGATAAACCAGCCTTGTCATACCTCTTTACATTTTAAACGAGATTTAAATTGGCTGACAAGATCCTGTGTGGTCACTGGTTTTCTCTGCAATAAAACCGCTCTAATTTCTTCTTCAGTAACAGGACCTGTGGCAGGACTTGGAGCAGTTTTGGAAGAGGGTGATGCACCCTTTGGGGGAACACTGTTCTTCGCAGTAGACGGAGTTTCATCTTTCCCAGGTTTGGCATCCTGCACGATATGAGGGGAAGGAGATCAGCAATAATATAACAGGAGAAAGGAAATAATTCCTCCTTACAATATCAAGAAAATGGTTATGGACATAGTTCTGATAAACAGTAACTGCAAATCAACTTTCCGACTTAGCATTTCTTCCTTCTCCTAAATTCATTAGACTAGAAGGACCACAAGTGGTTTTCTAGGTGGTTATGAAACCTATGCCTTGCCAACATCATATTCCCATGCAAAGGACATATCACGCCAAAAGCAAATAAATATATAGTTAGTAATTTCGTACCGTTTCTGTTTTCACTTTTTTCAAGGGAGCACCATTGGTTGGTTTCGAGTCATCACCATTAGCTTTTCTTTTAGTCTTGGTTGATTTTGAAGTTGGAGTTCCACGAGTGGGTCCAGAAGCAGATGGTTTCGAAGGACTGCTGGTGTCGATCGGTTCTTCTTTAGGAGCTTCTTTCGGCTTAGGAGCTAATACAGGTGAAATATCCTCTTCTGTCTGATGAAGACAGAACAAGAGAAGACAATTCAGACGGATTTTAAAACCATGGAATGAAAAAACATAATTACTCCTGTCAAAACTAACAAATGGAGAAAACCGCCAACTTAGATCATTCCCAACCAGGATAAGGAAAAAAACGCATAAAAAGTAAAAGAGACCTTCACTTAGCAACCAATAATGAATCAAAACTTACATCATCGTCATCATCGTCATCCTCAGCATCTGATTCATTCAATCCATTAGCTTTTCCAAGCAACTTTTTCAGCTCTTTACCAGATTTACTCAGACCCCCTCCCTCTTCATCACCTTCATCCTCGTCTTCATCATCCTAACCACACGGAGAAGGGACAAAAGTTATTATATAAGAGCTTCACAACTGCAGAGAAGAACGTTAAAACACAAAATACAAAAGCACACTTTCTCGATCCATGGTCCTACTAAATCCCCATCCCAATTAGCAGTACTTACTATTCCACATATACGATATCATTTAAACATAGAAGTGGAGCTCCTTCTGACAACAAATGATTATTACCCGCAAAGTTTATGTAACTAAGAACAAGTACACTGGTCCATTTTCAAGATCATTCTTAGTACGCAGAATAGCCTAAATGGCACCTATACTTGAGCCACTTTATCATCACGGTCCCTGTATTCAATAATGTTTCATCCGGACACCTGAACTCAATCAAAATATGTATCTTTAAACCCCTCTGACCATTAACTGAGCACATGTGTCATTCACTTTGCTGAGTCAGAAAAATGAGTGATCACACGCTCTAAAAAAGAGAGTCAATATATTTGAGAACAAGTACACTGGTCCATTTTCAAGATCATTCTTAGTACGCAGAATAGCCTAAATGGCACCTATACTTGAGCCACTTTATCATCACGGTCCCTGTATTCAATAATGTTTCATCCGGACACCTGAACTAAATCAAAATATGTATCTTTAAACCCCTTTGACCATTAACTGAGCACATGTGTCATTCACTTTGCTGAGTCAGAAAAATGAGTGATCACACGCTCTAAAAAAGAGAGTCAATATATTTGTTTTCATTTACAAATATTAAAAATAATTAAAAAAAAAACATAAAAAAGAAAAAGAGTAAATTAATTAATTTCCCATCCTAAGTACGGTTTCACATCCCTTATGTTCCCCCCATTTCATTCCTCTTCTCCCCCTTCTTTCTTATCGTAACCCCCCACCTCCCCAGCCCCACCCCTTTGTGGATAATTAGGAACAAAATTTATAGTACAAAAAGGAGAAGAATTTTCTTTGAGGGAAGCTAAATAAGCAGATCTGTAAATTGGGTTAAAGTCTTTAATGATATCAAAAAGCTATAGCCAAGTAATTTTCGTGTTCATACTTCCAGAGACGTAGTTCTTTATTTTCTAGTGATGCATGCTGCTCGTTGGTTGTTGCCCCTTTTGCGTCTCAGTAAATTCTGAGATTACACTGATTTTACCTAAAATAGTGAGAATAATGAGATGAAGCAGGATAAATTTTTTTTATCAAAATTGAAAAGTTCTATGTATATGAATTGGGGTTTAAGATTTTGCTCAAAAAGGAGGAAAGAAAGCAAAACGTGGAGGCGAATCCAATTTTCCGGTTGTTTTCCCGTGATAAGGGTCGCCGAGAGCATAGGAAGATGGGGATGGATTTGAAATATTATTAAAAATTAACTTTTAAATAAATAAAGATGTGGCATTGATTTATCTGATGTGGACATGATATTTTCTCCAAGTCATGCGAGTGACGAACACGTAATGCCGAAGTGGTTTAAAATACATGTTTTGACTGAGTTCAAGTGTCTGGATGAAACTTCAATGAATACAGGGACCGGAATGACAAAGTGATACAAATATAGGTGTTATTCAGAAAAAGGAAATTGTATCACAACATTTACTTACACTTTAATCAGTGCTGGCAAGGCTCCCTACATCCTATTGGCAACAAAACCACACTCAAGGCCAGAAAAACCATTATAGATTATTTTTTTAATGTATGATCTTAATGGTCAGGAAGCCAATTCTCAACTCTCTTGCTTTGTCAATATCTGATTCCCTTGATGAGGGTAGTAAACTTGAATGTCTCATCATAAAAACTAAAAAGAAAAAAGTTACATTGCACATTTGGAGCAACAGGAAAAATTCCTATATACTTTCTTATTATAGTAATCCTTCAAGTAATGCCTTCTGTAGGATGTCAAAGTTTTTTAACAAGGTAAAAAGTTCTGTAATCTGAGGGAGTCCAGCCCCAGTAGCCAGAAAAGAGTCTAAACCTATGTTGCGCGGACTCTCCAAAATGTAGCCGCACCCGTGTCAGATCCTTCAAAAAATACACTACTTTTGGAGGATCCGACACATATCCTGCCACATTTTCGGAGAGTCCGAGCAAAACTTATTTTACTTGCAGAGCAAACAAAAATACGGCTAATATATGGCACTGGCTTTTTGTATAAGATAGTTATCCAATAACTTCCATACCTCAAAAATACATGTCACATTGTCCTGCAGGGTGCAGCATGATGTCAAGTTATTTACTATCAGAATTTACAAATCTCACACATAACTAACCTGCTTAATCTCTGGAGGAGCAGGAATTTCAGGAGCCAAATCTTCCCTCTCCTCAGGATCATTCCCAACAGCTTCATCATCATCCGTAAAAATCTCTTCATGCTCCCAATCATCCCCTGAAAGAAATGAGAGACCTTCAGCGGAAACAAAAGAAATCTGAAAACAAAAGCTGATCAAATGGTCAAGAGACAACCTAACGCACAAGCTAATCTGCGCCCCCTAGCCTCAAGGAAAAAAGAAAAACAGAACCACAGATGAACGAAGTCCCACTCTAGAGTGAAACAATAATAACAGTCGTTAGTCTGTTAGAAGCCATTTCCTATTCTCAAAAGTAGGAAAGGATAAGAGATGTTTGTGAACTGAGGTAATTCGAGGACACTTAATTTACAAGAAAAGGATGCAAACAATTTAAAATGATGATATCGAAGAGAAAATACCAGGAGAGCCCTATCATGCTAGCTGATAGCTAGACGGAGGAATGATATTGGGCTTTCCAACATAACCATTAAGAATGAAAATGCATATCATAGATCACTAAATAGTTAAATCAATGGGCAGCAATCTCAAATGTGCAATGCAATGCATTCTAGGAAGAAGAAAGACTGACCTTTTTCAATATCATCATCATCCAGGTCAAGATCACCCCCTCTGGGACCCTCTTCATCATCATCAGCGCCTCTTTTATTGAGTCCCAACCTGCTTTTTCTAGCAGCCTCCTCTTCCTCATCTTCATCCCCATGGTCCGAACCGTTGCCTTCGTCCTCATCACCAGAAGTTTTCTTACGCCCCCTTGTCCCACCCGATCCACTTTCCTTGTCATCAAATCTTTCTACTTCACCGAAGGCAGCAGGTCCATTATTTGCTGCTTTCATCATCCATCTCTGGTACCCATCTGCAGTTTTCCTTCTATTTTTCATTTTCTCCTCTGCTTCCTCCAGAGTAAGTTGTTTATATTGGGCAACTTTGTTGAAGTTGTACCTAATGATTTCAACGGAAAAAATGAATAGATGCAGATCCAGAATCTAAACGAAGCTGTAGAATACTTTTGGCGTCAATGCTACAGAAACAACAAAAACTAAGATGCGTACCAAGAACCAGCTGGAATAGCAACCAACTCTTCACCCTGCATCATCAATAGATAATATTGTGCTGACTGTGCTCCCTCAAGCTGACCATGGAACTGAAATTGACCGGTTTCATCCTCTAATAGCCATGGTTTATTCTTGTACTTTTCCTGCAATTCATAGAAAATAAAGGTCGTAAATGAACTCATAAGCATTCAATAGGAGAAAAAAGAGCCCTGCCACCAAAAATCATAATTTGATATGAGTAGAACAGCACCCATAGTAGCATATCTATGATCCAAGACGTGGAGCATGTGGTCTCCATTAATTATTAGAAGAGGGGTTACTCTGATGGTAAGCAACCCCCACTTCCCACAAAGAGGTTGTGAGTTCGAGTCTCCCCAAGTGCAAGGTAGGAAGTTCTTGGAGGGAAGGATGCCGGAGGTCTATTTGGAAACAACCTCTCTACCCAGGATAGGGGTAAGGTCTACGTACACACTACCCTCCCCAGACCCCACTAAGTGGGATTATACTGAGTTGTTGTTGTGTTGTCGTTGTTGTGTTGTCGATTGTTCACAAAGACACCTTTTGATAAATATAATTAAGAACCTTCGATCTAATTATATTTCTCATGCTTCTGCATAAGAGGCTCAACGGAATAGGGCGAAGTACTACCTCAGCATCTAGCAGGAGGTGGGAGCTTAGTCAAAATGAAGTGGTGAACCACCAACTGTACCAAAAACGTGGAGAATACTACCAAGTGAATTAGTCAGCATCCAAGTGATCCATAGTGTCAATGTTTCGAAGAAAACCAACGATCTAGCTCCAGGGATTTGGTTCAATAGTAAAGATAGTACAACACAAAATGCATATAGGCAAATGTCGAGAATTCGAATTCTAACTCGCATTTGAATGGAGAAGGGTAGAGGGGTGGGTTGATTATCCATCAAATTTTGGAGGATTCTCAGTGATTAAAAAAAGAAACCAAACAATTATGGCGTTGAAGAAGAAATTGAGTCAAACGAGACACCAACTGGAAAATCAAGTAAAAGTCCACTCTAACAAGTCGCAAATCAATGGTAAGAATTCAATGCAACTAACAGTTGCAATTCTCATTTATTTTCTATAGCTAGCTCAAAAATCCTAGTACTATATTTCACCCATAGACATTAGAAGCTGCTTCGAGTTGCTGCTAGGGTGCACATTTGGTCAGTCCGATCAATCTAGGTTAATTCAGTATAATGCTTGGACTCTCCGAAAATGTTGATTGCGTGTAAGATCCTCCAAATGTAGTGCATTTTTGGAGGATCAAACAGGGGTGCGGCAGCTGTTTTGGAGAGTCCGTGCAACATAGAATTCAGTTAGCTTCATTCATCATTGATTTGTATGTATGCATAACCATCACTAAATCGACAGATCGGTTTCTTTTTACTCTCTTTTGGTTCGACTTTTTGCCTTAGACTACGAATTGATGCTTCAAAAACACATTTTTCTTTCCTATAGTTGTATAAATTAATTAAGTCCATGAATATTGATTCTTCAAGGAAGACATCCATCAAGAATATTATTAATGTTCAACCTATGGTCAACTTGTTATTCCATGCAGTCAATCTAAGCACTTTATATTCCATATGGTCAATCTGAATAGTTTATTCCAGCGTAATTACCCGCAAAGTATCCGTAACTTGACGTCCTTGCAAACCTTCTTTTTGTAAAGTCCATTTACTCTCATTCTTCTTTTTTGAAAAGTTCGGCAAGCCTGAAGCAAATCGAGCAATGAAATAATTCTTGTCATTGCTGGAGCAAGCCCGAACATTATACTCCTGCACATAAACATGGTTTCAGTAAACAGTTTTATACCCAATTTTGCACCATGGGTAAAGTAAGTAATGCATCACATACAAATTCTTTCATGAATTGACCCAGATTGAATGCTTCGACAAAAAAAATTCAGTCCACAATAGCTACCAAAAGTGTGGTCTGACCAAGCGTCTAACTGATATCAGTAGCACGATTAAGATGTTCACTTAAATACTTTGGACAAAATAGAGCAAATCAACCCATTCAGCATCAGAAAGATAAAAACTTCTATTGAGCAGGCAGCAGCAAGCACATCCTAACTTAAGGTTGTTTGACACACTTCACCTCTTATATCTGCTAACTGCCTAAGCCTTCACACAGTTTAATATCAGTCATGCTCGTGAAATAATTGCATTCGTGCAATTACACCTGAATTTCATCAATAGTATAAAGCCAGAACAAGTCTAAGTGAATACATGAACTGTTACACAAAAATTACAGAAAATCATAGCAGATCTGACAAAACACCTACCTAATCCAAAATGAAAGAATGAGAAATAGACCCCTTCATTCAACTTTCCAACACATCAATTGAGAAACTAGTGCCATAACAGAAAAGGCCTACATCCGGTATTTCCGTTCAGAACTCTTGAACATAAGGCACAAAAAAGAGTGCAATTGATCCGTCGTTTACTCAACCAAAAACATTCTGCAGGGTGAGCATAGAATATTTTGGAGAAGCAGAAAGCTGTAATATTTTCTTCTCAACCAAAAACATTCTGCAGGGTGAGCATAGAATATTTTGGAGAAGTAGAAAGCTGTAATATTTTCTTCTCAAACACATGCTACAGATCAATACATGTACCTTAATGAAGCAAGTTTTAGCACTAAGTTATACAATAGTGCCTATATTCCTCATTTTTCTCATATACTATCCTTGTTCAGGTCTCAGAATAATCTTAACAAAAGTAAGAAGGAACTAGTTCACGGCTTCACGCATTAAATCAATATAAGCTCGAGACAAAATTGTTGGTATTGGTGTAAATAGTTATGTTTAGAAAATGAGAACGTAACCAGGAAAACTAGGATAAAAAATATAACCAGAAGGCTAGAGAAGCAAAGGATGAATATAAAAAAAGTCGTGAAGAAAGTATAGGGTGGCAGAAACTCTTGATCTTGGTGGAAGAAAGGAGGAAAAGATAATGTTCTTGGGTTAAATGAAGATAACGGGGGAGGATAGTATACGGATGTAACCTACCTATATGTATCAAACATCTTCTATCAACCATTGCTTACTCCATTGTCTAAAGGAAAACAAAACGTGAACTTGTCTTCAAGAACAGATGAAGCTTTATTTTTATCAATTGAGTCTTACGGAATAAACAAGTGAGTCAATCTATTTGGATTAATGATCACCTTTAATCATCGAATCTCCAAATATTTACACGTAACTCCGCATCCTTGAGTGACAAAGTAATCCAATGTTCTCGGAGAAGGCCTAAAAGTTGGTCGCTACTGCCATACAATTTTATCTATCATTTAGAAGCAAAGGGAAATCAGGTTGGGTGACTATATCCACGAAGTTCTGAATCTGTCAATTACGTCAATGAAACCTCTAACATCTACTTGCTGTAATTGCACTCCCAAATCAGCACCGTCCAACTCAAACACACTGATATCTTTGCAGAAGCGAAACCTAGCCTATGTCCACCTAAACAGTTGCCTCAAAAGAACAAAGGACATAGGCTTCAGAGCCCAGGAAAAAAAACATATTCGCCACGAAATTTTGGCAAAAACTCAAAGAAACTACTAGCATCTATCAACTATGCCTCCCAAACTAGTTGGGATCCATAATATGAATACTCACCAGAAACCTACCTACACCATGCCTTTGCTCCAAACAAATAGACTATAACTCTATGAGAAGCACTAACCACAATTGAGACATTAATCAATCATACCTAAGTACAAAAATTATATGTAATAGATCCCAGCAGAGACAAAACCACTAAGTGATTCTTCCCATCTGCCTAAGCCTAGGTGGGTGAGTTAACTGGCACTGTTATTTTGGTAGGAGGTAGCACGTACCCGATGGAATAGTCGAGGTATGTGCAAAACAAAATTTATGGAATAGACACATGTTATGCAGTTATTTATTTGGAGCAAAGACCCCGATGGAATAGTCGAGGTATGTGCAAAACAAAATTTATGGAATAGACACATGTTATGCAGTTATTTATTTGGAGCAAAGACCGGTGTAACTCTTCCTAAATCCTTGATAGACTCTTCTTTATATGGACTCATTACATTCCCATACTTGTAAGAAATTACTCACAAAAGCCCCCAGAGCCATGGTCCAGTGGTAAGAGCGCTATGAATAATGCGCTATGAATAATGCGCGTGTTAGGTGCACATCACGAGTTCGAGCCAACCAAAGACAAAAGCCTAGTGTTAAGTATTGAAATGTTGAGCTACTGGCTCTCGGAGATATCCCGATTAAAACGAAGTAATGACAAATATAGAAATTCACCCAAATTCTAGTACTCATGACAAGTTCAATAGAGGAAACATACTCGAATCAGTCGTGTGATCGGAGTGCCACACTCATAGCATTTATCACGAGCCTCAGCCATGTTTTTACCACAAGACATGCAAAGAGTCAAGTGCTTGCAGGTGCTTCCGTACAACTCCGACGTGGAGCCGCACCTGCTACACGACGGTTTCAGTACCAAATCTATCGACATTATAGCGCTTTAATTCTCTTCTCCCTGCAATCAAAACAAAAATCAAGTCATTTAGTTCATCCGAATTAGGGTTCCGTTTGAGCGATTCAATTTTGGGCAAATTGATTAAATAATCAGAATTCACCGTTAATCTTATTGTGTATTGATTCAGTATTTGCAGTTTTTGAATTTGCTATTTTGAGTTATGGATTTTGTCGTTAAAGGAATTTTTGAGATCGAGACCACCGAAGCGAGCACGAAATGGAATAAATAGAGGAGCAAGGCGGGTATTTATAGATGGAACCACGCGTAATTTTCGTGTTCTGCTTTGATAACCACCTCAAGTTTAGCAAATTGCTGTTTAGACCCACTGTACTTTTTTTGTATGAACTTTGAATTTCTCAATTCTGATCACATTAATGCAGCAACGGCAATGGAAAGAGTTCATGTTTTTTCTTTTAGTAATAAAAATATTTACACAATTGAAATTTCCAAGCTTTAACTATGTATAAACAAAGTAAGTTAGAAGTAAAAGATATTTTATTTATTATTAAATCGGGCGAGAGATGCAGAGAGAGAAAGTAGAGAGAGAATGTCTGACGATTGTGAAGCAAGGTTTACATATGCTATTAACGACCAATTTCTACTCCTTTGATATAATTCTTACGGAATTCCGACAAAATCCTATTGAATTCATTAATTACGCGGGAAAGTGGAATATCACAAAAACTAGCACCGATGCAACTGTTACATTGGCTACTTGGCATGGGGAGGGCTCCGACGGTAATGCAAGCTCCACCAAAAGTAGATAAGATGACCATGCAACCGGAGGAAGCAACGATGTTCACAGCAGCAAGGAAATTGACATACTCAATTGGATCTCAAAAGCAGACTATGGCGGAAGTAGTGAAAGGGAACAAACACAAACATAGGGCATGCAATTAAAATTCTATCCACCGATGATGAAGGATGGCGTGAAAATAGCAAAATTGAACACGAAGGAGATAGAATTGCAAGTTCAAAAAAGGAAGACAGCTTTGTAGGCATATAAAATTTGTACGAATTAAATTCATAAATTAATTTGAACTTAGTCAATCCAAGATATATTGGTCAAAATAAATATATGGGCTAATATAATTGAATTAATTATATATGTCCAACACATATGGGTTAAATAAATAAGTTTTAATCTATTGGGCTAGCCCATTTAATTTTGCTAAAGTTATGAGCCCACTTCATCAAGCCCAAGATGTCATCTTCTTAGAGGCCCAATTTGGTGTCACGTGTCAAATGACGTGGCGCGCCAAGTCAAGCAGAAGAGCCAATAGGATCATGACACGTGATAAAATAACAAGGCATGCCCAATCACACTAAAATGCCAATGAAATCGCGCCACTTGTGCAAGTGACATGTTCTGGCCAGTCAAATGCGGCCATGTCACACTTCAATTTGATTGGTCGGAAAGAGTTTATTCTTATCACAACTCCTCCCTTCCACAACTATAAATAGGGGTCTTCAAAACCCAGAAAAGGGACCAGAAGATATAACAATAACCAAGAAATAGCTCGTGGATCAAACACTGCAAATTCCTCCACAAGTTTCAAGCTTCAAGCAATCAAGTTCAAGTTCAAGTAATCTAGTTGAAGTTCAAGAAATCAAGTTCAAGTTCAAGAACGAAGAACAGTCAAGTATTCAAGATCAAGAACGAAGTCAAATCAAACATAAGGCCTTCAAGATCAAGGCTACTTGTTCGTGATAAAATTTGTGATAACAATCAAAGTGTTCGCGACGGATAAATCAAATTCAAATTCAAGATCAAGCTCAAATGCCCTTGAATTGTACTAGAAAAGTAGAATCAGAGGAATCATAGAGATTATATACTCAAATATTTGAAATCAAATACCACGATTGTTGCAATATTTTCAATCTTGATTTTATTTTCTTAATGCAAATTTATTGTCTACAAATTCTAGCACGCCCAGTAGGATAATTTCCACCTCTCATCTCAATTTTTCAATCACCAAAGCTTAAGAACATTGAAATGGCTTCAAAGAAAATCAACTCCGTTTCAACTTCCACCAAGGCTGCTAACTCCAGGTTCTATGCTGATGTGGAAAGCATCCTCGATGTCACCTTTGGAAGCTTCGGACCAGTTGCGAGGAGCAAAGCAAGCTTTTTAGGACAACAAGCACCCCAAGTGTCATCCGCATCAACCCCTGTTTTCGGATATTCATTGTCAAAAGGAGCAAGATCTGCCACAAACGCATCTGAAGAAGGAAGCGATGTTGCTGAAAAGATCAAGAAAACTCTTGCTCTGCATGACCTCTCTAGCTCCAAGCACTATGCTATGAAGGAAGATGATGATTCTTCAAGTGATAGATCCTCCCCAATTACACCACATAGTGTGAGCCAATCAAGGATCATTCTATGTGAGAATCCATGCTACTCCCCGTCATCCACGACAGTCATGCAAGCCATGGTGACAAACACTTCATCTATGGAGGAGCAGTTGCCAAATTTGACGGAAGCAATCACTGGCTTAACCAAATACATGCAAAATCAGGAGGCTAGAGTTGACAAGCTAACAAACAGGGTGGGAATCTTGATGGAGGAAGAATCTACACATGCACCCGACAAGCTCCTAGAAGGTCTAGAGAGTGACTCTCCCCCAAGACAAGCAACATCCACTAAGACTATCCCTGTCTCATCGAAGGGATGATTCCAATCGATCAACTGAAAGAGTTCATCGAAGGAACCATTAAGAACAAATATGAAGTTGCGACCATATCCTCCCTTACATATGCAAAGTCGTACACTACAATGGTCAATATGTTGAAGATGCATGCTGGCTATCAACCTCCAAAGTTTCAACATTTTGATGGTAAAGTTAACCCGAAGTAATATATTGCGCACTTCTTGGAGACATGTAACAATGATGGGACTTATGGAGATTACCTCATCAAGCAGTTTGTCCGCTCGCTAAAAGGAAATGCTTTTGACTGGTACAGAACCTCAAAGCTGGATCTATCGACAGCTGCGATCAACTAGAGCAAGAATTCATCAATCGATTTTATATCACAAGACGCATATTGAGTATGATAGAGCTTACAAATACTCGTCAACGAAAGGGGGAACCAGCTATCCACTTTATCAATCGTTGGAGGAATGCAAGCCTCAACTGCAAAGATAGACTTAGTGAAGCTTCAGGTATAGAGATGTGCATCCAAGGCATGCATTGTGGATTGCGCTACATCTTGCAAGGTATCAAGCCTAGCATATTTGATGAACTTGCAGCTCGTGCCCATGACATGGAATTGAGCATGGCCTCCACTGGAAATGAAATGATGCACATCTATGAACCTCGCAAAGTGAATGGCAAGCAAGAAGTCAAGAAGTGGAGCAAGTTCGTACCCAAGTCTAAAAGTAAAGAAGCCATGAATGTCAACACGTCACCTATGAAGTTCACGACGAAGGTGAGTAAGAAGCAGAGTATGAAATCCACTTCTTTTCAAGACAAGCCAAGTGGAAAGTTGACTCTAAAAGAGATGTAGGAGAAATAGTACCCATTCCTGGATTCTGATGTGCCAGCCATTTTCGAAGAACTCCTCGAGTTAAATCTCATTGAGCTTCCGAAGATGAAGCGACCAAATGAAGCTAGGAAAACAAACGACCCAAACTACTACAAATATCACCGACTTGTAAGCCACCCTCTTGAGAGGTTCTTTGTCTTCAAGGACAAATTCATGGACTTGGCTCGCGAAAAAAAAATCGTGCTTGAAGATGAGAAAGCGAGAACAAACCAAGTCTCTATCACCTTCGGCTCATTTAGTCCGGATGAGTTATGCGGTGTTAAAGAAAGTAAAAATGAAGAATTACTAGAGGAAGACAAATTTGAAGACGATTAATATGATGATGATAAAGTTTGGATGTTGGTGACTCGTCGTAGGCGTCACAAAAGGAGCCCACAAAAAGAATCAGTAGAACAACCAACAAGGAAGGTAATGGTTAAAAGACCAATGAAAGGACTCCAGTTAAGCATGTGAAGAAATCTAAAGTGGAGATTCACCACCCTCAAAAGCCACGACATACAGTGACTTTGGAGGACTTCTTAACATCTTGGTTCCCCATGAAGATTTTTTGTGATCGTGTTGAGGTATCTTGTTGCCATGCTGACAAAGAGGAGGAAAAGAATGATGACCTACCATTGGCACCATCTTCGTAAAAGCCCATTGAGTCTACTCCTCAAGAAGTTAATGCTTGTAAGGAAAAGGTCACGTTCAGAAATGACAATATTTTGCTAGGTGAAACTCCTCATAACCGCCCATTGTACATGGTTGGCTATATGCGCGATGAAAGTGTGAATCGGATTTTGGTTGATGGAGGATCCTCAGTGAATATTTTGCCAATCCACACTGTGAAAGACCTTGGTATTCCTGTGAACAAACTTTCAGAAAGTCGTGTGATGATCCAAGAATTTAACCAAGGGGGGCAAAGAGCCATAGGCGCAATCAGGCTGGGAGTTACTATTGAAGATACGTAATCAAGTGCATGGTTATATGTGATCGACGCGAAGACTTCATACAATATTTTGCTTGGGAGGCCTTGGATACATGAGAATAAAGCAGTTCCATCTACCTACCATCAATGTTTAAAATACTACAAGGGTGGAGTCGAGAAGATGGTAGTTGCTGATGATGAGCCATTCACCGAGGATGAGTCACACTTCGCCGATGCAAAGTTCTACTTGAAGAACTGCATTGTGAAGGAGCTGAAAGCTGATGACGACATGAAAAGCAAGAATAAAGAGCCCTCAACTAAAATAGAAGAGGTGACTACTGGTGAAGCCAAAGCTGTTAGTAAGGAGGTACAACCCAACGTGAATAAATCTTATAGAGGGAATATTATGTCTTATGGCAAGAAAGTAATTTTGGCGCTCCAATACGTCCCTAAAAGGAAGAAAGATGAATATGAATCATTTAATCGCCAAGCCAACATGCTAAAGGATTTAACTCTTCCGGTCAAATGAATTGAGGTAGTAAAGTCATCCTCAATACCGCTTGCAGGGTTTGTAGCCCAAAATCGTTTGCAGAATGTGGCACTCCCTACAAAGCAAACAGATGAAGGTTTTGATCCTAACACTTACAAGCTATTTGCAAAAGCTGGATACAATCCCATTGAGCCATCAAAGTTAGGGAAGCTCCCATTAGAAGTTGCAACGAGGCAACCACATGAAGGTTTGGGACACAAATAACTGTCACCAGTGTGCATCTCAATAAGAAGGGTAAGTAGCACTTATATCACAGTAGAAGATGAATCAACCGCTTCTAACAAGCCTTCCGTCTTTGATTGACTTGGAAAATCACATGTGAGCTCCGTGTTTGAATGATTGGGTCCACTAAAGAAGAGGAATAAATTCAGGAGAAATTTTCAAAGCATAATAGCACATGCTTCACCCAAAATCCATGAGATCTCTAAGAATTTCAAAGTTTGGTTACTTCTAGAATGAGGCGACAAACAAAACTTGTGGTTTCATGTAAAGAAGTACTGAAGGTGAAGCCATATACTATGGTCTATACTAAGAAACATGATGAAGATTAAGAAAGTGTGGGTTCTTCATATCATTTTACTATGCAAGTCGAGAATGGCATTCCATCTTCGATAGAAGATAATGCGGAGTTGGAGAATCTTTCGTCGATTTCAATGATGGGGACCCTCAAGAAGATGAAGAGGCGAAATATGCTCCACCTGAGCTTGAAGAATGAGTGAAAACGATAGTTGATCCCTTAAAAGAATTTAATATTGGCACCGATGAAGAATCAAGACCCACCTACCTAAGTGCTTTACTTGAAGCTGATTTAGAGAGCACTTATATTGAGTTACTCAAAAAGTCCAGGATGTCTTTGCTTGGAGTTACAAAGAGATGTCTGGCTTGGGCCCGAAAGTAGTAGTCTATCACCTTGCAGTCAAAACTGGTGCACGTCCTGTTAAACAATCTCAAAGGCATTTTAGGCTGGACTTGATTCCTTTGATTGAAACAGAAGTTAACAAACTAATCGAAGTTGGCTTTATCCGTGAAGTTAAATACCCAATATGGGTTTCAAGTATTGTCCCTATAAGGAAGAAAAATGGCCAGATTCAAGTGTGCATTGACTTTAGGGATCTTAACAATGCGTGTCTGAAAGATGAGTTCCTGCTTCACATTCCAAAATTGATGATTGATGCTACTACTGGGTACGAGGCAATGTCATTTATGGATAGCTCATCATTTTATAACCAAATACGCATGGCACCAAAAGATGAACATCTTACTATATTCTGTACCCCAAAGGGTATTTATTGCTACAAGGTAATGCCTTTTGGCTTGAAGATGCTGGTGCTACTTACTAAAGGGCTATGTAGAATATTTTAACAATCTTCTCCATAAGAATGTCGAATGTTATGTTCATGACTTGGTGGTAAAATCAAGAGAGAAGGGCGACCACTTGAAAGACTTAAGTATGGTATTTGAATTGCTCCGGAGGTACCAACTTAGGATGAATCCATTGAAATGTGCCTTTGGAGTTACTTCTGGAAAGTTCCTTGGTTTCATTGTCCGACATCAAGGGATCAAAATTGATCAAGCCAAAGTGGATGCCATTTTGAAAATGCCTGAACCTCGAAATATCTATGAATTGAAAAGTCTGCAAGGAAAGCTGGCATACCTTAGAAGATTCATAAACCTGGCTAGGAGGTGCCAACCATTTAGTCACCTCATGAATAAAGGCGTTCCTTTCAAGTGGGACCAATCTTATAGCAATGCCTTCGAAAGTATCAAAACCTACTTGATGAAGCCTCCGGTTCTAGCAGCCCAGAAAAGCCATTGATACTATACATTGTGGCGCAGGAAAGGTCTACTGGAGCATTGTTGGCCCAAGAAAATAATAAGGGGAAAGAAACTCTCATTACTACATATGCAGGATGATGACACCTAACGAGTTGAATTATTCGCCAATTGAAAAGTTGTGTTTGGCACTAGTCCTCTCAATTCAAAAGTTGAAGCTCTACTTTCAAGCTCATGTTGTTCGTCTTGTTTCTAAAACAAATCCCATCAAGTTCGTGATGTTAAAACATGTTCTTAGTGATCGACTAGCGAGATGGTACCTCCAATTTCAATAATTCAAGATTTTTTACATACCTCAAAAAGCTGTAAAATAACAAGCATTGGTAGACTTCTTGGCAGATCATCCGATACATGATGACTGGAAGCTAACTGATGAATTACTTGATGAGGACACAATGGTCGTTGAAGTTCAACCTCCATGGAAGATGTACTTTAATGGTGCTGCGCATCTTGGGGGAGCCGGGGCTGGCATAGTATTTCTTACTCCCCAAGGTGAAGTCTTGTCCTACTCCTACACCTTGACATAATGTTTTTCCAATAATGTTGCTGAATATCAAGCATTAATACTTGGGCTAATAATGGCCATTGATATGAAGCAATTCCAATTGCAAGTCTTACTCTCAGTTGGTGGTCAATCAGCTTTTGGGTAGTTACGAGGTCAAGAAGCCTGAACTACGCCCATATCATGATTACGCAAAAAAGTTGATGGGGTGGCTCGGTGATATGACTATTCAACATGTGCCAAGGAACAATAAATAGATGCACCTGAATAGGAAGATAAAAAGGAACAAGATAAAGGCAAGTAGAAGATGAACACACAAAATTCGAAGCATTAGAAGATCAATTATGAGGAGTTAGCAAGCAAGAACATGTTTGCACTATTGATGATAAAGGAGAAAACACCTGAAAAGACTATGCAGGAATAAGTTAGAAATGATGAAGCAGGACAAAGGAGCCTAAACAACACTCCTAATATTCAGCCCCCATGATCATCATATCTTGGAATGTGAGAGGACTGAATAAGTCCCACAAGCAGCGAAAAGTGTGAAAATTCTTGCTGAAAAACAAAGTGGATATCATAGCTTGCCTGAAAACAAGAGTTAGAAAGCAGAATACAAAAGATATCCAAAGAAAAATAGGGAGTGAATGGAAAATTGAAGACAATTATGAATATGCACTAAATGGTAGAATATGATTAATGTGGAAGGAAGTCAATGTCAATGTCACAGTTCTGGAGAAGACAGAGCAGATGATTCATTGTTATGTGCAAGATAAGAATTCTGAATTCACTTGTTACATAACATATGTTTATGGACTGCACAAGGTCCAACGTAGAAAGTCACTATTGGGAAACCTAATAAGTATACAATTGAATGATCCTTGGCTCAAAATATGATATTTCAATAGTGTACTCAATGTTGATCACAGAATAAATAGTAATCCTCTACAGCAAGCTGAAGTAGTATACTTCCAAAACTGTATTGAAGATATAAGAGTGGGGCAAATTACCAAAAGAGGGGGTAACTTCACATGGTGTAACAAAAGAGATGCTGAAGCCGAGATATAATTGGGCCTTTGGGAATGCTGAATGGTTTAACCTATACACTGGTATTGAGGCTAACTACATGCTACCTGGATTCTCAGACCATACACCAATAGTGATCAGTACTGAGATGCAGAAATGAAAGTTAACAAACCTTATAGACTGTTAACTACGGTAATGAAGCAAGCAGAATACAATGAGATTGTGCAAAAAATATGGAGATAAAGAAGTGGAGGAGATGTTATGTACTCTGTATGGAGAAAATTGAAGCAGATTGAGAAAGAGGCTAGAAGTATACACATGAGAATTCATTAGTGGAAACCTAAGAAGTATACAATTGAATGATCCTTGGCTTACAATAGGAGATTTCAATAGTGTACTCAATGTTGATCACAGAATAAATGGTAATCCTGTACAGCAAGCTGAAGTAGTATACTTCCAAAATTGTATTGAAGATATAGGAGTGGGGAAAATTACCAAAAGAGGGGTAACTTCACATGGTTTTGTCACACCTCCCCTTTTACTACCTTTTTATTTTAATTCTTTGATCAAGAGAATAAGGTATACCTCGATATTATGAATACCCTAGGAAGGATATAATAACAACGAGGAAGGAGCTTTTCCAAATAAAGGACAATCGGTTCGGGATTTTATTTACAGTTTCAGAGTCGCCACTTGGGAAAATAATGGTGTCCCAAGTCACCGGTTAATCCCGAATCCGAGGAATTTGACTATGTTTTTATCAGTCTGCGCAACGAGAAATCCGGATAAGGAATTCTGTTAACCAGGGAGAAGGTGTTAGGCACTCCCGGATTCCGTGGTTTTAGCATGGTCGCTCAACTGTCATTCTTGGTTTTATATGATTTATTACATGCTTTTTAACAATATGTACGTGTTTCAACTTGAATATTTTACGAATTGCGACATCACGAAAATATATTTCGAGTCACACCGTAACCAGTACGCTTGTGACCTTTAACATGTTTCGGCTTCGCCGGGATTTACGATTTGAGTCACATCAGATGTGCACTCGTATTAGGGAAGATATATTTTAAGTCGTGCCTAAATTGTCTATCGGCTTCTTTAATCTTTTGGAAAGGTTGTGAAATTATCTAGCAACCTTCCCGAGTCTAATATATAACTTATTTATTTATTTGAGGGTCTCGATATTTTGTTTTCAATGCGAGGCTCATCCCATTTAATTTTATAATTCAATCCTATAGGTGTATACTATGTTTTCTATTTTTTGGTTTTTCCCCTAGTTCATTGTTTTCAGAATTTAAGTCTAGGCCTTATTTTTATTTACACGGGGCCTGGACTTTGGGCTTGTATTTGATACATATCAATTTAGATTCCTGGGTACTGAAAACCCATGAACACGTTGAAACACGTTCAGCAGAAGCTCAGTATCATACTTACATAACTCTGGGCCTTCGTAGCTTATTAGGCCCAGATCAGACATAACTAGATAAGAATAATGGAAATCAGAACTCACAGAAGATCAATATTCAGAAGATAATGGAACTTAAACTATTTTATTCAATAAGAAGAAGTGAAATACAGAATTACAATAATAAACTCAGACTTTAAACGTTCAGTGTGAATTAAGTCTAATTGACAGACTGTTTTGTTCTCATGTTTAACAACTATTTTAAACTACTGAATCTAATTACTTTGTATCTAAAGATAATCGGTATTATTATTTTATATCATGCTAATCTCAATTACTTGCAAATTTCAGAGAACTACTGAATGTATTAAACATTAAACTATATACATACTATGTGATATGTGACTTCATACTAGAATATCATTTAACTGCAGTAATTTATGTACTACTAACGTTGTTCAGATTAATCTAATTAATACCGATTTAAACTAACTACTGCATGTTAATGTTATTAATTATTTACTTGTTTGCAGATTTACTTTATATCAGATTAATTGTTAACGTATTCTAATTAACTAGGCGATTACTACTATACTAGGCTACTTACTACACTATTACATTGTTCCCAGTTTATCAGTATCTCATATGAGTTAATTATACAACACCTCCTACCGAATTACAATTTCGACTAAGTCATAATCTAACTATAAAAGCCAAAACCCAAAAAACATTAACAAAAATTTGATAAAATTCAACTCGTTTATTTCTTCAACTTCAATTCCACCGCAATTACATGAGATTCAAGTTGTGTACCTGATTCAGCAATAGAATTCAATGAGTCTAGGGAGATGAAGGCAGGAAATAAGCAGGTAGATCACAGCGAGTAATGCAACAACAATGGAAGAGAATGAATCACATCAACACGAATGAATACAACGATCAAATTTGAATCCCAGAAACAGCAAAGCAATATCCAACAGAAGACGAGTAGAAAAACCAATAAAACAGCAAGAGATTTCCTACAGCTTCAGAATATAGCTTCGACTAACCCAGGCAGAAATATTCTATGTATCTATATCTAGTGTATCTCTGAATTTTGTTCAAAAATCCAGCCCTTAATCAGGCTCTAACAAGGTCTATTTATAGCTGGAATTGGTGAAATGGGGGGGGGGAAATTTGAAATGTTATTTCTAATTCCCTCCCCTTAATTCTCTTATTTGTTACACTTCAATACCTATTTCAAATTTGAATTTGCCTTCCAGCATGTGCTCGAAGGTTCTATTTGATTTTTTTTAGGTGTATTACTAGTATACCCTCACTTGCTAAGGTTATTCACTGAATTGCCTTTTATTTGGGTCTATTATACCCTTAGTTTTGTGCAATATTACAGAAATAGTAGGCCTAAATGACTTAAATGTCCTTATAGGCTCTATTAAATCCACAATTATGCAATTTTCTATTCCTATTATACCCTTAATGGCAACTGTTATTTACCTGACCTTATTCAAGTCTAAGTGTTATGTTTTAGCTTTTATTTAATTACTGGCCAGTATTTATAAGTCATTTAAGACTTAGTCAGATTTGAACTTTAATTTCTTTTCAAATTTGACCTCTTTTAAGAGGTAATCTTTTCATTACTGTCTATTAGAATTGATTTGCAGGACTAGCCTACTTATTTACCTAAGTCTAAACTTTTTAAATTTTAGCCAGACCAGTGTTTGGACTTGGATTTGCAAAATTAGTCAATTATCATTCACTGGCCACTTAGAATTAGATTAAGACCTTAGCCAGTTTCAGATTTAAGTCTTATTATTACAAAATTGTCCATTTTCAGAACTGGCCATTTAGATTTAAGCCTAAAGAATCACAGAGTTGGCCAGTTTCAATACTGACCACTCTATTACTTATTTCAATTATAACCATTTTTATGTTATTTTCATTTCTAGCCAATTAACATAATTAACATACTTTCAGAATTAACCAATTATTTAATTACTTATCTATTACAGCTATAACCAATATCCCCTAAAGCATAATAAGAATAATTGTAGTCTAAAACATGAACTTATCACAAACATAGCCTTTTATATCAATTTGTACACATAGCCACAAATCAGAAATCATTTATCATATAACCAAAACTCAGAGAGAAATTTGAATATGGTTGAATTTAAATTAAATAACTCACAACTCAAATTCAGGCGTAGTATAACAAATTTGACATAAAGAGATATATTCAGAATATTTTCATATTCAAACTCACAAAAACCCTAAAAAGGCTCGAGCATATTTAATTATTGTGATAGACAGGATTATGAAAGAGACCAATGAAGCATATTATCAAAACAGAAACAGAGTTATAACAGAAAGCATATCAAAGAAAGAAGCTAAACTAAACATGTAACTAATTAATCAACTAAATCAAAGAAAATAGATTTAAGCACAGAAAAGCATGCTGAATCAATCAAACAAAAATAAAGAGATGGAGAGGGGACTTAGCTTGAAGGATTGGTCTCCTCAGCTTTTCCCCATTTTTTTTTTCTTTTTTTTGTTCTTTTTCTTTTTCTTTTTTCTTTCTTTTTCTAGTTTCTTCTCAGACTTCAATTTGAAGTCTTTTATTGTCTTTACCAATAGAGATGGGTTCAGGGGTGTTAAAGAGAGGGTTTTGATTTGGGGTTTGATTTTGAGTCGGCCGGAGTTTGGGTTCCGGTGACTATTTTTTGGATATTCAAGCAGTTAGGGTGAGATTCAAGGAGAGTGGCTTACATGGGGTGGTAGATCAGGAAATGGGGGTTTTATGGTGTTAATTTGAAGGCCAGTGTCATAGATCTGTGGTCACCAGAGAAGAAATCCGGTGACCGAATTTTCAAGAAATTGGGGTTTTCTGGGTTTTCTTGGTTGTCTACGGTGGTTTGGGGGTAGAAGATTAGGAAAAGGGTGATTTGGTGCTTGAGGGTGGCCGGAGACGGCCGTGAAAAGTGGCCATTTCCATGGCCGGTGAGGAGAGGAGAGGAGATGAAGAAGACATGCGAGGCGGCTAGGGTTTTTTGCTGAAGAGAAGTGGCTGGTCTCTGAAGAGACCAAGCCATATATACCCACGATGACCAATTGATCCTGGCCGTTGGATTGTCTTTGATCGACGACCAGGATCCAATGCCCTTAAACGACGCCGCTCAGGAGTTAGGTGGAGATTAATTGATCTCCGTCAGATCTCATAGATGGACGACTCAGATTAGTTTATCAAAGCTGTGTCGTTTCACTTTAAAATCATAAATTCAAATTGAGCCGTTAGATTAGGTACATGGACGGCTCAGATTGATTGTTATATAATAATTGGACCGGTTTCTTTATTCACTTGGGCCAATATGCATTGGGCTTATATATTTGGCCCAATTCTGTATTTTTGTGTATTTTCATGTATTTTAATTATTTTTATGTATTTTCTTGTTGTATTTTATTTTCTTTTTTTATATTCTTTTCAATTATTCTATTTCTTTTAATTTCGTATTTTTTCTAATTTTTCTGATATTTTTTGACATTTTTTGCTATTTTTCTTTAATTTCCGATATTATTGTTTTTTTGCTAATTTTCTTTTAATTCCTTTATTTATACTTAACCTATTTTTTAATTTTCATTTTTAATTGTTCAATAACACAAATACACTTGATTTCAATCAAAACATATAATTGCACACAAAACTATTTTTTATTTTAATTTTGGAATTTTATTGCTTAGGTCAAAAATCACGTGCTCACAGCTGCCCCTCTTTGCTCGGGAACACGGAGAGTTTCAGTGCAAAGACAAGTGAGCAGTAATGAGAGATTTTTGCTCACTAGCATATTCCGTGAGAAGCATTTTGAAAACCTTTTTGACCGCACCCTGCCTTAGAGGTTGCCTGCATATCTTGGGCTAAACATGAATCAGGTCAGTGTAGTTCGGGAAGGTCTCGTAATTTAAAACTATCAAAATTTTGCTGTTGCATTACTATTGCTATAACTATTGACCTACTCCTTATTACACTAGGGGTGAAAAGTGTAAAAATAAAGAAGCTATTCTAAGCTATAATACTATGAATTACAATTGTTCCTATCTACTTCTTGTTTTTTTATTCTTCTTTGTCTCTTTTTCCTTGATTTTCTGTGCTACATCCTCCTTTTTGTTGATTTTCTTTTCTTGCTTTCTTTATTTATTGTGATTTTCGATGGTACTCATTGCCTTCAAATTGATACCCGCTTAAAATAAAAACAAAACAACAAAACTTTTTTTTCTGCCCCAGTGTGGGCTTTTCTCATGTTACGGTGTTACTCATGTTAGCTAACAAAAAATCAAAATTTGCAGAAATTAAAAATTTTAGAAATGTATTTCCTTGTTATACAAGTGGGCGCCTGAACAGAAATTAAAATTGTAGAAATGTATTCCCTTGTTATCCAGGTGGGCGCCTGATGCATGAAATGCGAATGCAGAAAAATATTCCCTTGTTATCCAAGTGGGCGCCTGATGCATGAAATGCGAATGCAGAAAAATATTCCCTTATTATCCAGGTGGGCGCCTGATGCATGAAATGCGAATGCAGAAAAATATTTCCTTGTTATCCAGGTGGGCGCCTGATGCATGAAATGCGGATGCAGAAAAATATTCCCTTATTATCCAGGTGGGAACCTGATGTATGCAATGCGGATGCAGAAAAATATTCCCTTGTTATCCAGGTGGGCGCCTGATGCATGAAATGCGAATGCAATACAATATTCCCTTGTTATCCTGGTGGGCGCCTGATGCATGAAATGCGAATGTAGAAAAATATTCCCTTGTTATTCAGGTGGGCGCCTGATGCATGAAATGCAAATGCAGAAAAATATTCCCTCAGTTTGATAACTGAGGTGTGAATTTAAAAAGATGATACCTTCCTGTTGTTTTTGGTATTTTCTTGCTTGATTGAGTGATTCCTCCTCTATGGATTCCTCATTTTATTTGTTGAACTTTCTTTTTATGTTTTCTTTCTTTCACATTGGTCACATTCACTTTAAAGTGATTAGTGACATTTTGTTCATGTCTAAATCACAAAACAAATCTTATTAGTTGTATACTGCTGGCAACTGGCATTTGCTGCTCCTGCCTTTTATTGTCTTTCTCTTTTTGCATTCCTTCTGCTAAACGACCTTTCAGTTGACTTCCTTTGTAAACTCTTTTTTTGCATTTTCCTTGCTTTTCTCATCATTTTTTATTTTATTCGGCTCTGATCGCCGTCCTTCTTTATTTTCTCTTTCCCTTCTTTTTTTTTCTTTAACCCAGCATTATTTCACCTCTTATCATGAGAAGCTGATAGTTAGCTTTCAATGGACAAATTAGTTTTTAAATCAATGAAATGCAGAAATAAATGAATTTCAAAAAAGGGTAAGGGTAATTTGGAGGAGTAACAGAACTTATCTAGGTATGTTGGTTAATTCCTTTGACCATGCTATGTATTTAAACTTCGACCCAGTCTGTTCAATAGAATTGCCATTATTTCAACTCCAACTTTCTTTCAACCCAAACCGATCTTATTTTATTATTTTCCCTTTTTTCCAAAACAGTCCTCACATTCGCCTTATGGTGCCGTTAAAGGTTTTCACCAACAAGACTCTCTCATTTATTTCTCTCAAAACTCACCATCGCCCTACAGTGCCGGTAAAGGTTTTCACTAATAAGACTCTCTCGTCATTTTTTTCTCAGCCTCACAATCGCCTTACAGTGCCAGTAAAGGTTTTCACTGATAAGACTCTCTCATTTTATTTCTCTCTGCCTCACAATCGCCTCACGGTGCCGGTTAAGGTTTTCACCGATGAGACTCTCTCATTTATTTCTCTCAAAACTCACTATCACCTTATAGTGCCGGTAAAGGTTTTCACTGATAAGACTCTCTCATGATTTTTTTCTCTCACCCTTACCATCGCCTCACAGTGCCGGTTAAGGTTTTCACCGATGAGACTCTCTCATTTTTATATATTTTTCTTTTGTCTTTTTGTTTTCTGAACCACTGATATTGTCCATGCCCTGCTCTTCCTTGATTCTCATTGTATTGTTATTTTCTTGAAATTGATTAGAAGGTCTTTCTTTGGACCGTAGTGTGGCTTTTGGATGGGTTAAGGAAGAAGGATATAAAGGCTCAAAAATTTATGAGGGTTTAAAAATATTTACAACTCTCGGAATTATAAAACATAACTTCTGCCCCAGTTTCAATATGTGGGGGATTTTTGGATTTTTCCTTTATTGTGACTGAACCTAAGTGAGGCTGCCTACGTACCCTTTCGGGATCAAGTCAGACGTAGTTCAAACTATGCCATTAATTCATGGTTTCGTTTGACTTTTTACCGATTTCTTTATCTTTTTCTTTTGTTTGCATTTTGCTTTTGCTCATTTTTTTTAGCATCATTCTCCGCTTTTCATTTTTCTACTTTCCTCTTGTATCATAAGCAATTCCGAGAAAGGGGTTTGAAAGAATAGATCGAACAAGGCTCAAGGGGGATATCAATGGATAAAGTGTTTGGATAGAGAATAAAGTGCCTTCATCATTTCAATTCCAAAATCAAAACAAATAAAATTATACAAACGAGAAAGAATCATACATAATATCTCTTGACTACATCTGAATTGATAGCAGTCTCTACGCATTTTCCTTCAACATCTGTCAGATATAGGGCTCCATTGGACAACACCCGCGATACCATGAACGGTCCTTGCCAGTTTGGTGCAAATTTGCCTTTCGCTTCAGCCCAATACGGCAAGATACGCCTCAATACTAATTGTCCTACTTCAAATTTCCGAGGACATACCTTCTTATTATATGCTCTATCCATTCTCCGTTGATATAACTGCCCATGGTAAACTGCTACTAACCTCCTCTCATCAATCAGATTCAATTGTTCCAATCGGGCTTTTACCCATTCATCATCATCGATCTCAACTTCAGCTATGATTCGTAGAGATGGTATCTCAATTTCTGCGGGTATAACAACCTCTGTTCCATACACCAATGAATAGGGTGTGGCACCAATCGAAGTACATATTGTTGTGTGATAACCCATAAGAGTGAAAGGTAACTTCTCATGCCATTGTCTAGACTCTTCCACCATTTTTTTGAGAATCTTCTTTATATTCTTATTTGTAGCTTCTACCGCTCCATTTGCCTTTGGTCTGTAAGGTGTAGAGTTACGATGCAGGATTTTAAATCTCCGACATGCTTCCGCCATGAGGTGACTGTTCAAATTTGCCCCATTTTCTGTGATAATTACTTCAAGAATTCCAAATCGGCATATGATATTTTCATGCACAAAATCCACCACGGCCTTCTTCGTCACCGCCTTGAATGTCTTTGCCTCCACCCATTTGGTAAAATAGTCAATCGCGACCAAGATACACCTGTGTCCATTAGAAGCTGCAGGCTCTATTGGTCCGATGACATCCATGCCCCAGGCAACAAATGGCCAAGGTATAGACATCATATCCTGCTCTCAATATCTTCTTTGCTAAGACATACCCGCTCATATGAGGTCCGCAAGCACCCGCATGTACTTCAGTCATAATCATGTCAGCTTGTTGAGCATCCACACATCTCAGCAAACCCAAGTCTGTTGTTCTTTTATATACAATCCCTCCATTGAGGAAAAAGCCATTTGCTAATCGTCTTACAACCCTCTTTTGATCTCCAGTGGCTTGTTCTGGGTATTTTCCTGTCTTCAAGTATTCCTTGATGTCATGATACCACGGTTCTCCATCTATCTCTTCTTCCACAGAAAAATAATAAGCATTTTGTTCATACACCTGTATCTGAAGTGGATCTATATAGGCTTTATCCGGATGATGTAACATAGAGGATAATGTGGCCAGAGCATCTGTTGCTTCATTATGCATTCTTGGGATGTGTTTGAACTCTATAGATTGAAATCTCTAGGATAGCTCATGTAGACAATGCCGATAAGGTATCAATTTCAAATCTCTTGTCTCTCATTCTCCCTGAAATTGATGTATCAAAAGATTCGAGTGACCCATGACCAAAATCTCTTGAACACCCATATCTATTGCCATCCTCAATCCCAATATACACGCTTCATATTCGGCCATATTGTTGGTACAGAAAAATCGAAGCTGAGCGGTAACGGGATAGTGCCGACCCATTTCTGAAATAAGTACTTCTCCAATTCCAACTCCTTTACTGTTGACGGCTCAGCCGAAGTACATTTTCCAACCTGACTTGTCATTTAGTTCTATTTCTTCAACATTCATCGCCTCCTCATCCGGAAAATATGTCTTTAACGGCTCATATTCATCATCCACTGGATTTTCTCCTAGGTGATCTGCAACTGCTTGTGCCTTCATTGCCGTATGTGTTACATAAATGATGTCAAATTCCGTGAGCAGAATCTGCCATTTAGCAAGTCTTCCTGTAGGCATGGGCTTCTGAAATATATACTTCAAAGGATTTAACCGTCATATCAGATATGTGGTGTAAGCTGACAAGTAGTGTTTCAGTTTCTGAGCAACCCAGGTTAATGTACAACATGTTCTTTCTAACTGAGTGTATTTTACCTCGTAAGATGTGAACTTTTTACTGAGGTAATATATAGCCTGCTCTTTCTTTCCAGTCTCATCATGCTGCCCCAGTACACAGCCAAAAGAGTTGTCTAGCACTGTCAAATACAAGATCAAAGGTCTTCCCGGTTCTGGAGAAACTAACACTGGAGGATTTGCCAGATATTTTTTAATCTTATCGAAGGCTTCTTGACATTCATCGGTCCACTTTACCGCTGCATATTTCTTTAACAATTTGAAAATAGGCTCACATGTTGATGTCAGCTGAGCAATGAACCTGCTAAAATAGTTGAGCCTGCCTAGTAAGCTCATTACTTCCTTCTTGTTCTTCGGCGGAGGAAAATTCTGGATTGCTTTTATCTTTGATGGATCTAATTCAATGCCTCGCCGACTTACTATAAATCCCAATAGCTTCCCTGAAGGCACCCCAAAAGCACATTTTGCTGGATTGAGCTTAAGATTATATCTTCGGAGCCTCTGAAAAAACTTCCTCAAGTCTTTGACATGATCATATTGCTTTTTGGACTTTATGATGACATCTTCCACATACACTTCTATTTCTCATTGCATCATATCATGAAACATAGTGGTCATCGCCCTCATATAAGTAGCTCTGTCATTCTTCAACCCAAATGGCATCACTCTATAACAGTATGTTCCCCAAGGCGTGATCTGCATCTTCTTCGTCCATTAGGATCTGATGATAACCCGCATAACAATCTACAAAAGGGCCAATTTTATGCTTGGCACAATTGTCGATCAGTATATGGATATTTGGCAATGGAAAATCATCATTTGGACTAGCCTTGTTGAGGTCTTTGTAGTCAACACACCCTGGTTTTTCCATCTTTCTTCGGAATTGGCACAACATTTGCTAACCAGGTGGGGTATTTAGTAACTCGTATGACCTTCGCCTCAAACTACTTATTAACCTCTTCTTTTATTTTTATGCTGATGTCCATTTTAAACTTTCTTAACTTCTGTTTTACCGGCATGCATTCTGGATAAATAGGCAATTTATGTACCACCAGATCAGTGCTGAGTCCGGGCATGTCATCATAGGACCAGGCAAATATGTCCTTGTATTCATGTAATTACTTTATTAGATCTTATCTAAGGGAAGCCTCTAGGTGTACACTGATCTTTGTTTCCCGGACGTTATCCTCACTCCCAAGATTAATAGATTCTGTCGCATTTAAGTTTGGTTTGGGTTTTTCCTCATATTGATTCAAATCTTTACTGATTTCCTCCAGTGTTTACTCATCTTCATATTCTATTTCACTTTTATTTTCAATCTCTTGTATAACTATTCGATTGTCAAGACCGGGACGGGAATCCTTCATACATGACATATCATCAGAATTAGCGAATATTGAACTGTACAAAAAGAGGAAAAATAATAAAAACAAGGCAAAAGTGAAGAAAGAAGAAGAAATTGCATTTCATTGATATTTTTCAAAAAGATAACAGAGGTTGGGTACGTTTGATTTCAGTGGGGTGTGGGATTACAAAATAAAACAGCTTTGGGAAAGATGAAATATTTTTAAGGCTAACTACCACAACTCCCTCCTGATCGAAAGAGGAGTAGCTTCCAATTATTAAGTGCAGTGCTGGGTCCCACGAACTGGACATCCATCTTACTCGTCCCCTCACCCATCTCCAACATGTTTACATCCTCGAACATCATTTCAAACCTTGCGAGATGCTCCGCATCTGGCCTTATTTCAGCATATCTTGGCACAACAGTTGTCAAATGTCTTAGTGTACCAGGCCTAATAAAGGTGTCGGATAATTTTGGAATTGGTTTCGGGAGGGTCCAACTTTTCTTCTTCATTCTTTTGGCTCTTTGGATGTCGGTATAAGTAGGTTTAAAGCCCAGGCCAAAGGTATCATTATTTCCCGGCAAGTGAACAGGTTGTGTTATCCCCTGTAAAGTTATCCCCAAACCTTTTCCCGGTGCGAACCCAGTTTTGATCATTTCTTTAGCCACCATTAATGTTGTAGCTGCCACTGTAGGAATTGGCATGCTCTCCCCTTCGGATATCTTGTTGACTACCACAGCATCCATCACATGATACACCCACGGGCTCTTGTCCCCTTCGGTTTCTTCAAAAGGCATTGTAATTTCCTGTTGTTCCCATTCGAATTTTACCATCTGGTGCAGGGAAGATGGTACAGCTTTGGCCGCGTGGATCCAAGGACGTCCCAATAATAGATTATAAGAAACAGTGACATCTAACACTTGGAACTCCATGGTAAAGTCCACCGGTCCAATGGTGACTTCCAACACAATGTCTCCCAAAGTATTTTTGCTTCTTCCGTCAAAGCCCCATACAGTCACACTGTTTTGACGGATTCTATCAGGATTAATCTTCAGTTTTCCCAGAGTTGAGAGTGGACAAATGTTTGCACTTGACCCGTTGTCTATTAGGACCCGAGTCACCATAGATTCTTCGCTTTTGACAGTGAGATAAAGTGCTTTGTTGTGTTCCGTCCCATCAAGTGGTAATTCATTATCCGAGAATGTTATCTTGTTTGTCTCAAAAATTTTGTTCGTGATCTTTTCAAGATGTCAAACTGAGATTTTCTCGGGGATATATGCTTCGTCAGAATCTTCAATAATGCCTTCCTGTGTTCTTCTAAATGGATTAACAATGAAAGCAATGAAATTTGTGCAGGCGTCTTTCTCAGGTGCTCTACTATCGAATAGTCTTGAGCTTTTATCTTTTTCAAAAACTCTTCTGCTTCTTCTTCAGAAACCGCTTTCTTCACATGATTCTCATTCACCACTTTCGTTTTCCTTAACTCTTCTGGGGAAAAGCATCGCCTGGAACGAGTTAGGCCATGTGTTTCATTGACCTCTCCTGTAACCTCCTTTCCCGTGTACATCACTGTGACTTTGTTATAGTTCCACGGTATGGCTTTAGTATCTACCACTGGCATTTGCACCACCGATTTAATGACTACAGGTTCCACGTATGCTCATTTTACTTTCAACAACGGTTTAGCTCCTGGCACCACAATTTTCATAGTTTCAACCACTGGCGGCTTTTTCACTGGTAACTTGGCTGTCTCTTAATCTTTCTCAACCTCTTTTTCCACTTTGCTATTGGCTTTTATCATCATCACCGATTGGGACATTTTCTTGTTGCTTTCTCCTTGTTCTAACTCTATCATGTGTGTCTCATGATGAGCTGGTAATGGATTCTGAGTAATATTAGGAGTTTCTGGAGCCTGTACCTCGATCCTCCTAGTGTCAATGAGCTCTTGTATAGCAGATTTCAAGTGCCAACACTTTTCAGTATCATGCCCCGGCGCCCCGGAGCAATATTCGCATCTGACTGACTGGTTAATGTTTCTGGGTGGTGGATTTGGAAGTTTTGGCTCAATTGGTCTTAGCATCCCCAACTCATTCAGGCGATGATAAAGACTGGTGTAAGACTCCCCTAGTGGAGTGAATGCTCTCTTTGTTTGGGCTCTATTTCTCACTTTTGGATCTGGACGGAAGCCGGGTCTATTTGGATTTTTATATGTTCTGGAAGGTGGGTAAGTATTTTGTGTGTGGTAGACATTTTGTGGAGTTTGGGCTTGCCATACATGTGGAGGCAGTGGGTAATATTGAGCATGTGGGACGGAGTAATGTGGGGTAGTGGGTGGATAATATGGTGGAGGTGGGTCGTAAGGTGCTGGTGGGTATGATTGGTATGGACGAGGTGGGTGATGGTATGTATTTTGGCCCCGAGACCACAGTCTACTTTCAACAACTGCAACCTCTTCCTTCTTCTTTTTACCGGTAGATCCCTCATTTCCGGTTTGTATCGCATGGTTCGTGGCCTTGATAGCCGAAAAGCTCATAATTTTATTGGTTTTCAATCCTTCTTCTACGAAACTCCCCATTTTCACCACTTCATTAAAAGTTTTACCAATAGCTGATACCAGATGACCATAGTAAGTAGGCTCTAAGGCCTGTAGAAAACAATCCACCATTTCTGTTTCCTTCATAGGAGGGTCCACTCGTGCCACTTGTTCCCTCCATCTAAAGCCGTACTCCTGGAAACTTTCCCCGGGCTTCTTTTCCATCTTTGTTAGCGACAACCTGTCTGGAATTTTCTCCAAATTGTACTGGAAGTTGTTAGCGAATGAATGAGCTAGATCATCCCAGATGAACCATCGGGTGTGATCCTGACGTGTATACCACTCCAGTGCAGAACCGCTGAAACTTTGGCTAAAATAAGCCATCAACAATTCATCTCTTCCCCCTGCACCACGCAGCTTGCTACAATAACCCCTTAGATGGGCTACCGGATCCCCATGTCTATCGTACATGTCGAACTCAGGTAGCTTGAATCCAACCGGGAGTTGCACTTCTGGAAACAAACACAAATCTTTATATGCGACGCTCACTTGGCCTTCTAGGGTATGTTATGGAAAGATTGTTCTAAACTTCTCATCTTCCGTGCCATTTCTTCTTGCTCCAAGTTCCTGACGGGCTTTTCTTCCGTCATATCCATAAGTGGGGTATAGGAGTCATGCTGCCTAAATGTTGGCTCCGGTGGATAGTAATGCGTGTTTTGCACACGGAACACTGGTTCACTTGATGATTTATGCAGAGCAACAGGTGGTGGTGCCACATACACCGGGGCGACTTGTGGTGGTTGGGGTGGAATCTGTTTGGATAGTGGTGGTGGTGCCTGTGAAGTTATGGCATAGTAATGTTAGTAATTTGGGTATGTGGGGGATGAGTTCATGGTAGGTGGTTCAGGATTAGGATTTGCGGGAGGGACATATACTGGATTGGCTGGATATGTGGGCAAAGGTTGACCCCTGGACTAGGCTTGGTACATTTTCGATATTTGCTGCTTTAGCTTATACATTTCCTCTTTCATACTTGCAGCATCCACAACCTCTTTTTCATGTACTGGGTCCATGATGGTAGGTTCAATCTCCTGAGTCATAGCCTTAGACATAACTTTTGATCGTGTGTTGTAATGATAATGTGCCAGAATGCCAGTTGCCAGCTGAAATCTGATTCTCATCAACAACAACACTTGTTAATAGTTAGTTCATAAAGGGGTAAAATGTAACGATTAAAAATCACAACTTTTGCCCTTGATCATTATGCATAATTCCGGCATTTATTCCTTTTTGAATCAACATTCATCTTTTCTTTCTCTCTTCTTTTTCATTCTCTTTTCCATTCATCTCTTTTTTCTCTTTTTTTTCTCTTCTCTTTTTTTTTTTTTCTTTTCTCTCTCTTTTTTTTTCTTTTTTTTTCTTCTTTTTTCTTATTTTTTCATTTTCATTTTTGCCTTTTCGTTCCTACATATTTGCCTATCGCCCAGACAATTGGTATAAAGCGGAAAAAGAATGATAACAACTTCTTTTGAACTTCTTCATTGATACTCAAAAATATTGATTACAAAATGATGTTATGCTATTAATGCAAAAGGAATACAGATACAAAATGCATACCATATGAGTACATTAATGCTCCTAATGCCCGCGAGACGTTGTTCGGTCTTGCCGCGGGCCTATATGCCAATCCACTTTGGAGTTTATCTAGGTCGGACATGACTTGCTTTACAAAGAACTTTACGGCTGATGCAAATGTTGCCCGGGACATATCTTCACAGAATTGGCATTTTCTGGTGATGTACTGAGCAATATTGACGATTCTTTCTCGAATGACCCCTTTTTCTTTAAGCAGCCTGCTGATCTGTTTGGCGCGAGCGTCAAAGGTTTGTTGGTTCTCTTTCTATAGTTGTTGTAACTCAAATTCTAATCGAGCCATAGCCGTGTAACAATTCTCTCTTTCTTCTTCAAACTCTTTGATAATCTTGCTACTTTTGACTGCGATTGTAATGACTTTCTTTCTCAATCGAGCTACCTCAACCTCGAGTTCATCTTGCAATTGCTGAACCATTCTAGCTCTTTCCTCGGCGTCTCTGGCCAGTTGTTTCCGAATCCTGACTAACTCCTTTTCTGCCTTATCAAGATCGAAGTTGTAGTCATTCACTTTGCGCCGAAGATTTTCAATCAATTTCTCATCTCGGGCTAGGCAAACTGGGGTCTCGGATGCAATTTTCATTTTTGCAAATTGAGCCTTTAAGATTTCATTCTCTTTTCTCAGCTGCTTCTTTTCTCCTTCGTCAGATGCCGCCTGTAAACCACTCTTGAATTGGAGATCTCGAAACTATTTCTCTAGCGAGCTGATCTTGGCTCTATATTCATTTTCTTTGGTCATCCAATTTCCGTATTCCTTAGACTTCTCGGCCAAATCTTGAATGTGAGGCATTTTCAATGGTCTATCATGCTCAATACCCCGATGATACCATGCGGCATACCCTGGCGATACTTCTCCTTGAGCTCTATTTTCCACACACGTGTCTACCTTCAAGCTTTGACACTCATTCCAAATCTGTCGGATCTTTGCTTCCCCTTTTGCTCCCTCCGGCAGCTTAACTTCTTTTGTTATCGTATAAAATTCTTCAAGGCACGTCTTTTCAGATGGCCCATAACTTGAGAATGAAGGATGACGGCACAAATGTTGAATCAGCCAAATTTGCAGAATCAAGTTACATCCCTCAAATAAGTCGTGCCCTGCTTTACATGTTGTGAGGGCACGGTTGATATTGGTAATAATCATTGGTGCAAATGTGCTATTATCATGTACGAGAAGAGTGCTGTCCACCCCGGCGACTCTCGTATCAATGTGCCCATCCTTTCTTGGGAATATGATTAGCCCGAGGAACGCCACTAAAAAGGCGAATCGCCTATGTTCCTCCGACTTGGCTCGTTTTGACTTTCTACAGAGTTTGTTCGTAGGGTCATTGAAACCCCCGACATGTCCATATCTAATGTAGATGAAATTTAAGGAGCAAAACCCATTAGCCAAGTCCTCGTTGTGGACGTTCCGAGCAATCTTCAGAGAGTCAAGGAATCGGTGCACCGTTATCGCTCTCGGAGCCACCGGGTATTTCTCTTTTAGGGGAACCTCATTTTTCCCTATATAGTAAGCAAATTCCTCAAGAGTAAGAGTGAGCTCGAAGTCCGAGAAATGTAGGACGTTATGTGGAGGATCCCAGCATGTGACAAGTGCTCGAATTATATCGCCACGGGAAATTATGTCCATTAATCCCGTAAGGTCCTTCAAATAACATTTGACCCAATCTTGTCCTTCATGTCCCATGTCGTTCCACCATAATCTTAGCTCCAAAATGATTTTATTCATTAAAGTGTAGGGTTCATTCTGTACTGTGCTCATCCTACATATTTATTAAAGGCGATTTTATTCAGAAAAAAGAAAAAAATATTATTTCAAAGCGAATTTTCATTTTCAGGTTTTTATTTTGAAAAGGACAAAGACATGATTTTCGAAGTGGCCATTTTTGCCAAAACAGCCTTCCGGCGTCCTTTCGGAACATTCGGCTATTTTCAAAAATAGCGATCACCTCGATTATTTGAAACTAAAAATATTTTTTGGTCATTTTCTAAAAGGGTGGTTGGACCCGTCAAGGGTTGCCTACGTATCCCACCTAATGGCGAGAATCAAACCTGCATATTTCGGTTAGATTATTTTGTGACCAATTATTTTAACAACAATATTTTTTCCTATTTTTAGATCTTCTTTTCGATTTTCTAACAACTCTATGCTAATATCTCAATATATTTCTTTTTCTTCATAATATTCTCTTTTTGTTTTCTCGGGAATTTTCCGATCCGCATAATGATCCAAGACAATTAAAATGCAACATATAATATGCTCGGTCTTTAATTACCGGGTCACCTGTCCTAGACGGACCCAACCCCTGTGTTTAGTCCCCTAAGTCAGTTGTGGTGCAAATAATCGTCCTAGACCTATGTTCAATATCTTATAGTTTCATAGAGTGCTAGACCGTGTACCCGAGTGGACAGCTCGGATCGAGGAGAGGGCTACGTACTGGTGACCCGCGGGGTCATTCGGCTTTATAACTTATCCGGCCTCTGTTTCTTATTTTTGGGTATAACTTAACAGAAAGGGGAGTCTCAACCAGTAAGCACATCCCCGGAGGTGAAGAAGAGAAGGGTTTTCGACACAGTTTATAGATACAATCGACATAATATCAAAGCGATAAAACACGTAGCATGTTGGTCAAAGGATGTAACAAAGTCAAATAATACCGAGAACGGCAATTCTAACGAGCTCGAATTCTTAAACCCTGAACCGAAGTTCTGGTTTACTTATCCCCAGCAGAGTCGCCAGAGCTGTCACACCTCCCTTTTTACTACCTTTTTATTTTAATTCTCCGATCAAGAGAATAAGATATACCTCGATATTATGAATACCCCAGGAAGGATATAATAACAACGAGGAAGGAGTTTTTCCAAATAAGACAATCGGTTCGGGATTTTATTTACAGTTTCAGAGTCGCCACTTGGAAAAATAATGGTGTCCCAAGTCACCGGTTAATCTCGAATCCGAGGAATTTGACTCTATTTTTATCAGTCTGCGCAACGAGTAATCCGGATAAGGAATTTTGTTAACTCGGGAAAAGGTGTTAGGAACTCCCAGATTCCGTGGTTTTAGAACGGTCGCTCAACTGTCATTCTTGGTTTTATATGATTTATTACATGTTTTTTACAATATGTACGTGTATCAACTTGAATATTTTATGAATTGCGACGTCACAAAAACGTATTTTGAGTCACACCGCAACCAGTACGTTTGTGACCTTTAACACATTTTGGCTTCACCGGGATTTATGATTTGAGTCACATTAGATGTGCACTCGTATTAGGGAAGATATATTTTAAGTCGTGCCTAAATCGTCTATCGGCTTCTTTAATCTATTGGAAATGTTGTGAAATTATCTAGCAAACTTCCCGAGTCTAATATATAACTTATTTGTTTATTTGAGGGCCCCGCTATTTTATTTTCAATGCGAGGCTCATCCCATTTAATTTTACAATTCAATCCTATAGGTGTATACTATGTTTTCTATTTTTTGCTTTTTTCCCCTAGTTCATTGTTTTCAGAATTTAAGTCCAAGCCTTATTTTTATTTACACAGGGCTTGGACTTTGGGCTTGTATTTGATACATATCAATTTATATTCCTGGGTACTGAAAACCCAGGAACATGCTGAAACACGTTCAGTAGAAGCCCAGTATCATACTTACATAACTCTGGGCCTTCGCAGCTTATTAGGCCCAGATCAGACATAACTAGACAAGAATAATGGAAATCAGAACTCACAGAAGATCACTATTCAGAAAATAATGGAACTTAAAATATTTTATTCAATGAGAAGAAGTGAAATACAGAATTACAATAATAAACTCACACTTTAAACGTTCAGTGTGAATTAAGTCTAATTGACAGGCTATTTTGTTCTCATGTTTGACAGCTATTTTAAACTACTTAATCTAATTACTTTGTATCTAAAGCTAATCGGTATTATTATTTGATATCATGCTAATCTCAACTACTTGCAAATTTCAGAGAACTACTGAATGTATTAAACATTAAACTATATATATATATATATATATTATGTGATATGTGACTTCATACTAGAATATCATTTAACTGCAGTAATTCATTTCCTACTAACGATGTTCAGATTAATCTAATTAATACCGATGTAAACTAACTACTGCATGTTAATGTCGTTAATTATTTACTTGTTTGAAGATTTACTTTATATCAGATTAATTGTTAACCTATTCTAATTAACTAGGCGATTATTACTATACTAGGCTACTTACTACACTATTACATTGTTCCTAGTTTATCCGTATCTCATATGAGTTAAGTATACAACACCTCCTACTGAATTACAATTTGGACTAAGTCATAATCTAACTATAAAAGCCAAACCAAGAAAACATTAACAAAAAATTGATAAAATTCAACTTGTTTATTTCTTCAACTTCAATTCCACCGCAATTACATGAGATTCAAGTTGTGTACCTAATTCAGCAATAGAATTCAATGAGTCTAGGGAGATGAAGGCAGGAAATAAGCAGGTAGATCACAACGAGTAATGCAACAGCAATGGAAGAGAATGAATCATAGCAACATGAATGAATACAACGATCAAATTTGAATCCCAGAAACAGCAAAGCAATATCCCGCAGAAGACCAGTAGAAAAACCAGTAAAACAACAAGAGATTTCCTACAGCTTCAGAATATAACTTCGACTAACCCAGACAGAAATATTCTATGTATCTATATCTAGTGTATCTTTGAATTTTGTTCAAAAATCCAGCCCTTAATCAGGCTCTAACAAGGTCTATTTATAGGTGGAATTGGTGAAAATTTTGGGGGGAAATTTGAAAAGTTATTTCTAATTCCCTCCCCTTAATTCTCTTATTTGTTACACTTCAATACCTCTTTTAGATTTGAATTTGCCTTCCAGCATGTGCTGGAAGGTTCTATTTGATTCTTTATGGGGTGTATTACTAGTATACCCTCACTTGCTAAGGTTATTCACTGATTTGCCTTTTATTTGGGTCTATTATACCCTTAGTTTTGTGCAATATTGCAGAAATACTAGGCCTAAATATCTTAAATGTCCTTATAAGCTCTATTAAATCCACAATTATGCCATTTTCTATTCCTATTATACCCTTAATGGCAACTGTTATTTACCCGACCTTATTCAGGTCTAGGTGTTCTGTTTTAGCTTTTATTTAACTACTGGCCAGTATTTATAAGTCATTTAAGACTTAGCCAGATTTGAACTTTAATTTCTTTTCAAATTTGACCTCTTTTAAGAGGTAATCTTTTCATTACTGTCTATTAGAATAGATTTGCAGGACTAGCCTGCTTATTTACCTAAGTCTAAACCTTTTAAATTTTATCCAGTCCGGTGTTTGGACTTGGCTTTGCAAAATTAGTCAATTATCATTCACTGGCCACTTAGAATTAGATTAAGACATTAGCCAGTTTCAGATTTAAGTCTTATTATTACAAAATTGGCCATTTTCAGAACTGGCCATTTAGATTTAAGCCTAAAGAATCACAGAGTTGGCCAGTTTCAATACTGACCACTCTATTACTTATTTCAATTGTAACCATTTTTATGTTATTTTCATTTCTAGCCAATTAACATAATTAACATACTTTCAGAATTAACCAATTATTTAATTACTTATCTATTACAACTATAACCAATATCCCTAAAGCATAATAAGACTAATTGTAGTCTAAAACATGAACTTAACACAAACATAGCCTTTTATATCAATTTGTACAAGAAATCATTTATCATCTAACCAAAACTTAGAGAGAAGTTTGAATAAGGTTGAATTTCAATTAAACAACTCACAACTCAGATTCAGGCGTAGTATAACAAATTTGACATAAAGAGATATATTCAGAATATTTTCATGTTAAAACTCACAAAAACCCTAAAAAGGCTGAAGCATATTTAATCAAGTGTAATAGACAGGATTATGAAAGAGACCAATAAAGCATGTTATCAAAAGAGAAACAGAGTTATAATAGAAAGCATATCAAAGAAAGAAGCTAAACTAAACATGCAACTAATTAATCAACTAAATCAAAGAAAACAGATTTAAGCACAGAAAAGCATGCTGAATCAATCAAACAAAAATAAAGAGATGGAGAGGGGACTTAGCTTGCAGGATTGGTCTCATGAGCTTTTCCCCAATTTTCTTTTCTTTTTCTTGTTCTTTTTCTTTTTCTTTTTTCTTTCTTTTTCCAGTTTCTTCTCAGACTTCAAATTTGAAGTCTTTTATTGTCTTTACCAATAGACATGGGTTCAGGGGTGTTAAAGAGAGGGTTTTGATTTGGGGTTTGGTTTTGAGTCATCCGAAGTTAGGGTTCCGGCAACTATTTTTTGGATATTCGAGCAGTTAGGGTGAGATTCGAGGGGAGTGGCTTACATGGGGTGGTAGATCAGGAAATGGGGGTTTTATGGTGTTAATTTGGAGGCCGGTGTCATAGATCTGTGGACACCAGAGAAAAAATCCGGTGACCGAATTTTCAAGAAATTGGGGGCTTCTGGGTTTTCTTGGTTGTCTATGGTGGTTTGGGGTAGAAGATTAGGAAAATGGTGGTTTGATGCTTGAGGGTGGCCGGAGACGGCCGTGAAAAGTGGCCAGTCTCCATGGCCAGTGAGGAATGGAGAGGAGATGAAGAAGACATGCGAGGCGGCTAGGGTTTTTTGCTGAAGAGAAGTGGCTGGTCTCTGAAGAGACCAAGCCATATATACCCACGATGACCAAGTGATCCTGGCCATTGGATTGTCTTTTATCAACGGCCAGGATCCAATGCCCTTAAACGACGCCGCTCAGGAGTTAGGTGGAGATTAATTGATCTCCGTTTGATCTCATAGATGGACGGCTCAAATTAGTTTATCAAAGCTATGTCGTTTAACTTTAAAATCATAGATTCAAATTGAGCCGTTAGATTAGGTACATGGACGTCTCAGATTGATTGTTATATAATAATTGGACCGATTTCTTTATTCACCTGGGCCAATATGCATTGGGCTTATATATTTGGCCCAATTCTGTATTTTTTGTGTATTTTCATGTACTTTAATTATTTTTATGTATTTTCTTGTTGTATTTTATTTTCTCTTTTTATATTCTTTTCAATTATTCAATTTTTTTTAATTTCCTATTTTTTCTAATTTTTCTGATATTTTTTGACATTTTATGCTATTTTTCTTTAATTTCCGGTATTATTGTATTTTTTGCTAATTTTCTTTTAATTCCTTTATTTATACTTAACCTATTTTTTAATTTTCTAATTTTTATTTTTAATTCTTCAATCACACAAATACACTTTATTTCAATCAAAACATATAATTGCACACAAAACTATTTTTTATTTTAATTTTGGAATTTTATTGCTTAGGGCAAAAATCACGTGCTCAAAGGTGTAACAAAAGAGATGTTGAAATTAGGATATATATTCATATAGATTGGGCCTATTTGGCCAAGCTTTTTTGGGGGCCAAACAGAAGCACTTTTGGCCAAAATTTGAGCTGTTTGGCCCAACTTTTGGAAGGAAAAAAAGTGCTTTTGGAAGAAGCAGAAGCAGTTTTGGAGAAGCAAAAAAAAAGTAGCTTCTCTCCAAAAGCACGTTTTTGAGAAGAACTTTTGAGAAAAATACACTTAGAAGCAGTTTTCAAAAGTTTGGCCAAACACTAATTACTGCTCTAAAGTGTTTCTCTAATTAATTACTCAAATACAAACTACTTCTTACCAAAAGTACTTTTTTTAAAGTACTTTTGAGAAAAGCACTTCTCAAAATAAGCTGATTTAAGAAACTTGGTCAAAAGGGCTAATATGCGACTGATAAATCGCATTTGGTATGCGCTGCTTATAAATGATAAATCTAATATATATAACTTATAAATTGTATTTGGCACTCAGAAAAACATTCATGGAAGATGACTCACTATATTTTAAATTTTAGTTGTTGTCACAATTATATCACCTTGCATAGTCAACCAGTTTCGTAACTTTACTTAGTTTCCTGCGTTGTAAAGGAATGACCATTCACTATTTAGGTGTCCTCGAATAAGGGTCTCATAGACTTTTTCATCAAAGGTCAAGCTATGGTTCATGTCCCTGGGAGAAGTAGAAGAAGTTAGAAGTTTACAACGTACGTGCACGCTCAAACAATATTTGTCTTGAAATTAACAGATTGAACTAGAATAAAAGTTCAATCGAATCAAAGAATTTACCTCATATACTTGTGATGTATATTACGTTTATTGTAAATAAGAGATGTTGAGGATAGATTAAGAGACATGCATCAGGTTTTGGATGATGTTACCCATTAATTTTGTTAACTGAGTAGTATGAGATATATATGGGTTGAAAACCATAAGGTCTTAGTTCAAATTCCAACAAAGGTAAAATATACATGGTAATTTCTTTTCATTTTTCTAGGATTTTGGTGGACTGAATTACCCGACACCTCTCAGATAGAACAATTAAAGTGTGAACAAACTAGTCCATAAGCTACGATAATTGGATGATGTTACAATTAATTTCCTTAACTTAGCGATGCGTGACGTAAACAATCATTAAGTCTCATGTTTAAATTACATCTGAGATAAGAATATTAGGTAATTTCTTCTCATTTGTTTGAATCTTAGTGGACAAACTTACCTGGTACCTCTTTGGTGGAATAATTAAAGTGTTCACAAAGGTTAGTGGAGTTTTAACTGCATTATTAGGAAAACAATTATGAACTATAATAATGTTGTTTATGATTTGTCAGTAGAAGGATATTAAAGTGATTTACTTTAGAAACGATAATGCATTTTGTATGGGGTCAAATTTGACCCTATACGTCTCTACGCTAAAGGGTACACCTTACAAGCATATATCTCCTACAATAAGGGTACGGTTCGGACGTGAGGGCGAAGACGATGCCATTTAGAACTGGGCATCCTCGCTAGGAGAACGTCGACCACGTTCAATACTTTTGTCACTATTTTAAGGAAGGCCCCTCCTTATATAAAGGGGACCTTCACATTGTAAAGGGGTTCAGTGTTACTGTTCAATAATACAACTCTCTAATTCTCTCTTAATTTCTCTCTATCTTTTATTTCTGATAAATAACTGTTCTTAAGTTCATCATTTTGCAGTGTTAGATCTATCATAACCACATTGTTTCTACGTCTCTAGGCTTATTATATTTGATTATGACTTACCCTTTCATATTTTTGATTGTTTTAGCTTAAAAAGTATTGTTTAACTTTTGAGCCAAACATTTTGGCGCTGTCAATAGGAATTTTGAGAATCAAAATCATAGTATCCACCTAGAAATGAACCAACTACCTTTCTCCACATCACACAAAAACAAAATATGACTGAAAATAACACAAGATCAAAAGCTATAATGGGGGTCCAACAAACCTTCTTGGTCCTCTCAACGAGGCCAGTGACGATGTTATCATTGACACAACCCGTAGCACCGCACCAGGTGTAGAGATCTCATATTCCCCATTTGAGGATCCAACGATCTTGCACGATAAAGGAGCTTCAACATCTGCTGTTAAGGAAGCACCCTCAGTGGTAAAAAAGCTACAGGAAGAGTGGGTGACAAGCACCCTAAGTGGCTTGGTTGAGAAATCACCACAAGGCAACGTCAGGTTTGTGCCAACGGTAAGTATCACCACTACCACGGGCGAACATAGGGAGACACGAATAAATAATTAACCCATCGAAGCACAGACCAGTGATGGTACGCTAACTGCCATCCTGAGAAAGATGGAAGAGATGGAAAATGAAAATAAAGCACTTCGCGACCAGATGAAGGAATACCGGGAGAGGGTCGACAAATTCCTCGGAGCCCCCAAGTTGCTACCAAAACGCGACGTGGGAAGGTTTCTAAAGCAGCCATACTCTGAAGAAGTTGTCCCTTACTCTATCCTAAAAACCTTCAAGATGCCTCCCTACTTGAGGGTGTACGACGGAACCACAAATCCCGATGATCATCTTATCTACCACATCACTGTCGTGAAGGGCAACGAACTATCGAAAGAACAGGTACTGTCGGTGCTGCTGAAGAAGTTTGGCGAGACATTGACAAGAGGAGCCTTGACATGGTATTCGAAGTTGCCTACTAAGGCAATATGAATGTTCTAGGAAATGGCAAACAAGTTCGTTACCACCCACGCGGGTGCGAAGAAAGTGGAAAAAAGGGTCAACGACATCTTCGCCGTCAGACACACCATAGGTGAAGGACTCAGGGACTTCCTAGTCAGGTTTAACATAGTGAGGATGAGTCTGCCAAATGTATCAGAAGGTATGGCAGTTGCCGCTTTCCAGAACGGGCTAAGCAGGGACGGCTCGAGGGCGACCAAAAAGCTGTTGAGCTGCCTCATGAAATATTCCCCTACTATGTAGGAAGCCGATGTATGGGTGGACGAGGATGACCTCAATGGGCCGACTCAACGGCTAATGAAAATACACTCAAAAACAAAGAGAGATCGGCATAATGAGGTACATCGAGAACAACTCCCACGCTCCAACAGAGATTGACATCAGCCATACACCAGATCCTCCCATCCACCGCCCAGACATACGGACGTGTTACAGCGACATGTCGCCCACTCTGAAACGAAAGAGGTACGCCCCCTTATTATCCGTACATAACTTTTGCGTATCTCCTTCAGAAATATTGTACGCACTAGAGAAGCTATGCACCAAGGTGCAATGGCCACAGAAGATGAAATCAGACCCCACCACAAGGAAATCAAACATGCTATGCGAGTTCCATCAGGAACGGGGACACAAAATCGAAGACTGCATAGGCCTATGGCAAGAAGTAGTCAGAATGCTAAACTAGAGATACCTGAAGAAGTTACTCAGCAACAAAGGAAAATCAACTTTGTACGCGGACGGGAACAACCCCGTGGGCCACTAAAGCTGCCTTCCCAACATGGATGATAAACATGATCGTCGGTGATGGAAACGACTTAACGATCAACCATGTCAAGTTCACCAATACTCACAGGCTGAAGCAGACCATCTCCCACGAAGGGTATGATGACTTCTAAAGTAGTATCGCCCTCGATAAGTCTGATGCCGACAGTTTCTCTTTCCCTCACTATGATGCTTTAGTTATTACTTTACATATTTTTGATACGGATGTCAAAAGAGTCATGATCGACGACGGAAGTGGCGCCTATATTATCCACCCAAGGGTATTTGCACAAATAGGACTCGAGGATAGGGTAATACCGTGTTGCATAACAATAACCGATTTTAACAATGCAGTGGAACGGACATTCAGAGAAATAATATTGCCCATCCTAGCGGGAGGAGTCACGCTGGAAATAACTTTCAGTGTAATGAACCAAGAAATGGCGTACAACGTCATCACAGGACGCCCATGGATACATGCCATGCGAGCAGTTCCTTCAAGTCTTTATTAGGTGGTCAAATTCCCTACCCCATGAGGAATATTCAGCATTTGGGAAGAGCCACGCACCGCGTAGGGAGTGCTACAAAATAACCCAAGATTGTGCCCACACCCAACAGCTAAGAGGGGAAAGCACAGAGGCATAGAAATTAGCCGTGTCGGGGACTAAAATTGATGCAACAACGGACGCCATCAAAGATCCTAACATTGTAGAAGCATGTAAAGCGACATTCGAAGACCTTGACCAAGTCCAATTAGATGATACCAAGCCAACAAAAAAGCCTACATCGGCCACGGCCTCACCGACCCAAGTAAGTATCATGAATTCCTAACTAACCATGTAGATCTATTTGCTTTCTCCCATTTAGATATGCCAGGAATTTCGTGAGATATCGCCACCCACAAGCTGAACGTCGACCCACTACATCCGTCTGTACGGTAAATGAGAAGGAAATTCAATGCCGCAATCAATGAAGCGATCAATGAGGAAGTGGACAAACTACTTTCCAACGGCTCCATCAGGGAATCAAAGTACCCCCAGTGGGTCACCAATGTCATCATGTTTAAAAAGAAAAATGGGAAGTGGAGAATGTGCGTAGATTTTACCGATCTAAATAAAGCATGCCCAAAGGATTCATTCCCACTACTCACATCGACCAATTGATCAATGCCACCGTAGGACATGAACTGTTGAGTTTCCTAGATGCCTACTCTGGCTAAAATCAAATCATGTGGCCGGGGAAGATCAGGAGAAGACAAATTTCATCACCCACCAAGGGACTTACTGCTACACAGCGATGCCCTACGGGCTCAAAAATACGGGGGCTACATACTACATATTGGTCACTAAGATGTTCAAAGAGCAGCTCAGTAAGACCATAGAAGATTATATCGACGATATACTGGTAAAGTCGACGAGAAAAGAGGATCACATTGACCACCTGAAAGAAGCCTTCAGAATATTGATAAGGTATGGAATGAAGCTGGACCCTGAGAAATACGCCTTCGGTGTGGCCACAGGAAAGTTCTTAGCATTCCTTGTATCCTAACAAGGTATCGAGGTCATCCTAGACCAAATCAAGGCGATAGAGGTAATAGATGAGGTGCTGAACAACAAAAAATAGGTGCAAAAGCTGATAGGGGAATAGCCGCCCTATCTAGATTCATCTCACGATCCTCCGAAAAATGCCACAAATTTTTCAATGTATTGAGAAAAGAAAATGGATTACAATGGAATGAATAATGTGTCGAACACTTGAGAAAACTGAAGTCGTATATGTCCTCACCTCCACTACTGGCCAAAGCAAACCCAGGCGAGCCCGTGCTGGTATACTTGGCCGTATTAGAGGTTGCCATCAGTGCAGTATTGGTCCGCGAGACTAAAGGTGCCCAATCCCCTATTTATTATATTAGAAAGACCCTAGTTGACGCCGAAACACGGTATCCATACCTTGAAATATTAGCCCTAGCACTGGTCGTAGCTTCATGGAAGCTCAGACCCTATTTTCAATGCCACCCCATAAAAGTGGTGACAAACTTCCCCTTGAATCATCCTAAGTAAGCCCGAGTTATCAGGCACGCTCGCCAGGTGGGCCATAGAGCTTAGCGAGCATGATATCTCGTACCTCCCAATAACTGCCATTAAGTCACAGGTCCTCGCCGACTTCGTAGCCGACTTCAGTATAAAGATACTACTAGAGGCGGAACAAGAGGCACATCGTGCCCTATCCAATATCGACCTATAGGCTCTTTATACTGACGGTGCCGCTAATGCCTTAGGATCAAGACTGAGGACCATGGGCGAAATAATTCGCCAGTCCATACGCTGCCCCGAGTTGAGTAACAATAAGATTATGAACGAAGCTATTATTGCAGGTATAAAATTAGCCATCAAGTACGGAGCTCACCGACTTGTCCTCCATTTGGACCCCTAGCTCGTAGTGAACCAGGCCACTGGGACTTACCAAATCAAGGAGCAGAGATTGTAAAAGTACCAGTTGGAGATCCAAAAATTAACGACCGAGTTTGACGAGTGCCGCTTTGAGCAGATTCCTAGGGTGCAGAATGCTGAAGCATATGGTCTAGCAAACTAGCTGCAGCCACTAAAAACTTCGACAAAGAAAGTGTAGTCACCCTCCTTCATTCAGCCATTGATCATATAGAGGTACTCTCCTTAAAATTGACTTGGGACTAGCACAACCAGTTCATGTCCTACTTGCAGGAATGGACACTTCCACCTAACAAAAGAAAGCCAAGAAGCTTCGCGTATAAGCCGCCCGGTACTGCCTGATAAACCACGAGCTCTATAAAATGACCTTTGACGGATCCTTGGCCAAGTGCCTAGGTCCTCACCAAATGACACCGGTACTCGAAAAAGTGTACGAAGGCCATTACGGGCCCACACAGGTAATCACACTCTCGTGCGCTACTTAATACGAGCCAATTACTATTAGCCAACTACGAACAAAGATGCGGTAGAATATGTCTGCCGATGCGAACAATGCCAGAAGTTTGCTCCCATGATACACCAACCAGGAGAGCCTCTCCACTTAGTCACTTCCCTGTGTCCTTTCATCAAATGGGGAATGGACATAGTCGGCTCGCTACCAGCATGACAAGGAAAGGTACGGTTTCTATTAGTTTAACTGACTATTTTTCCAAGTAGGTAGAAGTAGGTGCATACACCCAAATACGCGAACAGGAAGTCATCGCTTTCATATGGAAGAATATCATCTATCATTTCCGCATCCCAAAAAAATCACCTACAACAACGGGCGGTATTTCATCGGCCAGAAAACAACTGAATTCTTTGACAAATGGCATATTAAGCGAATACTCTCCACGCCATACCACCCCTCCACCAATGGCCAAGCAGAATCATTCAACAAAATCATACTAAACATACTGAAGAAGAAGCTCGAAGACGTCAGAGGGCTATGGCCTGAGCTACTACAAGAAGTACTATGGGCACACCGAACCACACCCAAATCCTCCATGAGAGAGATGCCATACTCACTGGTCAAGGGAACCGATGTTGTCATATCGGTTGAAGTTGGCGAACCAAGCCTTAGGTATTCACATACAAGCAGAGCTGAAAATGACATGAACAGACTTCAAGACCTTGATGAGTCCGAGAAAAGAAGAGAAATGTGTAACGACTCGGCCGATTGTTTTTGAAATTTATGCCTCGATCCCCAATTAACTACTTTCCCTAAGTTCATTTCTGCTATTTTGGTTTGCAGGGATGTTCGATTCTAGAATTCAGAGTGTTTTGGGACACTTAGTCCCTAAATGAGAGCTCAATAGTTAAAAAATGGTCCATATTTGTAACAGTGTTAAGACGACCTCGGAACAGAAATCCGATGGTTCTGTTAGCTCCGTTAGGTGATTTCAGGGTTGGAAGCATGTTCGGAATGTATTTTGGAGGTCCGTAGTTCATTTAGGCTTGAAATGCCGGAAGTTTAAAAATTTTGAAAATCCGATTGTTAAGAGAGATTTTGATCCGAGAGTCGGAATGGAATTCCGATAGTTGCAATAGCTTTGTTAGGTTATTTTGGATACGTCTGCAAATTTTTAGGTCATCCAGATATCGTTTGGTCGGGGATTTGATAGAATGTATGTTTTGGAAGTTTTGGTTGAAACTTAGGCTTGAATCCGCTATGATTTGATGATTTTTGTGCTTAATGATATGTTTTTATGATTGGAACAAGTTCATTTCATGATTTGGAGTAGGTTAGTGGTTTTGGTTGAGGTCTCGGGGGCCTCGGGGGTGTTTCTGGGGGTCAAACGGATCATTTTAAGTTGATGAACAGGTCAGATTTGCTATCATGAGTGTTGTAGACGATTGCTCTATGCGATTGCAATAGGGTGATGCGATCACATAGAAAACTTGAGAGGAGGCTTAGATTTGTTCTATGCGATCGCATAATGGGTGATGCGATTGCATAGTTGTGAAGGTTTGTTCTCTGCGATCGTAGAGGGTACTATGCGATCGCATAGTGTAAGGGTTAGGGGTCCCAAGGTCCTATTTTTGTTCAATGCGATTGCATATTTGGGAATGCGATTGCATAAGTTTGTATCGTGATTTGAAGTAGATTGGTGGTTTTGGTTGAGGTCCCGGGGGCCTCGGGGGTGTTTTCGGGGGTTCAAACGGACCATTTTGAGTTGATAAATATTTCAGCTTTGCTATCATGAGTGTTGCAGACGATTGCTCTATACGATCGCAATAGGGTGATGCGATCACATAGAAGACTTGGGCGGAGGCTCAGATTTGTTCTATGTGATCGCGTAATGGGTGATGCGATTGCATAGTTGTGAAGGTTTGTTCTCTGCGATCGCAGAGGGTACTATGCGATCGCATAGTGTAAGGGTTAGGGGTCCCAAGGTCCTATTTTTGTTCAATGCGATCGCAATGTGATGTGTGAGATCGCATAAGGTAAATTTGAAGGCAGAAAAGTTTGTTCTATGTGATCGCAATAAGGATGATGCAATCGCATAGAGTAATTTACTGGGCAGACAGAAACAGTTATAAGAATTTCATCTGCTAGGGTTTCACCATTTTTACAAAAACTCAAGCTACGGAGCTCGATTTTGGGTGATGTTTTGAGTGCTTTTCAAAGGAAATCATTGGATAACGATTTCTTACTCCTTTATGATTATTATTCACCAATCTAAACTCAAGTCCTTCCTTTAATTTCGGATTTTGGGTGTAATTTGGGGTAAGTTTATTAAAACAAACTTTGATGATTTAGAGGGGCAAACGAACTCTGATTTCGATAAATTTTATATGGTTAGACTCGTGAGAGTACGAGGGTTCTGAAAACATAAAAATATTTTGATTCCGAGCTGATGGCTAGAGGGGTATTTTGGTCATTATACCCATTTTCACACCGTATCTTTAATTTTATCAGTGTAATTAGTTACTTGCGATGTTATTTACACTATGTAATTGGTTTGAATATATTTGGGCCAATATTCATGGAAAAGGAGTTATTTCTTAGTGGTTTTGTACCGGAATTAAGGTAAGTGACTTGTCTAACCTTGTGTGAGGGATCTTCTCCCCTAAGATATATTATGTATTGATTTAAATGCCTTGTACACGAGGTGACGGGTGTGTAATTTTGCAAATTGTTGAAAAACCCACTTTACTAGAATTGCTCAATTAGTGTTATCTCTGTTATTTGATTGGTTTAATTGCAAAACTTATCCTGTGTTAGCTAGGGAAGCATGATTAGATAGGATTAACTGTCTAAATGCTTACTTGACTTAATTGGTTTTCGTGGAACATGTTGAGACTGGATTTAATTGTTAATCATTGTAGTGTATTTCATTTCTCTCTGCGTATTCTCTTATTTGATTGTGTTTGTGTTCTGTGGACTGCGGGTTCAATTCTCGGAGATTCGGTGCTACTGAGATAAAGGACTGCGGGTTTAATTTTCGAAGATCTTATGATACTGATATAAAGGACTGCGGGTTCAATTCTCAGAGATCCTGTGATACTAATATAAAAGATTGCGGGTTCAATTCTCGGAGATCCTGTGATACTAATATAAAAGACTGCGGGTTCAAGGAGTTCTGTGATACTGATATAAAGGACTGTGGGTTCAATTCCTGGAGATCCTATGATACCAATATAAAGGACTGCGGGTTCAATTCTCGGAGATCCTGGTTACTGAGATATACAGACTGCGGGTTCGATTCTTAGAGATCCTGAGTTGCTGAGTATAAATGGATTACGGGTTCAATTCTCGGAGATCCTGAGCTATTGATTTGTACTTGTTGTGTTGATTTCTCTTTGTTAGCTTAAACTATAGACGGCTTATAGTTTCTATTTCATTGTGCTGTTATTTCAGATTTACTCCTGCTTTGCACTGTTCGATATTATTATTATTATTATTATTCTAGGTAGGGCCCTAACCTTCCTCGTCACTACTCTATCGAGGTTAGGCTTGGTACTTACTGAGTAATGCCGTTGTGTACTCATGCTACTCTTCTGCACACTTTTTGTTGTGCAGATCTAGGTCCATCTAATCAGGCACATTACCGGTGATCTAGGAGTATTTTCAGGAGACTTGAGGTATGCATCTTCTGCGTTCGCAGATTCGGAGGGTCTTATTCTGTTCTTTCCTAGTGATGCTAGATATTCCTTTTTGTTTTCGGTTGTATAAATACTACAATTTTTACTATCTTAGCTTGTGTTTGCCCGTGAGTTTCTGGGTCTTGGTGGTTATATATTCTAGAATTTTGGTAAAGTGTATGTGCCGAGCGGCACCTATTACATTTTTTATGTTATTCCACTTTTATTTTTCTTGTTATTCATAAAAGTTGTAAATACCGCATTGTGTTATGCTTACCTAGTCGCTAAGACTAGGTGCTGACATGACAGGTTCGCGATTGGTGAACTAGGGTCGTGACAAGTTGGTATTAGAGCTCTAGGTTCATAGGAGTCACGGGACACATGCTGATTATTTAGAGCCTCACTAATCGATACAGAGACATCCGTATTTATCTACGAGGGGCTATGTAACTGTTTAGGAAACTCTTCATTTCTTTTGAACTCCTTGTCATGCCATATTTTGACACCAAATCTAAACTTATGTCTTCTATTCTCTCACATATGGTCAGTACACATGCTACTCATGGGGATCAGGCACACGCGCCCCCTACAGTCGCTGCCAGAGGCCGGGGCCGGGGTAGAGGTCGAGGATGCGCCCGAGGTACAGCCACAACACCCGCGCGCGCTGCTGCTGAGAAACCACTAGTGGATCAGGTTGGAGCGCAGGCACCTGGTACATCTACTACAGCTACTATGACTCCAGCACTCCAGGAGACTCTAGCCCAGTTTATGAGCATGTACACTACTCTGGCTCAGGCGGGGTTGCTTCCTCTCGCTGCAGCTACATCTTAGGCCGGGGGAGGGGCCAAACTCTACAGCCCACATTCTTGAGTAGCGAGTGCCCGTGGAGTAGGTTCCAGAGGTTATTCCTATACCGCCTACCGCCTACCGCCTACTGCACCAATACAGCCCGGAGGTGGGTCAGCTGCCTCCGAGGATGAGCAACGCAGGTTGGAAGGTTCAAGAAGTATGATCCCCTATTTTTCAGTGGTTTAGCTTCAGATGATACCTTGGGAATTTTAGAAGGGTGTCATCACATCCTCCGTACTATGGGTTTAGTGGAGACCAGTGGGGTTTCTTTTACTGTTTTTTAGCTTTGAGGGGCCGTTATGATTGGTGGCACACATATGAGTTGGATTAGTCATGTCGAGTCTGCCTCGCTTACTTGGACACTATTTTCTGATATGTTTTTGAGGGAGTTTGTTCCCAGAGCATTAGGGATGCTTGGCGTGCGAAGTTTGAGCGGTTGCGCCAGGGCTCTATGACAGTATCTGAGTATGCCATCAGTTTCACCCGGTTAGCTAGAAATGCACCGGCTTTGGTCGCCACGGTCTGGGAGAGAGTGCAGAGGTTTATTGAGGGTCTTATCCTGCCTATCTGGTCCATCATGGATACAGAGCTATAGACGGATGTGCCGTATCAGCAGGCGATGAGTATTGCCAGACGGATCGAGGTATGCTCACTAGAGAGTGAGGAGAGAGGGAGGTCAAGAGGTCTTATGAGTCGGGTCATTTCTCTGGTGCCTGTACTATAGCAGCCTGTCGATTTGGTAGGGGTTTTTCCGGTCATCCAGTTCATTCAGCATTGCTAGTATCTGGTGGTACTCCAGCTCCTCCAGCACCTCAGGAGCTTTAATATGCTCCCCCAGTTTCCAGTGCGCCTCCTGCGCGGGGTACCTCTAGGGGTCAGAGTCCAGCGGGAGCGGGGCTAGCCAGTCACAAGCACCGGGTCCTCATAGGGCTTGTTATGAGTGCGGGGATACTCGCCATCTTGTTAGGGAGTGCCCCAGGCGTAGGAGAGGATCCCTTCCACAGACTTCACAGCCTCAGCATGGTTCACAGTGGCAGAAGGCCATCATTCCAGCTCCAGCTGCCACCCCACCTGCCTAGCCAGTCAAGGGCGAGGATCAGGGTGATAGAGGCCACCCTCGAGCGAGAGGTCAGGCCAGATTTTATGCTATTCCTGGTCGCGCTGCAGCTGTCACCTCTAATTCTGTTATCACAGGTATTATCTTGGTTAGTCACAGAGAGGTATCGGTTCTATTCGATCTTGTTCTACTTTTTCATATGTGTCCTCTTATTTTGCTTCACATCTGGGTGTGCCTCGGGATTCTTTGAGTGCCCCCATTTATGTTTCTACTCTGGTAGGAGATTCTTTGGTTGTGGACCATGTGTATCGGTCGTGTTTGGTCACTATTTGTGGCTTTGATACCAGAGCTGATCTTTTATTACTCGGTATGGTTGATTTCGATATTATTCTGGGCATGGACTGGTTGTCGGCCCATCATGCTATTCTTAATTGTCACACCAAGATCGTGACGCTGTCTATGCTAGGCATTCCACGTATTGAGTGGAGTGGTACTCCAGATTACACCCCCAACTGTGTTATTTCCTTTCTCAAAGCTCAGCGTATGGTCGAGAAGGGGTAAGCTGCTTATCTAGCTTATGTGAGGGATGTCAGTGTTGACACTCCTTCTATTGATTCAGTTCCAGTGGTACGTGATTTCTCTGATGTGTTTCCAACTGATCTCCCAAGCATACCGCCCGATAGAAATATCGATTTTGGTATTGACTTATTGGCGAGCACTCAGCCCATTTCTATTCCTCTGTACCGCATGGCTCCTCCTGAGTTGAATGAGTTGAAGGATCAGTTACAGGAGTTGTTGGGTAAGGGTTTCATTCGACTCAGTGTTTCACCTTGGGGTGCTCCTGTGTTGTTTGTGAAGAAGAAGGGTGGTTCTATGCGTACGTGCATTGACTATCGCCAGTTGAACAAAGTTACAATGAAGAACCGGTATCCTTTGCCACGTATTGATGACTTATTTGATCAGTTACTGGGCGCACGGGTGTTCTCCAAGATTGATTTGCGCTCTAGTTATCATCAGCTGAAGATTCGGGAGCCAAATATCCGTAAGACTACCTTCAGGACTCGGTATGGTCATTATGAGTTCCTCGTTATGTCTTTGAGGCTGACTAATGCCCCAGCAGCTTTCATGCATTTTATGCACAGTGTATTCAGGCCATACCTTGACTCGTTCGTGATTGTTTTCATTGATGATATTTTAGTATATTCTTGGAGTCGGGAAGAGCATGAGCAACACCTGAGGATAGTGCTTCAGACTCTGAGGGAGAAGCAATTATATGCAAAGCTCTCTAAATGTGAGTTTTGGCTGCGTTTGGTGGCATTTCTAGGCCACGTGGTGTCGAGCGAGGGTATTCCAGTGGATTCGAGGAAGGTGGAGGCCGTGCAGGGTTGGCCTAGGCTCTCCTCAACTATGGAGATTCGTAGCTTCCTTGGTTTGGTGGGTTATTACCATTTCTTTATGGAGGGTTTCTCTTCGATTGTAGCACCTATGATCAGATTGACCCAGAAGGGTGCCCCTTTTCAGTGGACCAAGGAGTGTGAGGCGAGATTTCAAAAGCTCAAGACAGCTTTGACTTCGACCCCTATCTTGATGTTGCCTACCGGTTCGGGGTCTTATACAGTTTATTGTGATGCCTCATGGGTTGGACTTGGGGCAGTATTAATGCAAGACGGTAGAGTGATTGCCTACGCATCACGATAGTTGAAGGTGCATGAAAAGAACTACCTTGTTCACGATCTTGAGCTAGCTGCCATTGTTCACGCCTTGAAGATTTGGCGTCATTATTTGTATGGGGATCCTTGTGAGATTTACACTGATCATTTTGAGTTTGCAGTACTTGCTTAAGCAGAAGGACCTGAACATGTATCAGAGGAGATGGTTGGAGTTGTTAAAGGACTATAATATTACTATTCTTTATCACCCAGGCAACGCCAATGTGGTTGCCGACACCTTGAGTCATCGGGCAGAGAGTTTGGGGAGTTTGGCATATCTACCAGCTTCAGAGAGACGTATGGCGATGGATGTTCAGGCTTTGGCCAGACAGTTTGTTAGATTGGATCTTTCAGAGCCCAGCAGTTTTCTAGCCCGTATGGTTTCTCGGTCTTCTCTATTTGATCGCATCAGAGGGAAATAGTTTGATGACCCTTATTTGCTTGATCTTCAAGACAAATTTCAGCATGGTGATGCTCGAGATGTTACCATCGGGGATGACAGAGTGATGAGGATGCATGGGCATATTTGTATGCTCAATATGGATGATCTTCGAGAGTTGATTCTAGCTGAGGCCCATAGCTCGCGGTATTCTATCCATCCGGGTGCCGTGAAGATGTATCAGGACTTAAGGCAATACTATTGGTGGAGGTGGATGAAGAAGGATATAGTTGACTATGTTTCTAGGTGCCTCAACTGCCAGCAAGTGAAGTATAAACATCAGCGTCCGGTGGGTTATTACAGCAGATTGAGATCCTAGAGTGGAAGTGGGAGCGCATCACCATGGACTTCATATCTGGACTTCCACGGACTGTGAGAAAGTTTGATTCTATTTGGGTCATTGTGGATCGGCTGACCAAGTACGCATATTTCATACTTGTGTGCACTACTTACTCATTGGAGTGGTTGGCGGAGATCTATATCAGGGAGAGAGTCTGGTTGCATGGTATTCCAGTTTTCGTCATTTCAGATAGAGGCACTCAGTTCACTTCACGGTTCTGGAGAGCCGTACAGCAGGAGTTAGGTACTCGGTGGAGCTGAGCATAGCATTTCAACCCCAGACGGATGGGCAGTCTGAGTGCACTATTCAGACTTTACAGGATATGCTCCGTGCGTGCATGATTGAGTTTGGAGGTTCATGAGACCACGTCTTGCCACTAGCAGAGTTTGCTTATAACAATAGATATCAGTCCAGCATTCATATGGCGTCGTATGAGGTGCAGGTCCCCGGTGGGTTGGTTCGAGCCGGGCGAGGCCAGGTTGCTAGGTACTGAGAAGGTCCAGGATGCAATGGACAAGGTCAAATTGATTCAGGATAGACTCCATGCAGCCCAGTCCAGACAGAAGAGTTATGCGGACAAGAAGGTTCGCGATATGGCTTTTATGGTTGGCGAGCGGGTTCTACTTCGGGTCTCGCCCATGAAGGGCGTCATGAGATTTGGGAAGAAAGAGAAGCCGAGTCCGAGATTTATTGGACCTTTCAAGATTTTGAGGTGAGTTGGGGAGGTTGCTTATGAGCTGTCCTTGCCTCCCAGCCTAGCTGGAGTCCAACCAGTATTTCATTTTTCTATGCTCCATAGATATCATGGTCATCCGAGCAAGTATTAGATTTCAGTTCAGTCTAGCTGGACAAGGATCTACCTTATGTTGACGAGACAATGGCCATTTGGGACAGGCAAATCAGAAAGTTGAGGTCAAGAACATCACTTCGGTGAAGGTCTAGTGGCGGGGTCAGCCGGCCGAGAAGGCGACTTGGGAGACCGAACAGGATATGCGCAGCCACTACCCTCATCTCTTTGCTACCACATGTATGTTTTCTATGCTCGTTCAAGGACGAACGAATGTTTAAGTGTGGGAGGATATAACAACCCAGCCGGTTATTTTTGAAATTTACGCCCCGATCCCTTATTAACTGCTTTCCTTATGTTCATTTCTGCTATTTTGGTTTGCCGGGATGTTCGATTCTAGAATTTGGAGTGTTTTGGGACACTTAGTCCCTAAATGAGAGCTTAATAGTTAAAAAATGGTCTGTATTCGTAACGGTGTGTTAAGACGACACCGGAACAGAAATTTGATGGTTCTGTTAGCTCCATTAGGTGATTTCGGGGTTGAGAGCGTATTCGGAATGTATTTTGGAGGTCCGTAGTTCATTTAGGCTTGAAATGCCGGAAGTCCAAAATTTTTGAAAATCTAGTCGATAGGTAAGATTTTGATCTGGGAGTCGGAATGGAATTCCGATAGTTGCATTAGCTTCGTAAGGTGATTTTAGATATGTCTGCAAATTTTCGGGTCATTCAGACATTATTTGGTCGGGGTTTCAATATAATGTAGGTTTCAGAAGTTTTGGTTGAAACTTAGGCTTGAATCTGTCATGATTTGATGATTTTTGTACTTAATGATATGTTTTTATGATTGGAACAAGTTTGTATCATAATTTGGAATAGGTTGGCTATTTTGGTTGAGGTCCCGGGGCCTCGGGAGTGTTTCCGGGGGTCAAACGGACCATTTTGAGTGGATGAACAGGTCAGATTTGCTGTCATAAGTGTTGTAGACGATTGCTCTATGCGATCGCAATAGGGTGATGCGGTCACATAAAAGGTTTGGGAGGAGGCTCAGATTTGTTCTATGTGATTGCGTAATGGGTGATGCGATCACATAGTTGTGAAGGTTTTTCTCTGCGATCGCAGAGGGTACTGTGTGATCGCATATTGTAAGGGTTAGAGGTCCTAAGGTCCTATTTTTGTTCAATGCGATCGCGGATTTGGGAATGCGATCGCATAAGGCTGTTTTATAAATCAATGTGATCGCAATGTGATGTGTGCAATCGCATAAGGTAAATTTGAAGGCAGAAAAGTTTGTTCTATGCGATCACAATAAGAATGATGCGACCGCATAGAGTAATTTACTTGGTAGAGAGAAAGAGTTATAAGAATTTCATCTGCGAGGGTTTTACCATTTTTACAAAAACTCAAGCTAGGGAGCTCGGTTTTGGGTGATTTTTCGAGTGCTTTTCAGAGGCAATTGTTGGGTAACGATTTCTTACTCCCTTATGATTATTGTTCACCAATCTAAACTCAAATCATTCCTTTAATTTCGGATTTTGGGTGTAATTAGGGGTAAGTTTCTTAAAACAAACTTTGATGATTTATAGGGGCAAACGAACTCCGATTTCGATAAATTTTATATGGTTAGACTCGTAAGAGTACGAGAGTTTTGAAAACATAAAAATATTTTGATTCCGAGCCGATGGCTTGATGGGTATTTTGGTCATTTTACCCTTTTTTGCATTGTAGCTTTAATTTTATCAGTGTAATTAGTTACTTGCGATGTTATTTACACTATGTAATTGGTTTGAATAGACTTGGGCCACTCGGAGTTGGATACCCGTGGCAAGGGAGTAATATCTTAGCGGTTTTGTACCGGGATTGAGGTAAGTCACTTGTCTAACTTTGTGTGGGGGATCTTCTCCCGTGGGATATATTATGTGTTGATTTAAATGCCTTGTACACGAGGTGACGGGCGTGTACTTGCGCAAATTATTGAAAAACCCACTTTACTTGAATTTCTCAATCAGTGTTATCTATGTTATTTGATTGGTTTAATTGCAAGACTTATCCTATGTTTGCTAGGGAAGCATGATTAGATATGCGTAACTGTCTAAATACCTACTTGACTTAATTGGTTTTCCTGGAGCATGTTGAGACTGGATTTAATTGTTAATCATTGTAGTGTATTTCATTTCTCTCTGCGTATTCTCTTATTTGATTATGTTTGAGTTCTGTGGACTGCGGGTTCAATTCCCGGAGATCCTGTGATACTGATAAAGGATTGCAGGTTCAATTCCTAGAGATCCTATGATACTAATATAAAGGACTGCAGGTTCAATTCCCGGAGATCCTGTGATACCGATATAAAGGACTGTGGGTTCAATTCACGGAGATCCTGGCTACTGAGATATACGGACTGCAGGTTCGATTCCCAGATATCCTGAGCTGCTGAGTATAAATGGACTGCGGGTTCAATTCCTGGAGATCCTGAATTATTGATTTGTACTTGTTGTGTTGATTTCTCTTTGTTAGCTTAACTGTAGACGACTTGTAATTTCTATTTCGTTGTGATCTTATTTCATATTTACTCTTGCTTTGCACTGTTCGATATTATTATTATTATTATTATTATTATTATTATTATTATTATTATTATTATTATTATTATTATTATTATTATTATTATTATTATTATTATTATTATTATTCTCGGTAGCGCCATCGAGGTTAGGCTTGGCACTTACTAAGTGTCGCCTTGGTGTACTCATGCTACTCTTCTACACACTTTTTGTTGTGCAGATCCAGGTCCCTCTGATCAGGCACATTGCCGGTGATCTAGGAGTATTTTCAGGAGACTCGAGGTATTGCATCTGATGTGTCCGTAGATCCGGAGGGTCTTCTTCTGTTCTTCTCTAGTGATGCTAGATATTCCTTTTTGTTTTCGGTTGTATAGACTCTCTTGGTAGATAGTGCAACAGTTTTTACTATCTTAGCCAATGTTTACCCATGACTTTCCGGGTCTTGGTGGTTATATATTCTAGAATTTTGGTAAAGTGTATGTGCCGAGCGGCATCTATTACATTTTCTATGTTATTTCGATGTTGTTTTTCTTGTTGTTCGTAAAAGTTGTAAATTCCACATTGTGTTAGGCTTACCTAGTCGCGAAGATTGGGTGCCGTCATGACAGGTTCACGATTTGTGAACTAGGGTCGTGACAAAATGGCTCACATAAGGATGATGGCCCAGAAACAACAAGTCTAAAGGTATTACAAAAAAAGGTCCAAGATACGATCGCTCAAAGTGGGTGACTACGTCCTCAAAGCCAAAATATTGGCATCAAAAGACCCAAGCAAAGGAAAAATGGGCAATAACTGGGACAGACCATACAAAATCACAACAGTAGTAGATAAAGGGGCATTTTAGCTAGAGACAATGGAAGGAAAAACGCTTCAAAACAATTGGAACGTCGCCCACCTCAAGTATTTCCATTTCTGAAAGGCTCCTCCTGAGTCGTACTCTTTTTCCCTTGCCCGAGTTTTGTCCCAATTGGGTTTTCTCAGGAAGGTTTCTAATGAGGCGGTAGAGGAGACACTTGGAGATACTTACGAGGCAAGTTTATCACACCAGCCACTCCGTACGCCCTCCCGACTTGCATGACAAAGGGACTGGACTAGCATCATCTCCAATGTATGAAAGGCTACAGCCATCTCCAATGTATGAAAGGCTACGACCATCTCCAATGTATGAAAGGCTAACACCATCTCCAATGTATGAAAGGCTACGACCATCTATAATGTATCAAAGGCTACAACCACCTCCAATATATGAAAGGCTACAGCCTCACAAGGCAAGTTTATCACATCAGCCTCTTCGTACGCCCTCCCGACTGGCATGACAAAGGGACTGTACTAGCATCATCTCCAATGTATGAAAGGCTACGGCCATCTCCATTGTATGAAAGTCTATGATCATCTCCAATGTGTGAAAGGCTACGGCCATGTCCAATGTATTAAAGGCTACGACCATCTCCAATGTATGAAAGGCTATGGCCACCTCCAATGTATGAAAGTCTACGGCTGTCACGCCCCAAATCGGGTAGCCCCGGTCAAGTGGACCTGGGTGCCTTTCTATCCCACGCGTTACCCCTGTGTTGATTATTTCTCCTAAACCAAATATCTTACCAACTATAACTGATTTCACGACGTACAAACATAACCATGCAATTGATTTACTAATAAGTTTGCAAATTATATTTACAACGGCCGACATATACATACATATATATACATAGACCATCATCCCACGGTTGACATGTCTACGGAGCCTCTAGGATACAAAAAGGGATACAATACTTGCCGGTAACAAGGCTCCGGGTATACCTTGCAAAATCCAAAATAAAGTCCAAAATAGAAGTGGCATGAAGTGGCATGAGCCACGCAGGGCCCCGAGGAAGAAAAGGGCTCACCAAAACGAGCAGTGGAAGATGAAGGATACTACTGTCGACGAGCTGAAGTGCCTGCTACTGATCCACCTACAATCATAACACGAATGTAGCGTCCCCGGCAAAAGGGACGACAGTACACTAGAATTGTACTGGTATGTATGGACAAACTTTGTCCCAAGTAAACTCAAGCCATTTAAACAAGTAATCACGATGATAAGACAGCCAATAAATTACACCAAGAATTAATTAAGTCAGCCAACCATGTTTTCCACATTTTCCTCATTTCAAATAATTCTCAACACAAAGCACGTTTAAGATCAACAAGGAGAACAACAAACAATCAATCGCGTAAAACACAAGTAGACAAACAAAGGGGCAATCAGTGCCCCACAGATTGCAAACTCTCTTGCTGTCTCCTTTCACAATTTCACATCAATGATTTTATATCAATTTCAATAGCGATTTCGATCGCTTTCCATCCTTATTACCTTGTCCACCCTTATTACCTCGGCCACCCTTATCACCCCAACCCACACCTTATTACTTCGTGTTGTGGCGTGCAACCCGATCCCACCATACAGTTTCAAACACAACAATCACAACCAGCAAACAAGGCACTACACAAAATTACAACAAGTTCAAATAAGCAACTTACAATTCGATTCATATTCTCAAATATGTTTCAAACTGATATCACAACCAAGTTACAATGTTTCCATATTCGAGAGTACCCATACAAGTATGTTCAACACTTTACCACAATTCAAGTGTTTCATCTCTTTCCACAAGAAACCATGTATGCCATCACAACAATTGTTCTCAGTTCTTTACCAATTTCTAATTCCCTCATTATCTTTCAGTTCATATTTCATACCACACCACATGTAGTTCAGTCATCAATTGAATACCCAACAACAAAATCAAAGAATTACATACAAGCTCTCAAATTAACACATGCCAAACAAATTTCACACATATGGGCAATTTTACAAGACTCAAAATTAGCCATACATACTTAGTGTCGGGTTTTCTTCCTTTAACCTCCTACTTTATGCTTACCCAAGTTATCCTATCTTTACCGACCTTGTTTTTACAGACTCTTACGTCTATTCACTTCCTTTTTACTAAAATCCAAGTTCAATAATCATGCATGAGTGTTAAATTCTATTTTCAAAAGCTATTATATGCAAACATTTATTTACCCATTTAAAAACTGAAAATCAGAGAAAATAGTTAGGGTTTTTACCTTGTAAAGATTGGGGAAGATGAATCTTTTCCCTAGGATCCTTTGGACTAAATGTTTGGAACAATTCTTGAAGATAATAGACTTTTCTCTCTAAATTCCTCTCTCCTATCTCTAGTTTTTGGTAAGAAAGTGTGAGAAAAAAAAAGCTTGAAAGTGTTTTATTAAAGAAGGGGTCGGTTTAAAAATTTATAAAAATCTGGGCTGAGTCAATTCAGCGGTTGCATCTGCGATCGCAGAATCAAAATGCAGTCCGCATATTGGAGCGTAGAACTGCCTCAAATTTCACAGGTTCTGTTACGACATGCGACCAAAATGCGGTCCGCATTCTTGATCTGCGGTCGCAGAATGCACCACAGAATTGACACTCAAAAATTCTCGAGAAATTATGTGGTAGATCTGCGGTCCGCAGATCCATTCGGCGATCGCATATCAACCGCATTTTCAACATGATTTTGGAAAACATTCTGTTAAGCTCTGCGGTAGGAATGCGGTCCGTAGAGCAGATCTGCGATCGCATTCCTGACCGCAGAATTGACATTTTCTGGAAAAAAACTAATTCTTTCAATTTTTAAAACTTAAATTACTACCAAAGCTCCGAACCGCGGCGAGTTCTATGCATTCCTAACACATTTTTCGGACCATGGCACCACAACTACTAGATTTTTAAGCACAAAAATTTTACGGGGTCTTACAACGGCCATCTCCAATGTATGAAAGGCAGACCATCTCCAATGTATAAATGGATAAGGCCACCGTCGTTAATAAGTCGACCCAGCTCGACTACGACCAAACAAACTCGACACAATCGAAGTCACGTGCATGGCCACGATGATCTTTAATGTATAAATGGCTAAGGCCACCATCATCAATAAGTCGACCCAGCTCGACTATGACAAACAAACTCGATAGAGTCAAAGTCACGTGCATGGCCACAGCCATCTCTAATGTATAAATGGCTAAGGCCACCGTTGTTAATAGGTCGACCCGGCTCGACTACGACAAACAAGATAACTCGACACAGTCGAAGTCGCGTGCATGGCCACGACCATCTCTAACGTATAAATGGCTAAGTCCACCGTCGTTAATAAGTCGATCCAGCTCGACTACGACAAAACAAACTTAACACAATTGATGTCATGTGCATGGCCACAACCACCTCTAACGTACAAATGGCTAAGGTCACCGTCGTCAATAAGTCGACCCAGCTCGACTACGACAAAGCAAAATCGACACAGTCAAAGTCACGTGCATGGCCACCGCCATCTCCAACGTAAAAATGGCTAAGGCCACCGTCTTCAATAAGTCGACCCAGTTCGACTACAACAAACAAAATAACTCGATGACGGTCGAAGTCACGCATATAGTTACGGTCATCTTTAACGTATAAATGGCTAAGGCCATCATGTCACTAAGACGACCCATCTTGACTATGGCAAACAAAATAACTCGACAATGGCCGAAGTCACGTACATGGCTACGGCAAGCACACACACAAAAAAAAAGTCTACAAGCAAACAAACAACCATCCACTTTGTGGAGTCGAAATGCCAAAATAAGAGGTACGAAAAGAAATAGCAAAAGAGCAACTTCTATTATCATCAATAAAAGTATACATGTACAATGGGTCTACTGTCTGTCGTTGCATGCCTGTTTGTCATCCTTTCTGCTACTACCCTCAGTTTGATAAGCTGTAGAGATCTAGGACCTGGAAGCCAGACAATTAACATCTTCAGAATTATAGCTCGTCCGATCTTGGGAATCGAAACTATATCCATAGGTTTTCGGGAAAACCAAAATAAACACTGTTGATCCTCTACCTTCGTCTCAGTGGCTCAGCCTGCAACAAGCAATTCCTCAAACACGACCGGCTTGGCTTCGGCATACAACCACATGTCCTGCACCTCGCCAGGCACGCTGTCGTCAAACCTAGACACAATAGCCTGCTTAAGAGCCTCAATTTCAATCGCCTTGGCATTGAGTTCAGCGGTTAAGGCATTGACCTCGGCATGTAAATTAGCGGCCTGTGCCCATACTCCACGATCGACCTCCAATTAATCCTTCTTTGACTGGAGAAGAGTCTCCAGTTCAATATTTCGAGTGAAAACAGCTATCAGCTGATCTAATCATCGCTGCAACTGAACCTCTGACTTCTTCAGGCCCTCACAAAAAACTTGAAATTGCGGGTCCTGAGCGAATAGGTCTGCCGGTGCCTGATGCTTGGCGCGGCACTCCTTGTACTTCTTTGCCACCTTTTTGAGGATGGTAGCCTTCTTCTGTGCTCGCCGACCCCTCTTTCTCTCCAAAATGAGGGTCTAAAGAAGAGACAAAAAGAAGACAAATTAGCATGCACCAGGGTTCACTTTATAATACATAAAGAAGAAGGGAATATACTTGCAAAGCCGCACCGACAACCATTCGAGATAGATCCATGTTGCTAACATCAGGGTCATATTCGATGCGGCCTGCTCGCTATGTTGCAATAGGTTGTATCTACTTGGGATCAAAATCCAATGGTTAGTCCCAGCCGCTGTCATCCCCACACGGGCTTGATCCCCGCTCGATGCATCTACAGCTGCCGGGGCCGTCTCAGGTTCTGCCCTCTCCTCATCATCTACCTTCTCAATAGCAGCCGATGTGCCATACTTCAGAACATGTACGGGGATGGTGCCGAGAATTGCCCTCCCCTGGGGAGCCAACCTCCCTGAGCGGATGGCATCGGCCATCAAAACTGGCCTCAACTCCGTACGAAGTTCACTCGCCACCTAGTCCTCTATGATAATCCCCTTGACGAGCATCAATCTATGCATCTCCCTATCTAGTGGCTCCTCACCCTCAGAAGTCTCCTCCACATGGCCAAGGGGATGGCAGTGAAGAGTCTCTGTGCCTCTTGACTTAGCCACTAGCGCAGCCTCAGGTTGAGCAACTTCTCGGATGCCATCACTGGGCGAGTCACGAGGCACGTACTCATCTCCAGAATCGGTCCCCACCCCAGACGAGGCAGTGATATCTACTTCCTCCTCTTAGGGGCGCTCCGACCTGCCAACATAAATAGATCAAGCAATGAAACCTAATGAAAGCTCCCGACCATGGTGGAAGAGTTACCTGGTGGGCCATATCAGGCATGGAACGCGAACCAGGTGCGGCACTCCTCCGCAAATGGAATCAACCTCTCCACCCATGACCTAATATTGTCAACAGATTAGGGTGGAGAAGCCCTCGCTGCGAAAAGGAGAGGAAAACAAAAAGAAGTTATAATGGCCATACGGTCAAAGATTACAAACAGTACTAAACGGAAGAAACAATGTGTACGTTCTGGATTCCACCTCTCTAGGAATCCTTTAGGATTCAACACCAGGTGCTCCATCCTGATGTAGAAAAATTTACGCGGTCGGTCTTGTCGTCAGCCTTAACGACCAGGCCCCTTGTGCCATGACTTTTTAGTTGCGGCATAGTGCCCCTCATATAGCCAGGCTGAACAACTGCAAGAGGTGATGGACCGAAATGCTGAATCCGGCCTTGGCCGCATAGGTGGTCATAATACAAGGGGAGTGAGCTGAGCCGGGCACATGTTGTAGAAGCAGTAGAGCTCCTCCACGAGGGGATAAACTGGGAGGCCGTACCCAATCAGGAATGTGTATTCGTAAAACGTGCAATATCTTGGTCGTTGCACGTTGATATAGTTTGTTTCGGCCAGCTCCATCACCACACGGTCTAGAATTTGGTACACCTCTCGCAGGTCATTCAAAAGTGATTGTAATAGCTTGGTATGATCCCAAGGGGGGGGGGGGGTCAAGCTCTTAGTCGGGAAATCGCTGCGAACGTGGATCTCTTTGGGAAGGACATTATCTATGCTAAGAGGGACAAGGGGTTTCTTTGCTTTTTTCCCATCACCGCTCGAAGATGGTGGAACCCTAGATGGGGTGTCATCTCTGCCCATTTTACTATTTTGCTCGCATTTAGCCATAGTAATTTTCTATATAAATCAAGCTCTAGCAACAAGAATGGTTGTTTCAATAGAAATGGAAGAGTTTAAGCACGAAATAGTGGTTCTTGGCAAAGAAGATGAAAAGGGGAGTAGAAAAATTCGAAAGTTCGAAAGATAAAAAATATTGAACCTTTCTCCTATTTATAGGGCTAAAATACATGGAAATCGAAGAGGCATGATTCAAAATGGGCGTGGAAAACCAAAACATCAAATCGCCTCCTGAAATGCCTCGGGAGTAGTATAATCATGACACATGCCGGTGGTGACGTCATTTTAAAAAGTGGACCATGTGTCAATGGATTGGCGATGCCATATATTTTCCCTACTCACGTTATCTCCCTCATAATATGGTCAAATTCTCCAAAGACGAGGTCGACATTTCTGCCCATTAAAGACATCTGCCGTATATGCCTCTAACTAGTGGAAGAACTAACTGTATGGGGTCAAATTGGACGCTATACGTCTTTACGCCAAAGGATACACCCTACAAGTGTGTATCTCCGATAATAAGGGCACGATTCGGGCATGAAGGCAAGGACGACGCCATTTAGAATCGTGCATCCTCGCTAGTAGGACGTCAACCACGTTCAATAGTTTTGTCATTATTTTAAGGAAGTCCCCTCCTTATATAAAAGGGACCTTCCCATTGTAAAGGGGATCAATGTTATTGTTCAATAATACAACTCTCTCATTCTTTCTTATTTTCTCTCTATCTTTTACTTCTGACAAATAACTGCTCTTATGTTTATCATCTTGCAGTGTTAGATCTATCATAACCACTTTGTATCTACGTCTCTAGGCTTATTATATTTTGTTACGATTTATCCTTTCATATTTTTGATTGTTTTAGCTTAAAAAGTATTGTTTAACTTTTGATCCAAACACATTTGTAACTAAATTAGTATATAAGATTGTTTAAAGTGATTTCCGGTATTTTATTAATTTCTAACTTCATCCTATTATAGTAAAACCTAGTATGTTTTTATTCAGGTTGACAATTTTATCATAACGTATTAGTCAATTTTTTATTTTACTGAAATTTATTTCAAAAGGAATTATATGAAAGAAGTCACTTATTCAAGCGAGGTATAAACATTTTATGAAAAGATCTCTAATAATTTATGTTTTTTAAATAAAACGATCGTTTTTTTCTTCATAATTGATCCTCAACTGAACCTATCTTTAAGGGTAATAGAAATTTTACTTAATTATTGTTTTAATTGTTATTTATCTGTATTGCTATAAGTAAATAAAAAAGTAATCTTTCTGAAAAATAAAATAGAAAGTTAGTAGAAACAATTATGGAAAATAATATTCGAACTTCAAAATAATTTTTGAAACGCCGAAGGAACAAATCGAGCCCACTAAATACAGAGTGTGTCCTTAAGGAAATTATTCCCCTCAAGTACCCGAGGTTATGGAATATATCTTCCCAGGATAGAACAATTTAACTCACCGAAGTGTTGGTAGCAAAAAACGCCGATGATCAGCGAACCACTCGATGGCAGCAAAACACACTGGAATTTTAGTGCAGACGAAGAAGAAGATTCAGAAAATTTTGTAAGTAAATATTCTGGGATCTGAAGGTCTATTTATAGCCAACTTGGTGATGTTTCCGAAGAGGTTTGCAACCTTTCAGAATAGTCATGGTTGTTGGAACAGGTGTGACCCTCTGAAGAGGTTTGCAACCTTTCAGAATAGTCATGGTTGTTGGAAAAGGTGTGATGTTGGAACAGGTGTGACCCTCTGAATATGTTTGCAACATTTCAGAAAATTCATGGTTGTTGGAACAGGCGTGACCCTATGAAGAGGTTTGCAACCTTTCATAATAGTCATGGATATTGGAACAGGCATGACACTGTTTCAGAACAGCCATGGCTGTTGGAGATTTTTGCGGGAAATTTAAAATAAATTTAAATTAATCCAAGAAAGAAAAATGGGCTAGACCGGACCGGGTCACAGGTCATCCCTTCATTTTTCCCCACTATTTTCCATTCACACCTCTTTTGTTATTATTTATTAAATAACAAATCCAACAATCCCCCCACATGAATGGGGAATGGCTATAAACTTAAAGGAATGCACGGCCGTTTGTATGTTTTACAAACAAGAATTGATTGCATCTGGATAAGTAGGTTTGCTTTTGAACTTTCCGTAGTGAACTTATATCGGATATAATCGGTCAAATGGTAGATTTTATATCTTTAAATCATCGAGCTTTGTTGTATACCTAGACAACATAAGTGACATAATCAATCCTTAACCGTCTATGGTTCTCACGATTGTGTTCATTTCAGCCATGAACACCGCCTAGTTTCCCGAGTGCTTAGAGAATGGGCCTTTACTTTCTTTCTCCTTGAAGCGTCTTACACTTCACACTCACATAGGTTATTCCTAAACGTGTAATCCTAAAGACACACTATCCTGGTCATATCCTGCTAGACTTAGCAAACCATTAAAGAGCTTTAAGCTTTATTGACTCATCAAAAAAGCCTTAATGCTTTAACTCATTTTTGAACATTGTCTTCATCACAATAATGGGTTGAGTTAGTTGACAATGTTGAACTGTGATTCATAACTTTGTTTGATCTATTTGAACCTAGCTCTTGGGATCTACCGTCTTCTAGGTAGAGTTACCGCCATGATGACTTGTCCTAGGCCTTTAACCTCATTCCCTTTGATGATCTTTTAACCGCCTCTCTAGATAGGCCTTTTGTAAGTGGATCCGACACGTTATCTCTTGACTTTACATAGTCAATTTTGATAACACCACTAGAGAGTAATTGTCTAACGGTATTGTGTCTCCGTCGGATATGACGAGATTTTTTGTTATACATAACGCTCACCGCCCTACCTATTGCCGATTGAATATCACAATGTATACATATAGGTGCCAAAGGTTTGGGATAAAATGGAATATCTTCTAAAAACATTTGGAGCCATTCAACTTCCTCACAGTCCTTATCTAAAACAATGAATTTAGATTCCAATGTAGAACGGGCGATGCAAGTTTTTTTGGATGATTTCCAAGATACTGCTCCACCCCCAATTATGAAAACATATCCACTTGTGGATTTAACTTCAGATGGTCCGAAGATCCCATTTGCATCATGTCACGACCCGGATTTTCCCCCAACATCGGGATCGTGATGGCGCCTACTCGTGGTAGCTAGTCAAGCCACTATATTTATACTATCCTGTTTTTAACACAAATTAATTAAATAAATGCGGAATACTTTATCAAAATAGAAATAACTAACTTCATGATGAAAATCATACCGAAATCCTCTACCCAAGACGTGGAGTCACCAACTCACGAACTACTATGGAATACTACACATAAAAGTCTGAAGGAAATATAACATAATTCTGTTTGTCTCGGAACAAAGAGACTACAGCTAATAAAATAAAGATAGAAGAGACAACGGGTCCTGCGGACGTCTGCAAGGCTACCTCGATGTCTCGGTGGTCAGAATACCAACAATCGCACTACTGCCGCCGCTGCTGTTCGTAACCTGTATCTGCACAAAAAGAGCGTAGAGTGTAGTATCAGCACAACCGACCCCATGCGTTGGTAAGTGCCTGGCCTATCCCAGCGAAGTAGTGACAAGCCTAGGACCAGACACCCACATAAACCCGTGCAATTCAATATATATGTATACCACAGAATAACAAGAAATAACCAGGTAATAACACAATAAGGAATATCTCAAAGAATTCAACAATTAACAACAGTTAATAAATTCACAAGGAAAAACAAAGTATAATGTAAACACAAGTAATATCAAGTCAAGGAATAGCAAACAGATTGCACGGCATCACCCTTCGTGCTTTTACTCTCATCCTCACCAAATAAGCAAATAAAGTACACGGCATCACCCTTCGTGCTTTTACTCTCATCCTCACATCCATAGTACGGCATGATCCTTCGTACATGGTTCAATAACCAGGGCACGGCATGATCCTTCGTGCATAATCAATAAAACATGGCACGGCATTAACCTTCGTGCATAAATAATAAAACATGGCACGGCATCACCCTTCGTGCATTATCACTCTTCCTCACCCAAATAACAATCACGGTTAAGGGCAAAGAAAGAAACAGTAATTCATAAACTGTCCCAACAAGGGCAATCAATAATCATCTTCACAACAAGTCCCGACAAGGGAGAACAATAACAATTCACCTGTAATATATCTCAAAATAATCATTTTTCAACGACTCACGGTCATACTAGACGCCAGTGTATGGATGCTCGTCACCACAGAGCCCATACACCGCACTCGATCACATAACACATAGCACATAATCCTATTCCCTCAAGCTAGGATAGAACAAACACTTACCTCGAATGTTTATGAACAATTTAATCCGTGGAAATGTCTTTTTCTTTCAAATTTGGCTCCAATCCAACCGTATCTATACACAATTGATTTAATATCATCAATACTACTCAACAAACTAATTCATAAGACCAAATACAACTTTTACAACATTCTGCCCGGAATAGTGAATTTCAACCCCGAGCCCACATGGTCGGAACTCGGGGTTAGGACCAAAATCCGGTTACCCATCCCCTCACGAGTTCATGTATATGATTTGTTTCAAAATCGGACCTCAATTCGAGGTCCAATTTCCCAATTTATGAAAAACCCTATATTTTAACAAAAACAAGAAATTCTACCATGAAAACCTTTGATTTCTATTGAAAAACATGTTTAATGATGTTAGGAATTGAAAGAATTAAGTAAAAAGTGACTTACAATTGTTTTGATGAAGAAGGAATCCGTGAAGAATCGCAAATGGGTGTTTTTGTTTTGTAAAAAGTGAAGAAATGAACCGAAAATCGTGTTTTACAGGTCTCTGTGTTCGCATTTGCGAACAAGGGTTCGCAATTGCGAACCCCGACCAATTTCTGGAGTTTGAAAAATGAGCTAAGGGTGGAAAGTTCGCATTTGCGAACATTTGTTCGCATTTGCGAACAGTTCGCATTTGCGAACTAATGTTCGCATTTGCGAACACATGCTGTATAAGGCACTGTTCGCATTTGCGAACAATGGTTCGCATTTGCGAACCAAGGCAGTCACTGGGACGTTTTCGCATTTGCGAACTGTGTTCGCATTTGCGAACATAGGCAGGCCCCAGGGACGTTCGCATTTGCGAACAATTGTTCGCATTTGCGAACAAGGCTGGGTCATGAGGGGCTTCGCATTTGCGATCAGGGTTCGCATTTGCGAGCCCTGCCTTGATCTGCCCCCTTCGCAATTGCGAGAAATGCTTCGCAATTGCGAAGCCAACAACTGGGTGAAAAACCAGCAGTGCAAAAATTCAGAATTTAATCCAACGGCCTATCAAATCTTTACCCGAGCTCCCGGGCTCCAAACCAAACATGTACACAACCTCAAAAACACATTATGAACTTGTTCGTGCGATCACATCGCCAATATCACATCGTTTTCATCAAATCAAGCCTCAAATTCATGATTTTCATACTTTTGGTTTTCAAAACTTTCAAACTTGGAACTCAAGGTCCAAAACATCTCAAACGACATCCGAATGTCACCAAACTTTACAGAAATCACATATATAATATTTAAGACTTGTACTGGGCGTCGGAACCAAAATACGAGCCCGATACCAAGGTCAATTAATTCATTTCCTTTAACAATTACATCAAAAACAATTTCATAGAAAAATTCATAACTTGGGCTCTAGGCCTCCGAATTCGACTCCGGACGCATGTCCAAGTCCCATATTTTCCTACGGACCTCTCGGGACCATCCAATCTCGGGTCCGGATCCGTTTACCAAAAATGTTGACCGAAGTCAACCATATCAATATTAATATCATTTTTATCCAAATTTCTCATAGAATTCATATTTTCTATCACAAAATCTTTCCGGCTACATGCTCGGATTGTGCACGTAAATCGAGGCAACATGGAATGAGGTTTTCAAGGCCTCAGAAGCTCGAAATGATTAATAAAATAAGTGATGACCCTTTGGGTCGTCACAATCTCCACCTCTAAAACAACCGTTCATCCTCGAACGGACAAAAGAAAGAAGTACCTGAGTCAGGAAACAAATGTGGGTAGCGGCTCCGCATATCAGACTCGGACTCCCAGGTCGATGCCTCAGGAGGCTGACCTCTCCACTGAACACGCACGGAAGGATAACTCTTCGACCTCAACTGTCGAACCTGCCGGTCTAGAATAGCCACCGGCTCCTCCTCGTAAGATAGATCATTGTCCAATTGGACAGTACTGAAGTCTAACACATGTGTGGGATCGCCGTGGTATCTCCGAAGCATAGATACGTGAAAAGCTGGATGCACGGCTGATAAGCTAGGCGGCAAAGCTAATCTGTAAGCCACCCCTCCCACTCTGTCTAGAATCTCAAATGGACCAATGTACCTAGGGCTGAGCTTGCCCTTCTTCCCGAACCTCATCACGCCCTTCATAGACGACACCCTGAGCAATACTCGTTCACCAACCATGAAATCTACATTTCGAACCCTACGATCCGCATAAGTCTTCTGCCTGGACTGAGCTGAACGCAATCTCTCCTGAATAGTCTTGACCTTATCCAAGGCCTCCTGAACTAAGTCTGTACCCAACAACCGAGCCTCTCCCGGTTCAAACCATCCAACTGGTGATCAACATCGCCTACCATACAACACCTCATACGGAGCCATCTGGATGCTAGACTGGTAACTATTATTGTAGGCGAACTCTGCTAATGGCAGAAACTGGTCCCACGAGCCTCCGAAATCAATAACACAAGCTCGAAGCATGTCCTCTAGAATCTGAATAGTCCTCTCGGACTGGCCATCCGTCTGAGGATGAAATGCTCTACTCAACTGAACCTGGGTGCCTAACTCCCGTTGGACCGCTCTCCGGAACCGCGAGGTAAACTGCGTTCCCCGATCGGAGATAATAGATACCGGCACCCCATGGAGACGAACAATCTCCCTAATGTAAACCTCCGTTAACCTCTCCGACGAGTAGGAGACAGATATGGAATAAAGTGTGCCGACTTGGTCAGCCTATCAACAATGACCCAAATAGCATCAAATTTCCTCCGAGTCAAAGGAAGTCCCAGTAACGAAGTCCATAGTGATCCGCTCCCATTTCCACTCGGGAATTTCAATCCTTTGGAATACACCACCAGGCCTCTGGTGCTCATATTTCACCTGCTGACAATTTAGACATCGAGCGACATACGCAACGATATCTTTCTTCATTCTGCGCCACCAATAGTGTTGCCGTAAGTCCTGGTACATCTTCGCGGCGCCCGGGTGAATAGAATACCGCGAACCGTGGGCCTCCGCTAAGATCAACTCTCGAATCCCTTCGACATTGGGCACACAAACTCGACCCTGCAATCTCAATACCCCATCATCATCTAGATTTACCTGTGTGGCACCTCCCCGCTGTACTGTATCTCTCAACTCACGCAAATGAGGATCATCAAATTGTCTCTCACGGATACGCTCTAATAAAGAAGAACGAGCGACCGTGCAGGCTAACACCCTGCTAGGCTCAGAAATGTCTAATCTCACGAACCGGTTGGCTAAGGCCTGGACATCTAGAGCTAACGGTCTCTGACTGACCGGAATGTATGCAAGACTACCCATGCTGGCATACTTTCTACTCAAAGCATCGGCCACCACATTGGCCTTACCGGGTGATATAAGATAGTAACATCATAGTCTTTTAGCAACTCTAACCATCTCCGCTGTCGTAGATTCAACTCCTTTTGCTTGAACAAGTATTGTAGGCTTTTGTGATCAGTGTACACCTCACATGTCACACCATATAGATAATGCCTCCAGATCTTTAAGGCATGAACCACTGCTGCTAATTCAAGATCATGAACTGGATAATTCTTCTCATGTATCTTTAACGCCTCGAAGCATAAGCGATAACCTTACCATCCTGCATCAATACCGCTCCAAGCCCCTGTACGAGATGCGTCACAATAAACTGTATAAGGCCCTGTACCTATAGGTAGTACCAACACTGGTGCGGTGGTCAAGGCCGTCTTGAGCTTCTGAAAGCTCGCCTCACACTCCTCTGACCACTGGAACTGGACACCCTTCTGGGTCAACCCGGTCATCGGGGCTGCAATAGAAGAAAACCCCTCTACAAATCGACGGTAGTAACCTGCTAATCCCAAGAAACTCCGGATCTCAGTCACTGAAGCTGGTCGAGGCCAATTCTGGACTGCCTCAATCTTCTTTGGGTCTACCCGAATACCTTCCACCGATACAATGTGACCCAGAAATGCTACCGAACTCAGATCCAGAACTCACATTTAGAAAATTTGGCATATAGCTGGTTATCTTTCAGAGTCTGAAGAACCACTCTGAGGTGCTGCTCGTGCTCTTCCTGGCCGCGGGAGTACACCAGGATGTCATCTATGAAGACTATCACGAACAGATCTAAGTAAGGCCCTGAATACCCGATTCATCAACTCCATGAATGCTGTTGGGGCATTGGTCAACCCGAAGGACATGACCAAGAACTCATAATGCCTATATCTAGAGCGAAAGGCTGTCTTAGGAATGTCAGCCGCCCTGATCTTCAGCTGATGGTAGCCTGACCTCAAGTCTATCTTAGAGAATACCCTCGCTCCCTGGAGTTGGTCAAACAAATCATCAATTCTCGGCAGTGGATACTTATTCTTTATTGTCACTTTGTTTAATTGCCGGTAATCAATACACATCCGTATCGAACCATCTTTCTTCTTTACAAATAATACAGGTGCTCCCCAGGGGGAAACACTGGGCCTAATAAAGCCTTTCTCAAGAAGGTCCTGCAACCGATCTTTCAACTCTTTTAGCTCCGGCGGGGCCATACGATAGGGTGGAATAGAGATGGGCCGAGTGCCCGGTGCCAGATCAATACAGAAATCAATATCCCTGTCGGGTGGCATGCCCGGCAGGTCTGAAGGAAAAACCTCGGGAAACTCCCGTGCAATAGGGACTGACTCAATGGAAGGAACCTCTGCGCTGGAATCACGAACATAAGCCAGATAAGCTAGACACCCCTTCTCGACCATACGTCGAGCCTTAACATAGGAAATAACGGTGCGAACGGAGTGGCTTGAGGTACCTTTCCACTCTAGTCGGGGTGATTCTAGCAAGGCTAAGGTCACCGTCTTAGCATGCTAATCAAGAATAGCATGGTATGGGGACAACCAGTCCATCCCCAATATGACATCAAAATCTACCATATTCAAAAGCAACAGATCAACACGGGTCTCAAGACCCCCAAATATAACTACGCACGAACGATGCACCCGATCGACTACAATGGAGTCACCCACTGGTGTAGCTACATAAACTGGAATATCCAGAGCATAGCTGGGCACGGCCAAATACGGTGCGAAGTAGGAAGACACATAGGAATATGTAGATCCGGGGTCAAATAATACCGAAGCACCTCTGCCACACACAAGAATAGTACCTGTAATCACAGCATCTGATGCCTCTGCCTCTGGCCTGGCTAGTAAAGCATAGAATCGGGGATCCGCACCTCCCTTCTGAGCTGCGTCTCTAGGACGACCATCAACTGGCTGACCTCTACCTCCTGGCTGGACGGTCTCCACCTCTACGGTCTCGACCTCCACCTCTATAATCTCTACCCCCGCCTCTGGCTGGTTGGGCAGGCTGAGGGTCAGCTGGGGCCTGAATCATAGGACGAGGACCTCGCTGCTGAGAGTTGCCCGCTGCTAGAGGGCAATTCCTGATAAAATGACCTGGGTCACCACAACCGTAGCAACTCTTAGACTGATAGGGCTGCTGGCCCTGACGACCCGAATGGCCTCCACGAACACTCTGAAGAGGCTGAGCATTAATAGGAGGCTGGTCTGAATAATGCCCACGAAAACCGCGATCACCTGGTCCACCCTGTGAAGCCTGAAGGGCGGAATGAAAAGGCCTGGAGGACTGGCCTCTATCAAAGGATTCTCTGCTACCAGAGGAAGAAGCACCAAACCTACCCGAATGACGAGGCCTCTTATCCGAAGAATAACCGCCTCCTCTAGCGAGAGCCATCTCAACTCTGCGTGCTGCATTGGCTGCCTTCTGAAATGATATGTCACTCCCCACGCCCATAGCCATCTGGAGTCTAATCGGCTGATTAAGCCCATCTATAAACCTGCGGACCCTCTCCCGCTCCGTGGGAAGTATCACCACCGCATGACGAGCCAAATCGACAAATCTCATCTCATACTGTGTAACTGTCATAGTGCCCTGATGGAGGCGCTCAAACTGCCTCCGAAGTACATCCCGCTGAGTAGCAGGGAGAAACTTCTCCATAAATAGTTCCGCAAACCGGTCCCATGATAAAGCTGGGGACCCTGCTGGTCGAGTCAAGCAATAATCTCTCCACCAAGTCTTGGCGGATCCTGCAAGCCTGAATGTACAGAAGTCAACTCCGTTTGTCTCCACGATCCCCATAGTCTTGAGAATCTCATGGCAACCGAATAAGAAGTCCCGAGGATCCTCTGATGTGGCACCGCTGAATGTAGTGGTAAACAGCTTGGAGAACCGATCAAGTCTCCAAAAAGAATCAGAAGTCATGGCCGCTCCATCTCCGGCACGAGCCGTGGTACCTGACTATGTGGCCACAACTGGCTGAACCACTGGTGCCTGAGGCTGAGGAGCTACCGGCTCCGGAGTACGAGCAATAGGAGTTTGGGCCCCTCCTCCAGCCTGAGAAGCGGCTGGTGCAACTGATAATAAACCCGCTCTGGCAATGCTGTCCATAAATCCCGCTATTCCGACCAAAGCATCCCGGAGATCCGGGGTAAATAAAGCCTCTCCTGGGACCTGAGCTGGGCCCACTGGAGCTGCTGGGACTGGAGCCTCCTCGTCAATCTCAATATGAGGCTCCACCTCTGGGGTAGCTGCCTGGGGCTGAGCTCTACCCCTACCACGGCCTCTGATACGACCTTGGCCCCTGCCCCTCACAGGAGCTGCCTGGGGCTCGGGCTGCTGGTCAGCGGACGAAGAAGCGCGTGTCCTCACCATCTGCGAAAGGACAGAATAGAAATTCAATCAGTAATTGAGGAACAAGTCGCACGATAAGAAAGAACAAATGAGAGACTCTTTCCTAACTCAATAGACTCTGGAGGACAAGTACAGACGTCTCCGTACCTACCTCTCAAACTCTACTAAGCTTGTTCGTGAGTGGTGAGACCTATGTAACCTAGAGCTCTGATACCAACTTGTCACGACCCGGATTTTCCCCCAACATCGGGATCGTGATGGCGCCTACTCGTGGTAGCTAGGCAAGCCACTATATTCATACTATCCTGTTTTTAACACAATTTTAATTAAATAAATGCGGAATACTTTATCGAAATGGAAATAACAAATCACAAGGTGAAAATCATACTGAAATCCTCTACCCAAGACGTGGAGTCACCAACTCACGAACTACTATGGAATACTACACATAAAAGTCTGAAGGAAATATAACATAATTCCGTTTGTCTCGGAACAAAGAGACTGCAGCTAATAACATAATAAAGAGAGAGACGCCGGGCCTGCGGACGTCTGCAAGCTACCTCGGTCTCAAATATGATCAACTCCCACGCAATCGATTTACTGCTGCTGCTCCTGATCGTAACCTGGACCTGTCCAAAAACGCACAGAAGTGTAGTATCAGCACAACCGACCCCATGTCTTGGTAAGTGCCTGGCCTATCCCGGCGAAGTAGTGATAATGCTAGGACCAGACACCCACATAAACCTGTGCAGTTCAATATATATGTATACCACAAAATAACGAGAAATAACCAAGTAATAACTCAATAAGGAGTGTCTCAAAAGAATTCAACAATTAACCACAGTTAATAAATTCACAAGGAAAAACAAAGTATAATGTAAACACAAGTAATATCAAGTCAAGGAATAGCAAACAGATTGCACGGCATCACCCTTCGTGCTTTTACTCTCATCCTCACCAAATAAGCAAATAAAGTACACGGCATCACCCTTCGTGCTTTTACTCTCATCCTCACATCCATAGTACGGCATGATCCTTCGTACATGGTTCAATAACAGAAGGCACGGCATGATCCTTCGTGCATAATCAATAAAACATGGCACGGCATTAACCTTCGTGCATAAATAAATAAACATGGCACGGCATCACCCTTCGTGCATTATCACTCTTCCTCACCCAAATAACAATCACCGTTAAGGGCAAAGAAAGAAGCAGTAATTCATAAACTGTCCCAACAAGGGCAATCAATAATCATCTTCACAACAAGTCCCGACAAGGGAGAACAATAACAATTCATCTGTAATATATCTCAAAATAATCATTTTTCAACGACTCACGGTCATACTAGACGCCGGTGTATGGATGCTCGTCACCACAGCCCATACACCGCACTCGATCACATAACACATAGCACATAATCCTATTCCCTCAAGCTAGGATAGAACAAACACTTACCTCGAATGTTTATGAACAATTTAATCCGTGGAAATGTCTTTTTCTTTCAAATTTGGCTCCAATCCAACCGTATCTATACACAATTGATTTAATATCATCAATACTACTCAACAAACTAATTCATAAGACCAAATACAACTTTTACAACATTCTGCCCGGAATAGTGAATTTCAACCCCGGGCCCACATGGTCGAAACTCGGGGTTAGGACCAAAATCCGGTTACCCATCCCCCACGAGTTCATGTATATGATTTGTTTCAAAATCGGACCTCAATTCGAGGTCCAATATCCCAATTTATGAAAAACCCTATATTTTAACAAAAACAAGAAATTCTACCATGAAAACCTTTGATTTCTATTGAAAAACATGTTTAATGATGTTAGAAATTGAAAGAATTAAGTAAAAAGTGACTTACAATTGTTTTGATGAAGAAGGAATCCGTGAAGAATCGCAAATGGGTGTTTTTGTTTTGTAAAAAGTGAAGAAATAAACTGAAAATCGTGTTTTACAGGTCTATGTGTTCGCATTTGCGAACATGGGTTCGCAATTGCGAACCCCGACCATTTTCTGGAGTTTGAAAAATAAGCTAAGGCTGGGAAGTTCGCATTTGCGAACACTGGCAGACAAAGGGAGTGTTCGTATTTGCGAACTAATGTTCGCATTTGCGAACATAGGCTGTATAGGGCAGTGTTCGCATTTGCGAACAATGGTTCGCATTTGCGAACCAAGGCAGTATGGGGCAGTGTTCGCATTTGCGAACTGTGTTCGCATTTGCGAACATAGGCAGGCCCTGCGGACGTTCGCATTTGCGAACAATTGTTCGCATTTACGAACAAGGCTGGGCATGAGGGGTTTCGCATTTGTAATCAGGGTTTGCATTTGCGAGCCCTGCCTTGATCATCCCCTTCGCAATTGCGAGAAATGCTTCGCAATTGCGAAGCCAACAGCTGGGTGAAAAACCAGCAGTGCAACATTTCAGAATTTAATCCAACGGCCTATCAAATCTTTACCCGAGTCCCCCCGGGCTCCAAACCAAACATGTACACAACATCAAAAACACATTATGAACTTGTTCGTGCGATCACATCGCCTATATCACATCGTTTTCATCAAATCAAGCCTCAAATTCATGATTTTCATACTTTTGGTTTTCAAAACTTTCAAACTTGGAACTCAAGGTCCAAAACATCTCAAACGACATCCGAATGTCACCAAACTTTACAGAAATCACATATATAATATTTAAGACTTGTACCGGGCGTCGGAACCAAAATACGAGCCCGATACCAAGGTCAATTAATTCATTTCCTTTAACAATTACATCAAAAACAATTTCATAGAAAAAATCATAACTTGGGCTCTAAGCCTCAGAATTCGACTCCGGACGCATGTCCAAGTCCCATATTTTCCTACGAACCTCTCGGGACCATCCAATCTCGGGTCCGGATCCGTTTACCAAAAATGTTGACCGAAGTCAACCATATCAATATTAATATCATTTTTATCCAAATTTCTTATAGAATTCATATTTTCTATCACAAAATCTTTCCGGCTACATGCTCGGATTGTGCACGTAAATTGAGGCAACATGGAATGAGGTTTTCAAGGCCTCAGAAGCTCGAAATGATTAATAAAATAAGTGATGACCCTTTGGGTCGTCACACTTTACAAATCCCTCGATCACAGAAAGATATTTGTTATAATGCAAAGCATAATTTCGGGTATGTATCAAATATCCCAAAACTTGTTTCATTGCCATCCAATGTATTTGATTGGGATTACTTGTAAACTCACTTAGTTTTCTAATAGCACATGCTATATCTGGTCGCATACAATTCATGATATACATAAAATTTCCTAATACTCTTGCATAGTCCAGTTGTGAGTAACTTTCACCTTCATTCTTTTGAAATGCATAACTCACGTCAACTTGAGTCTTGGTAATTTTGAAATACAAATACTTGAAATTGTCAAGTACCTTTTCAATGTAGTGAGACAGTGATAATGCTAGACCTTGTGAAGTCTTGCGAATTCTGATTCCTAAGATCACATCAGCAACTCCTAAGTCTTTCATGTCAAATTTTCTAACCAACGTGCGCTTTGTAGCATTTATATTTGCCATATGTTTGCTTATTATCAACAAATCATCAATATATAAACAAACAATGACTTCATAACTTGGAGTATTTTTAAAGTAAACACATTTATCGCACTCGTTGATTTTAAATCCATTTGCTAACATTGTTTGGTCAAATTTTGCATGCCATTATTTAGGTGTTTGTTTAAGTCCATAAAGAGACTAAACAAGTTTACACACTTTCTTTTCTTTACCAGGAACCACAAAGCCCTCAAGTTGTTCCATGTAAACGTTTTCCTCTAATTCTTCATTTAGGAAAGCTGTTTTAACATCCATTTGATAGATTTCAAGACCATACACGGCCGCTAGTGTCACAACCCCAAAACCCGATCGTGATGGCGCCCAGCACACTGCTAGGACAGCCCGACCAATTAACTGAAACACGAAGCTATCAGCTCACAGTTAACACTTTTCAAGCATAAACAATGATAGAATAGTAAAGAAAATATCCAACACGCCGGGATTAGACATCCCAAACCAGTGTAACCTCCCAACGGATCAGGAGTCACAAGTCATGTGCCTCTACGAGAATTCATAAGCCGTGATAGTGTATACAACTGTGCACACGTGTGGAATAGACAAAACAAAATGAGAATAAACTGGAGAATCAGGTCCTGCGGACGCTGGCAGTTACCTCGACTGTCCAATGCAACTCCCAAGCAGCTATAGAATCAGCTCTGCTGCGATGTACATGGATTTGCACACAAGGTGCAGGGAGTAGAGTGAGTACTTCCAGACTCAATGGTAATAACCAAGGGTAAAACAACGTAGAAAACCCAATACAACACTAAGTAAAGCTATACACAATATATTGTATCAGTATCAACATAAGCAATATCCGAACCAGCAATATCAGAACCAGTAATATCAAAACCAGCAATATCAGCTATCAGAATAACAGGTATAGCTAAATGCAATGCAATGCATGAATATGACCGCTACGGCGCATAGCCCGATCCATTTGGGTACCCATGCTCACTGTGGGGATTCAGACATCGGAGGGGCTCCTACATCCCAAGCACAATATCATGATACACTGCGGCACGCAGCCTGATCCACTACCAGTCAACTATAATGCAATGCAGCCTCACAGGCTCAGAAATAGTATTTGAAAACTCTTTTCAAATCACTTTAGTAGAAAACACTGCTTCAGAAATTCCATAGTTTGCAAAACCATTTTTGATAGTAATAGCTCAGGACTGGTATCAAAATAGCATGTCAATATCATAGAAACAATAGCATCGATCCTCGCGGGATCCCAATAACTGGCTTACAACCCAACAATATACACAACAATCCAAGTAGGAGGTTCACCGGCTCAATAATAGCCAACAACACAGTATAGTATCAACAGGTCGGACTAAGCCATAGTCCCCTATCACATTCGACCCCGGACTCACAGGAGAGTACGTGTCTCGCCTCAATACAGCATCACAAAGTGATATACCGGGGTTTCAAACCCGCTGGTCATCACCCACACCTATTACTCACCCCGACTCGGCTCGAATACTAGTCCGTAATGCCCTTTGCCACAAGAATCGGCCTCCACAGGTATAGAATCTGATCAAAATCAATAGAAATGCAACAAAATAGGCTAAAGGGACATTACCCAATCGAAACAACTCGAATTACACCAAAAACCACAAAGTTGCCAAAACCCGACATTTGGAACGCTTCTTGAAAAATTACAAAAGTTACATTTTCAGATTCCTTATCTCAACACGAGTCCATACATATAAAGTTTATCGAAACCGAACTCCGTTTGCCCATTCAAATTGATGATTTACCATAACCCACACTTAGGGCAGAAACCCCCCATTAATCCTCCCATTTACAGTGAAATAATTGAAGATTCTATGATAAAATTGTATATTTAGACCATAAAACTTACCTTCAATGTTTTCCCGATGAAATCACCTTCAATTCCGATTACTTAGCTCTCAAGGAACTCAAAAAGGGAGGAAATATAGTGTTGGTTCGCGACTGAAATGTTCTGATTTTTAACCTTCATTCCAGGCATTTAAACTGCGATCGTAGCCGTTGGCATAGGATCACAGTGAATTAATTTTCCTGGGCTCTAAAATACTCTATGTGATCGCAGTCATCACTATGCGATCGCATAGAATAAAATCTATACGCCGTCAAGAACCTCTATGCGATCGCGTCCTGGGCCCCGCGATCGCAGTGCTTCACCTCCCTCCACTATGCGATCGCAGCTAAAGCTATGGGATCGCAGAGAACAATTCCACTGCCTCACAAAATCCTTCTACGCGATGGCATGGCCCCTCATGCGATCTCAGAGAGCAAAATGGCTCTGCAATTATGACAACAATTCTGCTATTCCTTCTAACCAAAAATGGTCCGTTTGGACCCCCGAATTCACCCCGAGGCCCCCGATACCCCAACGAAAACTACCAACCTACTCCAAAATACGATACGAACTTGTTCCAATCATAAAAACATACCCGTAAACAAGGAAATCATCAAATCAAGGCAAATTCAAGCCTAAGTTTCAACTAGAACTTTCGAAAACTACATCCAATCAAAAACCCGACCAAACGATGTCCGAATAACCTAAAAATTTGCAGACATATCTAAAATTACCTAACGAAGCTATTGCAACTGTCGAAATTCCATTCTGACTCCCGAATAAAAATCTCACCTATCGATTGGATTCCGTCAAAATTCCAACTTAGCCAATTCAAGCCTATTTCTACACCGGACCTCTAAATTCAATTTCGATTGCTCCCCTAAGTCGCAAATCACCTCCCAGAACTAACCGAATCATCAGAATTCGATTCCTAACCCTCTAACCACATAGTCAACTCTAAGTTGACTTTTTATAAACAAGCTTCATTTCAAAAGGCTATATGCCTCATTTTCAACCAGAATCACTCCTAACTCGCCCGATAGACTCTAACACCGATATAGAAATATGAATCATATAAATGAAGGGTAACGGAGTGGAAATTCTCATGACGACGGGCCGGGTCATCACATTCTCCCCCACTTAAGCAAACGCTCGTCCTCGAGCGGGTCAAGAAACATACCCGGAGACTCAAATAGGTGAGGATATCTGCTCCGCATCTCCTGCTCGATCTCCCAAGTGGCCTCCTCCACGGGTCGACCCCTCCACTGAACCTTTACTAATGCAATGTCCTTGGATCTCAATCTCCTCACTTGACGACCCAATATAGCTATTGGCTCCACATCATAGGTCAAGTCATCATCAAGCTGAATAGTGATAAAGTCCAACACATGCGATGGGTAGCCAACATATTTCCGGAGCATGGATACGTGGAATACTGGATGAACTCCCGATAGACTGGGTGGCAAGGCAAGCATATATGCCACCTCTCCAATCTTCCTGAGTGTAAGGCCCCGTAAAAATTTTGTGCATAAAACCTAGTAGCTGTGGTGTCATGGGCCGAATAATGTGTTAGGAATGCGTAGAATTCTTCGCGGCGAGCTTGCTCGCCGCGGTTCGGACCCTTGGTAGTGATTTAAGTGTCAAAAATGTAGAGAATAAAGTTTTCCGGAAAAGTGTCAAATATGCGGTCAAGAATGCGACCGCAAACCTGTTATGCGGACCGCATTCTTGCCGCAAAGCTTAACAGAAGCCTCCCAAAAATCGTGTTGAAAATGCGGTCGATATGCGATCGCATAGTGAATCTGCGGTGCATTTTGCGACCGCAGATCAAGAATGCGGACCGCATATTGGTCGCATTCCGTAACAGAACTTGTGTCATTTTGAGGCCATTCTGCGGTCACTATGCGGACCGCATGTTGATTCTGCGGTCGCAAAGTGCACCGCATAATTGACCCGGTCCAGATTTTTGTAACATTTTGACCCGATCTCTTCTTTAATATAACACCTTTCACCCTCATTTTCTCATATCATCTTACCAAAAATTAGAGAGAGAAGAGAGGGTTTTTAGAGAGAGAAATCTTTCATCTTCAAAGATTGTTCCAACCACTTAATTCCAAGGGATCCTAGGGCAAGGATTCAACTTCCCCAATCTTTTCAAGGTAAAAACCCTAACTATTTTCTTTGATTTTCAGTTTTAAATTGGGTAAAGAGAGGTTTGCATATAATAGCTTTTGAAATAGAATTTTTACACTCATGCATGATTATTGAACTTGATTTCTAGTAAAAAGAAGTGAGTAGAAGTAAGAGTCTTCAAGAACAAGGTTGGCAAGAGTGGGATATCTTGGGTAAGCATAAAGTAGGAAGAAAACTCATCACCAGGTATGTATGGCTAATTTTGATTCTTGTGAAATCGCCTATATGTGCGAAATTTGTTTGGTTAGTGTTAATTTGACAAATTGTGTGAAATTCTCAAAGTTGTTGTTGAAATATGAGTGATGTGGTATAGAATATGAACCGAAAATTAAATGAGAGTCGAAATGGGTAAAGAATTGTGAATAATGATTATGATGGCCTATATGGCACCTTGTGTAAAACAAACGAAACGCTTGAGAATTTGTTTATTGTGAAAAGAGATGAAACACTTGAATTGTGGAAATATTGTAACATGGTTGTGATATTGATTTGAAAAATAATTGAGAACATGAAACAATGTGCAAGTTGCTTATTTGAACTTGTTGAAATTGTGTGTAGTACCTTATCTGCTGTTTGAAATTGTTGTGTTTTAAACTGTAAGGCGGGTCGTGTTGCGCGCCGCAACGTGAGGAAATAAGGTGTGGGTTGGGGTGATAAGGGTGGCCGAGGTAATAAGGGTGGTCAAGGGCAATAAGGATGGAAAGCGATCGAAATCGCTATTGAAAATTGATACAAAAATCAATAATGTGAAATTGTGAAAGGAGACAGCAGGAGAGTTTGCAACCTGTGGGGCACTGATTGCCCCTTTGTTTGACTACTTTTGCTTTACGTGATTGATCGATTATTGTTAAATTGGTTGATCGTAGAAAGTGCTTTGTGTTGAGAATTATTTGAAATGAGGAAAATGTGGAAACATGGTTGGTCGGCTTAATTAATTGTTGATGTAATTTAATGGCTTGAGTTTACTTGGGACAAAGTTTGTCCATACATACCAGTACAATTCAAGTGTACTGACGTCCCTTTTGCCGGGGACGCTACATTCATGTTATGATTGTAGGTGGATCGGTAGCAGGCACTTCAGCTCATCGGCAGTAGTATCCTTCACCTTCCACTGCCCGTTTTGGTGAGCCCCTTTCTTCCTCGGGGCCCTGCGTGGTTCACGCCACTTTTGTTTAGACTTTATTTTGGTTTTGCAAGGTATAGCTGGAGCCTTGTTACCGGCAAGTACTGTATTCCTTTTTGTATTCTAGAGGCTCTGTAGACATGTAAATTGTGGGATTCCAGTCTTATGTATATATTATGTTATGTCGGGCGTTGTAAAAACTGCAAACTTGTTAATGAATCACTCGTATGGTTTTATTTGTTTAATGTGAAATCATTCATGGTTAGTAAGATATTTGTTAATGAGAAACAATCAACACAGGGGTAACGCGTGGGAATGGAAGGCACCCAGGTCCGCTTGACTGGGGAAACCCGGTCAGGCGCCCGTCATGTTCCCGATTTGGGGCGTGACACTGAGGATCTCAAAAGTGCCAATGAATCTTGGACTGAGCTTTCCTTTCTTCCAAATCTCATGACGCCTTTCATAGGCAAAACCTTCAGTATGACCTTCTTACCCACACAATAAGTCACATCCCGAACCTTCCGGTCCGTATAACTCTTCTGGCTAGACTGAGCTGTGCGAAGTATCTCCTGAATCACCTTCACCCTGTCCAAAGCATCCTGGACTAACTCTGTCCCCAATAACCTTGCCTCACCGTGGTCAAACCAACCAACTGGAGATCTACACCGTCTCCCAGAGCCTCATACGGTGCCATATGGATACTGGATTGGTAGCTGTTGTTATAGGCAAACTCTGCGAGAGGGAAATAATCAGCCTATTAACCACCGAAGTCAATAACACAAGCTCACAACATATCCTCTAAGATCTGAATAGTACGCTCGGACTGTCCTTCCGTCTGAGGATGGAATGCAGTACTCAACTCAACCTGGGAGCCCAAATCACGCTGAAATGTCCTCCAGAACTGTGAAGTAAACTAAGTACCTCTGTCTGATATGATAGAAACTAGGACTCCATGCAATCTAACGATCTCTCGAAATGAATATCTTAGCTAACCGCTCCAAGGAGTATGCAGTACACACAGGAATGAAGTGAGCTGACTTGGTCAGCCTATCCACAATAACCCAAAATGAATCAAACTTCCTCCCTGTCCGAGGGAGTTCAGTAACAAAGTCCATAGTGATCTTTTCCCACTTCCACTCGGGAATATCAATATGTTGAAACACGCCACCGTGCCTCTGATGCTCGTACTTGACCTGCTGACAGTTGAGGCACCGTACTACATATCTAACAATGTCTATCTTCATCTTCCTCCACCAATAATGTTGTTTCAAGTCTTGGTACATCTTCACGGCACCTGGATGGATAGAATACCGCAAGCTGTGGGCCTCCTCCAATATCAACTCACGAAGGCCATCAACATTGGGCACGCACATCCGGCCCTGTATCCTCAATACACCATCACTATCAATAGTGACATCTCTGGCATCATCATGCTAAACTCTATCCTTAAGGACAAGCAAGTGTGGATCATCATACTAGCGCTCACGAATACGATCGAATGAAGAAGCCCGAGAGATAACACAAGCCAACACCCTGCTGGGCTATGAAATGTCTAACCTCACTAGCTGATTGGCTAACGCCTGAACATCATAAGCAAATGAACTCTCCTCGACTGGAATATATGCCAAGCTGCCTATACTGACCGCCTTCCGGCTCAAAGCATCGGCCACCACATTAGCCTTCCCCGGATAATATAGAATAGTAATATCATAATCCTTGAGCAACTCAATCCATCTCCGTTGTCTCAAATTAAGATCCCTTTGTTTGAAAAAATGCTTGAGACTACGATGATTGGTATACACCTCACAGGACACGCCATACAAATAGTACCTCCAAATCTTCAAGGCATGAACTATGGAAGCTAGCTCTAAATCATGAACATGGTAGTTCTTCTCATGAGGCTTCAACTGCCGAGAAGCATAAGCAATCACTCTACCGTCCTGCATTAATACACAACCTATCCCTACTCTCGAGGAATCACAATATATAGTATATGAACCTGAAGCTGGTGGCAACACTAATACTGGAGCTGTGGTCAAAGTTCTCTTGAGCTTCTGAAAGCTCTCCTCGCACTCATCCGACCACACGAATGGTGCACCCTTTTGCGTCAACTTAGTCAAAGAAGAAGCAATGGATGAAAATCCCTGAACAAATCGGCGATAATACCCTGCCAAACCAAGGAAACTCCTGTTCTCTGTAGCTGAGGACGCCCTAGGCCAACTCTGCACCGCCTCTATCTTCTTCGGGTCAACCTGAATACCATCACAAGACACCACATGACTCAGAAATGCTATTGACTCGAGCCAAAAATCGCATTTGGAGAATTTAGCATACAACTTGTCCTCCCTCAACCTCTGCAACACAATGCTCAAATGCAGAGTGTGCTTCTCCTGGCTACGGGAGTAGACTAGAATATCATCAATGAACACGATCACGAATGAATCCAAGTATGGCTTGAACACACTGTTCATCAGATGCATGAATGTTGCTAGGGCGTCGGTCGGCCCAAAAGACATCATAAGGAACTTATAGTGCCCATATCTAGTCCTGAATGTAGTCTTCATAATATCAAAGTCCCTAATCTTCAGCTGATGATAGCCTGAACGAAGATCAATCTTAGAAAACACCCTCACACCCTGTAACTGATCAAATAAATCATTAATGCGCGGTAGAGGGTACTTGTTCTTCACTGTTACCTTGTTCAACTGTCTACAATCAATACACATCCGCATAGAACCATCTTTCTTCTTAACAAATAACACTAGTGCACCCCACGGGGACACACTAGGGCGAATGAATCCCTTATCCAAAAGCTCATGAAGTTGTTCTTTCAAATTCTTCAGCTCAGCTGGTGCCATCCGATAAGGAGGAATAGAAATGGGCTGAGTGCCCGGCACCAAGTCAATACCAAAATCGATGTCCCTGTACGGTGGCATACCCGGAAGGTCTAAGGGGAATACATCTGGAAGTCCCTCACAACAGGTACAGAATCAATACTAGGAGACGCAGCTCCCACATCCCTCACAATGCTAAATATGACAAACACCCCTTTTCAACCATTCTCTAAGCTTTTAAGAATGAAATAACACAGCTAGGGACGTAATCAGGTTAACCCCGCCACTCAATTTGAGGAATACCAGGAATAGCCAATGTAACTATCTTGGCATGACAGTCTAATATAGCATGGCACGGAGACAGTCAATCCATGCCCAATATCACATCAAAGTCCACCATCCCTAACAATAACAGATCCACCTGGGTCTCCAGACCGCCAATAGAAATAACACAGGATCTATAGACATGATCCACAATTATCATATCACCCACTAGGGTGGATACATGAACAGGCAAATCCAGACTACCACGAGTCGCACCTAAATGATGTACAAAATAAGAAGACACGTATGAATATGTGGAACCGGGATCAAATAAAATAGAGACATCTATGTGACAGACATAAATGATATCTATAATCACTGCATCGGAGGCAACTGTATCACGTCTATCAGGGAGTGCATAGAATCGTGCCTGACCCCCATTGGATTGCTCCTCACCTCTAGGGCTACCTCGAGAAGACTGACCTCCACCCCTACTAGCCTGAGATAGTGCTGAAGAGGAGGGCTGATCCCTCTGCTGAGACTTTTCCCTACGAAGTCGAGGGCCCTGCCTCTTCATGTGGCCAAACTCGCCACACTCAAAACAGCTACCTGGTGCTGGAGAAGGGGACTGAACGGAACCCCTCGCCGCAGACGAACCCTGGGCTGAAGAAAATAGTAGGTGCTGCACTCTGAGCTGGGAGGGCACTAAGTGAAGACCGGCCCTGCTGGAATCCCTGGCGACCACGACCAGAAGAAGAAGAAGCTTCACTCTGGGCAGCCTGACTGAGAAGGTCTAGATGAGCGACCTCTGCCCTGCTGAAACTGCCCTCTAGATGGAGCACCGCTAAAGCTACCAGAACCTCGAGACCTCTTGGCCTCCCGCTCCTCCCGCTCCCAGTGACGATCCGCCTCAATGGAGCATGCTATATCCACAACCTACTCAAAAGATGATGATAGTACTCTCTTTCTCTGGTCATTATAATGTGAATGGAATAGTTGAGGCCATCAATAAACCTCCTAATCCTCTCTCGATCTGTCGGGATCATCCATATGGCATGCCTAGCAACCTAGGTATATCTCATCTCATATTGGGTCACTGACATATCGCCCTGTACTAACCACTCAAACTGGCGACGAATCTCCTCACGACGGGACTGAGGTACATACTTATCTAAGAAGAGAGTTGAAAACTGCTGCCAAGTAAGGTGCAACTCCCGCAGGCCTACGCCTCTCAAACTCCTCCTACCAATCGCACGCTGGACCAGTAAATTGGAAGGTAGTAAATGAAACCCAGCTGGACTCAAGAATCCCAGTTGTCCAAAGCATCCTCTAGGACTTATCTAAGAAACCCTGGGCATTCTAGCCCTCAGTACCACTGAAATGAGGTGGCTGGAGTCTACCAAATCTCTCTAGGCAACGCTGCTCGTCGTCAGGCATAACCTGAACCACATGCTCTGGAGCTGGTGCAGTTGGAATAACTGATGCAACTGCCTGAGCTGGGACCGCCTCTGGCGTCTGAAGTCCCTGCAACACCTGCTCAGGTGTGTGAGCTTCGGGGGTTTGATGACCACCCCCTATCTGGGATGTTGCTGCTGTAGCGATAGTTGATACTACCAGAGCCAATCCAGAACATACTGATAATATCTGGGCCAAAGTCTCCTGAAGAGCAGGAATGACAATATACATCGTTTGTGCCTGAGCTGGTGCTGCGGAGCATCAACCACTGGGGGCTGCTCCTGAGTAGGTACAACGGGCGGGTCAGCTGGCACTGCCTCAGCTGCCCTACCCCTACCACAACCACGACCGCGCCCACGGCCTCTAGTAGGTGGCAATGGTGGTCATCTACCTCGTCCTAAAGCTTGAGTTCACGCCATTTGCGAGAGAATAGAATACAGAAGTTCAGTTCTCGGAACAATGTGAAGTGTTTCCTAAAGGTGTGCAGCCTCTCGAGGATAAGTACAGGCGTCCCCGTACCGATCCACAAGACTCTACCAACCGGATCAAGACTCACGAGGCCTAGTAACCTAGGCTCTGATACCAACTTGTCACAACCCCAAAACCCAGTCGTGATGGCGCCCAGCACACTGCTAGGCCAGCTCGACCAATCAATTGAAACATGGAGCTATCGGCTCACAGTTAACCTTTTTCAAGCATAAACAGTGATAAAATAGTAAAGAAAATATCCAACACACCGGGATTAGACATCCCAAACCAGTATAACCTCCCAACGGATCAGGAGTCACAAGTCATGAGCCTCTACCAGAATTTATAAGCCGTGATAGTGTATACAACTGTGCACAAGTGTGGAATAGACAAAACAAAATGAGAATAAACTAGAGAGTCAGGTCCTACGGACGCTGGAAGCTACCTCGACTATCCAATGCAAGTCCCAAGCAGCTATAGAATCATCTATGATGTGATGTACCTAGACCTGCATACAAGGTGCAGGGAGTAGAGTGAGTACTTCCAGACTCAGTGGTAATAAGCAAGGGTAAGACAGCATAGGTAAGAAAACCCAATACAAAACTAAGTAAAGCTATACACAATATCTTGTATCAGTATCAGCATAAGCAATATCCGAACCAGCAATATCATCTATCAGAATAACAGGTATAGCTAAATGCAATGCAATGCATGAATATGACCGCTACAGCACGTAGCCTGATCCATTTGGGTACTCGTGCTCACTGTGGGGGTTCAGACTCCGGAGGGGCTCCTACAGCCCAAGCACAATATCATGATACGCTACAGCGCGCAGCCCGATCCACTACCAGTCACCTATAATGCAATGCAGCCTAACAGGCTCAGAAATAGTATTTGAAAACTCTTTTCAAATCATTTTTAGTAGAAAATAGTGGTTCAGAAATTTCAGAGTTTGGAAAACCATTTTTGACAGTAATAGCTCAGGACTGGTATCAAAATAGCATGTCAATATCATAGAAACAATAGCATCGATCCTCGCGGGATCCCAATAACTAGCTCACAGCCCAACGATATACACAACCATCCAAGTAGGAGGTTCACCGGCTCAATAATAGCCAACAATATAGTATAGTATCAACAGGTCGGACTAAGCCATAGTCCCCAATCACATTCGACCCCGCACTCACAGGAGAGTACGTGTCTCGCCTCAATACAGCATCACAAAGTGATATACCGGGGTTTCAAACCCGCTGGTCATCACCCACACCCATTACTCATCTCGACTCGGCTCGAAGACTAATCCGCAATGCCCTTTCCACGAGAATCGGCCTCCACAGGTTTAGAATCTAATCAAAATCAATAGAAATGCATCAAAATAGGCTAAAGGGACATTACCCAATCGAATCAACTCGAATTATACCAAAAACCACAAAGTTGCCAAAACCCGACTTTCGGTACGCTTCTCAAAAATATTACAAAAGTTACATTTTTGGATTCCTTATCTCAACACGAGTCCATACATATAAAGTTTATCGAAATCGGACTCCGTTTGCCCATTCAAATCGATGATTTACCATAACCCAGGCTTAGGGCAAAAATCCCCCATTAATCCTCCCATTTACAGTGAAATAATTTAAGATTTTATGATAAAATCGTATATTTAGACCATAAAACTTACCTCCAATGTTTTCCCGATGAAATCCCCTTCAATTCCCGTTACTTAGCTTTTAAGGAACTCAAAAATGGAGGAAATATAGTGTTGGTTTGCGACTGAAATATTCTGATTTTTATCCTTCCCGTGAGGCATTTAACACTATGTGATCGCAGCCCTTGGCATGCGATCGCAGTGAATTAATTTTCCTGGGCTCTAAAATACTCTATGCGGTCGCAGTCATCACTATGCGACTGCATAGTATAAAATCTATACGCCCTCAAGAACCTCTATGCAATCGCATCCTGGGCCCCGCGATCACAGTGCCTCACCTCCCTCTACTATGCGATCGCAGCTAAAGCTATGCGATCGCAGAGAACAATTCCATTGCCTCACAAAATGCTTCTACGCGATGTGCATGGCCCCTCATGCGATCGCAGAGAGCAAAATGGCTCTATAATTATGACAGCAATTCTGTTGTTCCTTCTAATCAAAAATGGTTCGTTTGGACCCCCGGATTCACCCCGAGGCCCCCAGGACCCCAACGAAAACCACCAACCTACTCCAAAATACGATAAAAACTTGTTCCAATCATAAAAACACACTCTTAAACACGGAAATCATCAAATCAAGGCAAATTCAAGCCTAAGTTTTAACTAGAACTTCCGAAAATTACATCCAAACAAAAACCCGACCAAACGATGTCCGAATGACATGAAACTTTGCAAACATATCCAAAATCACCTAACGAAGCTACTTCAACTGTTGGAATTCCATTCTGATTCCCGGATAAAAATCTCACTTATCGATCGGATTCCGCCAAAATTCCAACTTATCTAATTCAAGCCTATTGCTACACCGGACCTCCAAATTTAATTCTGATCGCTCCCCTAAGTCACAAATCACCTCCCGAAACTAACCAAATTATCGAAATTCGATTTCGATCCCTCTAACCACATAGTCAACTCCAGGTTGACTTTTCATAAACAAGCTTCATTTCAAAAGGCTATATGCCTCATTTTCAACCAGAATCACTCCTAACTCACCCGATAGACTCTAACACCGATATAGAAATATGAATCATATAAATGAAAGGGTAATGGGGTGGAAATTCTCGTGAAAATGGGCCGGGTCGTCACAACTAGTGCCACTAACACCCTAATAGATGTTATCCTCGTTACAGGCAAGTAAGTTTCAAAGTAATAAAAGCCTTCCTTTTGTCTATAGCCTTTGACAACAAGTCTTGCCTTATATTTTTCAATAGTGCCATCAGCTTTAATTTTTCGTTAAAGATTCATTTCGAACCTAAAGGCTTATTTCCTGGAGGAAGATCAACCAATTCTCATGTATGATTATCCAAAATTGATTGAATCTCACTATTGACTACCACTTTCCAAAATGCTGAATCAGAAGACGACGTAGCTGATTTAAAAATTTGAGGCTCATTTTCAAGCAAGAATGTCACAAAATATGGTCCAAAGAATGTAGATGTTCTTTGATGTTTGCTACGCCTTGGATCTTCAAAACTAGGAGTATTTTCCTTTGCTTTTTCCAGATGTCGTTTAGGGTTTTCACTTAATGACTCGTTTTTAGCTTTATACGGATAGATGCTTCAAAGAATTCAGTATTATCTGATTCCATTACCGTATTAACATGAATCTTAGGATTATCATATTTATGAACCAGAAATCGACATGCTTTACTTTTTGTAGCATATCTAATGAAAATGCAATCTACAATTTTTGGTCCAATTTTAACCCTTTGTCACGACCCAAACCCTGCTCCGATCGCGATGGTGCCTCTCGAGAAGACGGGGCTAGCCAGACCATTTTGGAACACCATTTTTAAGTAGTTAAACATTTCAATAACAGTTCAAATATGATTTAATGATATTAATTAACGAAATTACAACCCAACACAGCCCTAATCGGGACGTCACAAGTCACGGGCATCTATAAGAATGTAATTCCACTTTATAAGTCTAGAAAATACATTGAACATGAATAGTGAACAACATAGAAAGACAGTGGCACTACGAACGCTGGCAGTCACCTCGCTAAACCTTTACAATGTTGCCTCAATGCAGCCAATACCCGCTACCGGGTGAATAAATTCTTGCAATTGCACGCGAGGTGTAGGGAGTAAAGTGAGTACTCCAACTCGATAAGTAATAAAGGTAAATAATAACTTAGCAGTCAAGAAATCACGTAAAGCAACCAACATATTATATATAAGCCAGGTAAAATTTTCTAATAAAATAGTGAAATCTTCAGAAATATCTTGGCTCAGTTCAAATCTCTTTTGAAAATAATCGTTTCAATAATTACGAAAACGGTTTCAAAATAGTTAGTGCTGATAAGCACAGGAAAATTCACCCCTCGGGCACAGATACCACAGTATAACAGTAAAAAGGCAAATAGATATGCAAGATGAGCACATAAAGTCCGCCCCTTGGGCAACATCTCAAAACAGAACCAGCCCCTCAGGCTCAATATCAATCTCTTAGAACAGTATAAGCCCCTCGGGCATAATATCACATTGCTCATAATAGTATTAGCCCCTTGGGCTCAGTACCACATCACATGGGTACCCGCGCTCACTAGGGGTGTACAGACTCTAGGAGGGGCCCCTTACGGCCAAATCGCAATATCAAGCCACCTCGTGGCATATAAATCAAGGCCTGAAAGCCTTCTCACATCACACCCGAGGCCTAAAAGCCTCATCACATGTCACTCGAGGCCTGAAAGTCTTCTCACATACACTCGAGGCCTGAGAGCCCCCTCACCTTATGCTCAAGGCCTGAAAGCCTCACTCAGTCAAGAAAATATCATAAGCCCCTCGGGCATTAATAAAATAGTTCTCAACCCAGACGACAGTGAAATATTAGTAAATTCTCAAAGTTCAATTAAAATGGTTGAGTTTGCAAAAATAGTATAATCAACAGGACTAAATTCAAGTAGTGTATCAAATAGTGAGGAAAGAGTGATAAAAATCCCCAAAGGGTTCAAATAATTGGCACAAAGCCCAAATATGGCAATCAACCCAAATCATAATAATATCAAATAAGTTTCAGTCAATGGTGCTCTACCCACGCTCGCTATCCGGTGTACAAGTCACCTCAATATAGCACTATGGTGTGCAATTCAGGGTTTCAAACCCTCATAATATCATTTAAAATCATTACTCACCTCGAACCGATAAAATTTCTAGCTCGTGATGCCTTTGCCCCTCAAATAAGCCTCCACGTGCGTCGAATCTATCCAAAATCAGAGAAAATACATCACAATAGGCTAAGGGAACATAACTCAATTGAAAAGAATCGAAAAACATCAAAAATTACAAAATTTGCAAAACACGAGCCCCGATCCCACTTCTCAAAACTCAGAAATTTTCACATCAATAGATTCCTTATCTCTGCATGAGCTCATACATACCAAGAACTCTCAAATCCGAGCTCAAATGACCCAGAAAATCCCCAAATTAACTTTCAAAATCTCAAGCCCTAGTTATTCCATTTTAGGCTTAATTCCATAAATTTCTATGTGGATTTCCCAATAAAAACGAGTATTGAGAAAATCTTACCTCCAATTGATTCCCCTCGAATCCCTCTTTAATCTCCAATTCAATTTTGACTCTATCTCCTGGCAGTATCCGTATAAAACTATGCCGGATCTTTCCTGAAACATAATTTATAATCAGATCTAAACAAACCCGGAACAGACCGTTGGGAAGCGATAGCGATTCAGTAATTAAAGCTTCATGACTCCTTTTTGGTTCTTAAAGTCCCCTTGAGGTATCAACTAATAAGAAAGATATTAGACAACCCCCCTTTTTTATTTTTCACAAATAGGAAGTTTCGAATCCAATTTGGATATTAAAAGGATTACTAGATATAACACAAAATCTCTCCACCTATTCCTTCTAGTCGAGCCTCTCGGTTTGTCATTATACCTCGAGAAGTAGAAAGAATTACAATCCCACATAAGAAGCGAATAAATGAATAATTGAAATAGATTAAATAGACAAGAAAGCATCGACAAGTAAATGTCATCAGTTTGACATCTAAAGCATGAGTTTTTAATGTCTCTCTAGTTGTTAATAAAATAATAATTGAACTATTTTTCTAGATGAACATATTACAAGCATTAAACTTCTAAATTAGAATCAAATTCATGATATATCCTCAACATCGAACCCATCTTCCGATTCAATTTCAGCTTCTTGAGCACGATATCCTTCTGGAGGCACATCAATTATGGTTACATGTACGTCACTCCTTACTAAGACAACTTCACCATCATCATTCGGTATAGATAGGCTCATCGAATTTTCATACGGGTCATTTTCATAACAATAGGGAACATCAGATTCATATTGGTCACTTATGTTAAACAAGTCTCTCGGGATAGTCTTCATAACATAATGTTTCTCTTGATCATATGGATCTTGTACATAGAAGCATTGGTGTGCTTGTGATGCTAGCACGAAGGGCTCTTCTTGGTAGCATTTCTTGTTGAAGTAGACATAAGTAAGACCATAAGTATCTTCTTCAGCATCATACTAGTCACACTTAAACAACACAACCTTAAAATATCCAAAATAATCTAACTCAACGATATCAATTATTCTACCATAATAAGTCAAATTCGCATCAATCGGATTTTTATCCTTGGAGCTTGCAAAACTTTTAGTTAATGCAACTAATGTAACACCACTATTTTGTGTTGTACGCCTTGCATCACGCTGCCTCGTATGGAATCTATATCCATTAATGAGATACCCAGAATACCTTTTAGCAATTGAATTTGGTCCTCTAGATAATTGTTTTATAAAATCAGGCACCTTCTCATGCATAATACGACTTTCGAACCACTGGGAGAAGTTTTGACTATGACTCTTGGCCTTGCTCCGTTTAGATCTTCGCTCATGACTATTAACTTCAAGCTCATGCTCTCTACACATCAAGTATTATTTTTGTTAGCAAAACTTATACAAAATAATTTTAAAATTATCCATATAAAAGAAAATACTACAAATGAGTTAAATTACCTAATATATTCTTGAATTTCATCACAATTGTTCAATATGTATCTATGTGCTTGACTTAGTGACTTGTCGTCTAGATCATCCGGGACACCATTTTTTCCTCCTAAAAGATAACCTTTGTTTGGGAACAAACTACAAGTTTGCTCATCTACTGAACCACAATCATCATTGTTTCGCGGTCTTCTATTAAATCTGGTATGTACACCCCCATGTAAGTATCTAGAGCATAAATTTAGACATTCTTCAACCAGGTATGCCTCAGCAATAGTCCTTCTGGATGATTTTTGTTGCGAACATATGACTTGTACCTACACATAAATCTTTCAGGAGGATACATCCAGCGACATTGAACTGGACCTCCAAATCTTACCTCGTTTGGCAAATGAATAGGCAAATGAACCATTATATAAAAAAAACAAGGAGGAAAAATTCGCTCCAATTGATTTTCTGTTTCTCGAATCTCTGCTTCCAAACATTCTATATCTTCCAATGTGATAACTTTTTGACATAAACAGTGAAAAAAGGAACTTAGAGGAATCAAAGGAGTAGCAACATGATCAGGAAGTATGCTTTTAATTGGTATTGGTAACAAATAATGCAACATGAAATGTGCATCGTGGGTCTTATAATTAGATATTATTCTTTCAGCTGGATGCACACATCGAGAAATATTGGAAGCACTACTATCGGGTAGCTTTGCATTCTTTAGAACACCACAAAATGTGGATCTTTCGCCCTTAGTCATAAAGAAGCATGCTTGTGCAAGCTTTATTTTCTTGCCATCCTTTGTTTCTTTTGGTTGAAGATTATTCATGATTCCCGTCTCTTTGAGGTCATAACGAGCACTTTCATGATCCTTCGTCTTGCCTGAAATTTCCAAAAGTGTTCCAATTATGATGTCAACTGTGTTCTTCTCAATATGCATTACATCAAGGTTGTGGCGAAGCAAGTTATGCTGCCAATAAGGTAATTCAAAAAAAATCGACATTTTTTTCCATGGGCCGAAATTTAATTTCTTTTGCGTCTTCCCAAATACATTTTCAACATTTTGTAACATATTGAACACATCTGTTCCCTTTAACAATTCTGGAGGAGGACTAAATTCTATTTTTCCATTGAAAGACCTTTTGTTGGATCTCCAGAGATGATCCATGGGCAGAAAAATACGATGATCCATGTAACACATTTTCCGACTATGTTTTAGATAGCAAGAATTAGTGCCATAATTACAACATGGACAAGCCAACTGTCCTTTTGTACTCCATCCAGATAACATAGAATAGGCAGAAAAGTCACTAATTGTCCACATAAGAGCTGCTCGCATTTGAAAGGTTTGATTTGTTGAAGCATCATATGTGTGAACTCCTAACTCTCACAATACCTTCAACTCTTCAATTAGTGGTTGCAAATAAATGTCAATATCGTTTTTAGGAGATCTCGGCCCAAATATAAGCAATGAAAGCATGCAATATTCCTGTTTCATGCACATCCAAGGAGGTAAATTATAAATCATTAAGACAACTGGCCATGTGCTATGAGATATGCTCATGGTCCAAAATGGATTGAATCCATCACTTGCCAAGCCAAGTCTCAAATTGCGAGAATCTTTTGCAAAATCTGGATGAAGGCTATCAAAGTCTTTCCATGCTTGGCCGTCGGCAGGATGCCTTAACTTTCCGTCTTTAGACCGTTCCTCGTCATGCCACCTCAATTTATCAGCCATCTTTGAGCACATAAATAGTCGTTGGAGTCTATGAATTAATGGAAAGTGTCTCAAAGTATCTGAGTTAATCATTCAACAACCCATCAATGTCATCATATGAATTATCTTCATCCATATCATCATTAACATCCATTGGAATTTCTCATTCCCCATGATTAATCCATCTTGTATAATCTTTAACAAAAATGTTGCATATTAAATGATCATAAACTACATTCCTTTTATACCAAGAGATGTTACAACACTTTGCACACGTGCATTGAATTTCTTCGCCCTGAGGATCTCCATCAGAATCAGTGAAGTCCAAAAAATATTGAACACCATCAATATACTCTTTGCTATACCTTGGTAAATCTATCCAAGCCTTGAAAGGATCATTTGAAAACCTAAAATCAATAGTGATATTGGATTTCAAAATATAGATTTATTTAAGTGTTAAATATACTTGAGAAATATACCCTAAAAATAACGAGTAATTTTTCAAAATCGGCTGTTCTATAGCTATGTTGCTCGGACTCTTCGAAAATATCGCCGGTGCATGTCGGATTCTCCAAAAGCAGTGTATTTTTGGAGAATCCGATAAGGGTGCGACAGTATTTTGGAGAGTTCGTGCAACATAGTTCTAGTAATAATCTAATAGCAGAATGAAAAAAATAAAGAGAATAAGAATTTCTTACCTAGTCATGACACTTATCTTAGGCCAAACACAACTTCAAATTCACCACAGGTAATCTAGCAGAGGCTTTTAAAAATTATCAAAAGTTATACATATAAACTTTAACACATGGAAATATAGTTACATTATATCAAAAGTTATACTGAAATGATGTGCAGATTTGCTGAAACAGTGTGTAGAAATACAGAAAATGCAAAAATACTGTGCAGATTCGCAGAAATACTATGCAGAAATGCTGAAACACTATGCAAAAATGCAGAAAATGCAGAAACACAGTGCATAAATGCAGAAAATGAAAAATATTGTGCAAAAATGCAGAAATTGCCAAAATGTTGCGCAAAAATGCAGAAACTCTGTGCAGATTCCAAAAATAGTGTGCAGAAATGTAGAAAATGCATAAACACTGTGCAGAAACACATAAATTACTGAAGATGTGTAGATTTGCGGAAACACTGGGCAAAAATACAGAAAATGCAAAAATATTGTGCAGATTCACAAGAATACTATGCACAAATGCTGAAACACTGTGCAAAAATGTAGAAACACTGTGCAAAAATGCAAAAAACACAGAAACACTGTGCAGAAACGCAAAAATTGTTAAAATGTTGTGCAAAAATGCAGAAAATGCAAAAACATTATGCAGAATCGCAAAAACTTTGTGCATAAATGCTGAAACAAATGAACATAGAAAATAATAAAACAAATCGAGAAGAGAACATAAGAAGCGAACAAATGAATAATAGAAATAGTTGAAATAGACAAGAAAGCATCGACAAGCAAATATCATCAGTTTGACATCTAAAGCATGAGTTTTTAATGTCTCTCTAGTTGTTAATCAAACAATAACTGAACTATTTTTCTAGATGAACATACTACAAGCATTCAACTTCTACATTAGAATCAAATTCAAAATGTATCCTCAACTTTACCACAGGTAATCTAGCAGAGGCTTTAAAAAATATCAAAAGTTATACATATAAATTTATCAAGTAATTTACACATGGAAATATAGTTCCATTATATCAAAAGTTATAATTTCGACTCAGTTCTGTACAAATTATGTGAATTGTGACCCCACCTTCTAAATGAACACTCAAAATAGCATGAATTCTCTTAACTTAAACACAAATTTCACATGTAGGTGTCATATGTAGAAAGGTAAAAATTAGTTGAATTAATACTTACTTTGTCAAGCACTAAATCACGTGGTAGAAATTATCTAAAATATGTTGTGAGCAGATCTAATCAACTCTTTCTCGGCAACTTCACAGCCAACTTTCAGTAGAATAGAAATAAATCTCATAATCTGCAATTTAAAAGAATATCGATAAGAACACAAAGATAAAGGCTGACCTAAGATTGTCAACATAATAATTTCGCAAAGCTGCAATTTGGAAAAATATAGTACAACTGTGTTTGAACTTATTTTTGTCATGACATTAAAATCCTAAATCTGTCACTGATTTTACAACTTTAGAGCGTGCTCTCTCTCACACACATACATATACAACGATATTCAAAAGTAAGAATAATGAGAGTAATTACAGAGCTTTCTAATGAGATAAATATGATTTTGCCATTCTTAATATGAGGTCAAGAATTACAGCCTTCAGAATGAAAAAGATGTTGATAAACGCTTCCTCTTTTAATAATTATTCTTACGTGGCGTGTATCCATATCAGATTAATTCGTCAATGCTCCAATACCAATACTTAAAATTTCAAAGTTAGAAATTTGAAACTTGTCCGGATTCCTGTGAATGGAGACCTAGAAATCGAAAAAAAAGGGAAATCTTTGAGCAAAAGAAATACTAACCAATAAAGAAAAGATGAAGATTCGCTAGAGTACTGTCTGGAAGAAGCAGCAAGGCGGAAAGCCGGAAACGAAGAAGCAAAGTTAATTAGGTTATGCAATTTGTTGGGAAAGGAAGTTAATTAGGTTATGCAATTTGTTGGGAAAGGGTTTGATACGCAACAAGGCGGAAACGAATTGGGAAAGAATTGAGAAAGGGTTGGATACATAGTAGTATTCTTGGAGATTGTGACTGCTTTGCCTTTTGAGGATTGGGGGGGGGGGGAATTTTTTCATTAACCATATATTTGGGAGAAAATTTTGAGAGAAATATTTTTATAATAAATTTTAAGGTTATGCTTGTAAAGTGATACATTTTGTATTAGAATTTAATAACTCTTTAAAAATGTTGTGTTATAATTAATAAGCGTTGCCAAATAATTTATAAAATGGCAACACTTAAGAAGTGTTATATTTATATTATAAGAGCACGCTTTTTAAGTGTGGCCTTAAAAATCGTGGCCAAAGACTCAAGTCAAAGAGCATGCTTTATTAGCGTATCTATAGTTAATTTTGGCAACACTTTTCGGGCATTGTCTATAATTAGTGTGGCCATAGGCCTAAAATGTTTGTAGTGATACTCCTGCTTCATTAACAAAATAAACACCTAAGAGGAGGACAATTGCTAAACGAAGAGGGGCCATTTTCTGATTTTAGGATACACAAAAACTATAGCTCTTCTTCTTTAAAGAGACCTAGGCTAGCGAGAGAATACATCAGCCATTTCTGACGGGAGAACCAAAACGAAGCTAAGTTTGGATCTGTCCTCAGAAAATAAACAAAAAGAGCCCTAATCAAAGAAAAACCTTAATAATTGATAGCTTCAGAAGCAGAATGGTGGTCGCCAATAGAGTTCCATCGTATCCACTGCTCAGCAGCTCCCATCTCGTCTCTATTTCTTTTTCTTCACCTCACGGCAAACACACACGCACACAGGCGCAAAGAGAGAGCAGCAATAGTGAGAGATCGGGAGTAAAAGGGAGGTGACGAGTGGCATTCTAAAAGTCGATGGAAGAATAGTCTCGATATAGGTACATTCAAGTTGTCCGTCTGCAAATCCGAGGTGCCGATGCGAGGTCTGTCGTTGAATGTTGTCGCGTTTCCGCGAGCTTAAGGATATAGGTCGTAGTTTCATCGAGGCTTCTGACCACTGTTTTGGTCATCAATGGCTCGACCACCGTTTTAGTCATCAATGGCTCAATGCTAATATTTTATTGCTGAAATTTTGTTGAAATCTGATCTGATGCAAATGCAAGATCTATTTTGTGTTGTCTATAGATATTCGGTGTGTAGTTTGTAGATATTTGTGTTGACATTGAGAATTGCCCGCAAATCAATTTATATAACATATTTCAGTTCTCTCAACCTTTGGTTAGTTCAATATTTTTCGGGCAGTCAATCAGATTCTTGTAACTTTACAATGATATTCTTTAGTTGTAAGTGAACTAGTCTATCACCGTCATTATCTAAACGTTCGTGTAACATATTTATGATTTTAAAAACCAATTTCAAGCATGCGGTCGCACAATTTCGAATAAACTTTCTTAATAATTAAATCTAGTTAATATTGAACCCCAATGACCCTCATATTAATGTCATAACCAAGATATAAAAATGACAAATGCTCGTAGTTACTCTAGGCCCGCTTCATATACCATCTTGATTGCGTACACGTTAACGTGACATGATTACGAATTCTAAAAAATAAAATTGGAGTATGTGTTCGCGCAACTTTGGTCAAACTTTGTTAATAATAATAAATCGTTATTAATTGTGGACACGTTCGCGTGACATGATTTTTGATGCACCAAACAAATGGGTACATGTGCATGTGACCCATTTCAAGATAATTTTCTTAACTTAAAAGCAGTAAAAGGTAAATGCGAATAGGTTCTAAAATCAGTAATTAAACAATTTGATTAAGCCAACTATGATCAAAGCGACCGTGCTAAAAACCACGGAACTCGGGAATGCTTAACACCTTCTCCAGAGTTAACATAATTCCTTACCCGGATTTCTATGTTCGCAGACCATAACTAGAGTCAAACCTTCCTCGATTGGGGATTTTAAACGGTAATTTGGGACACCATAAATTATCTCACATGGTGACTCTGATTTTTAATAAATAATTCTATTTTTATTGTCACTTAAATTGTAAAAAAAAATCCTTATACCTTTTTGGGGTGTAGGAAAAGAGAGGTGTGACAATGAACAAGGAGATTTATGTGACGACCCGGCTCGTCGTCACGAGAATTACCACCCTGTTATGTTGAAATTGTATGTTTTACGCTTTTATATCAGTGTTAAAGTCTATCGGGTGAATTAGGAGTGAATTGGATTGAAAATGAGGCATATAGCCTTTTTGAAGGAGACTTGAATAAGGAAAGTCAACCCGGAGTTGACTATTTGGTTAAAGGGCTCGGAATCGGATTCTGATGATTCGGTTAGTTCCGGGAGGTGATTTGTGACTTAGGGGAGCGATCGGAATTGAATTTGGAGGCCCGGTGTAGAAATAGGCTTGAATTGGCTAAGGTTGAATTTTGGCGAAATCCGAACGGTAGGTGATATTTTAATCCGGGAGTCGGAATGGAATTTCGATAGTTGCAGTAGCTCCGTTAGGTGATTTTGGATATGCCTGCAAAATTTCAGGTCATTCGGACGTCGTTTGGTCGGGTTTTTGATCGAATGTGTAATTCGGAATGTTTTAAGGAATTTAGGCTTGAATCCGTGTGTAATTGGTGATTTTAATGTTTAGGATGGTGTTTTTATGATTGGAACAAGTTCGTATCGTGTTTTGGAGTATGTTGGTGGTTTTCGTTGGGGTCCCGGGGGCCTCGGGGTATTTTCGGATGGTTAAACGGAAGAAAATCATGGAAATTGCAGATTTTTTGAGTATGTTCTGTTGTTTCCGCTCCTGCGGAAATGGGAGCGCAGGAGCGAGTCCGCAGGAGCGGACAAGAAGGCGCAGAAGCGGCGCTTGGCTCCGCAGAAGCGGACTCCTTTCCGCTGAAGCGGCATCGCTGGTGCGAGCCAGTGATCGCAGAAGCGGACGGGGAGAAAATGGGCATGGTCCGCAGAAGCGGACATTTTACCGTTTGGGCGAGACCGCAGAAGCGGTCAATGATGCGCAGAGGCGGATGTGTCCGCAGAAGCGGAAGCTTCTTCGCAGGAGCGGGTCCGCTTAAGCGGCCCTTTGCTCGCGGAAGCGGAAATGGCCGGCTAGGCCTGGAACCGCTGAAGCGACCCTTTGGTCGCGGATACGGACGCGTAGAAGCGGAAAATATTCCGCAGAAGCGAAAATCGCTGTAAGTAAGTGTATCAGAAGTTAGAAAAATTTCAGAACATTTCACACATTTGGTTCTCGGCTTTAGAGGCGATTTGGGCGATTTTGAAGAGAAATTCAAGGGAAATCATCAGGTAATCAACTATGGACTTAAACTATGATTAGTATTGGTAATATCATGCAATTATATCATGAAAATGGAGGAATTTGGGGTAATTTATGGAGGATTTAGCCCTAGGCTTGAACTTTAGAAAATCAAGGTTTTGAATGGGCAAATGGAGTCCGAATTTGGTAAAATTGATATGCTTAGACTCGTATTGAGATGAGGGTTCCGAATATGTGACTTTCGTGATTTTTCGATAAGCGTACCGAAAGTCGGGTTTTGACAACTTTGGGAATTTTGATGTGAATTGAGTTGTATTGATTGGGTGTAGTCCCATTGGCCTAATTTGTTGTATTTCTACTATATTTGAGCAGATTCTACACGTGCGGGGCTTGATTCTCGTGGCAAGGGCATTGCGGAGTAGTCGTCGCGCTATATTAAGGTGAGTAATAGATGTGGGTGATGACCAGCGGGTTCGAAACCCCGGTATACCACTTTGTGACGCTGTATAGCGGTGAGACACGCACACTCTTGAGAGTGCGGGGTCGATCATGAACTGGAGACTATATATTAGTCCAACCTGTTGATACTGTATTATTGGCTATTCTAGAGCCGTCGAACCTCCTTCTCGGATGGTCGCATATATATATATATATATATATATATATATGGATGGTTGCATATATATATATATTGTGATAATGGCCACTCTTGAGCCGAGGAACCCCCTTCTTGGGCGGTTGAGTATACATGTGGGCCGTGAGCCACTTATTGGATCCCGCGAGGATCGTTATCATTGTCTTATCATATAGACATGCTAGTTTACTACTAGTCCGCATCTATTTTTGTTATTATGCTAATTCCAATCTCTGGAACTTGATATTACTGTTTTCCAACTGAAAAATGATAAAAGAGTTTTCAAAAACTATTTTTGAGCCTCCGAGGCTGTATCTGCATATTAGCTGACTAGCAGTGGATCGGGCTGCGCGCCGCAGCGAGATATATGTTGGATCGGACTGCACGCCGCAGGAATATCTCTATGAGATGTGCTTGGGCTGTAGGAGCCCCTCCGGAGTCCGAACCCCCACAGCGAGCACGGGTACCCAAAATTGGAGTCGGGCTACGCGCCGTAACGGTCATATCATGCATTGCATTGCATTTAGCTACATCTGCTAGCTGTTATGCTATTTATTAGTATTTGTTGGAACAGGTACAGTGAATATCGATTCTATGACATGGTAACCTGATTATAGCTTTACATAGTGCTTTATTGCGGATTTCTTATCTGCGCTGTCTTACCCTTGTTTATTACCACCGAGTCTGGCAGTACTCATTTTACTCCCTGCACCTTGTGTGCAGATCCAGGTACCTCTCAGCAGTGATCCAGTAGCTGTGCGAGGCGACATCTGTGGGATATACGAGGTAGCTGCAGAGTCCGCAGGACCCGATATTCCTTCCTACTGTCTTTTGATTTTGTATTGACTTTTCTTTCCGCACTTGGTATCTTGTAAACCTTTATACACTCATGTTCAGTAGAGGCTCATGACTCTTGACCCTTGGTCTATGGGAGTTGATGTATTATGGGACTTGGTTTTCTGTTTTCGTTATATGTATCACTGTTATTTCGTAAATTAATATGCTTAAATGGGCTAAAGAGAGCTTCTAGCCCCGTGGTTGATGTTGATTGGTCAGGCTGGCTTAGCAATGTGTCGGGCGCCATCACGACCGGATTTGGGGTCGTGACAAGCGGTGAGGTGCCACACAGGTAAATCTAGATGATGATGGGGTATTGAAATTGCAGGGTCGAGTTTGTGTGCCCAACTTATCCTCGGGAGGCTGCGAACCTTTAGGAAAACTTCATTTTTCTTGAACTCTGTCGTGCGATCTTGTTGTTCTGAGAACTGAACTTCTATATTCTATTCTCTCGCAGATGGCGAGAACGCGAGCATCAGGACGAGGTGGACGACCTCCATCGCCACCTGTTAGAGGCCGTGGGCGCGGTCGTGCTAGAGGTAGAGGTAGGGCGGCTGAGGCAGTGCCAGCTGACCCGCCTGTTGTACCAGTTCAGGAGCAGCCCCCGTGGTTGATGCCCCAGCAGTCCCAGTTCAGGGCCAGACTATATCTATTGCTATTCCTGGTCTTCAGGAGACTCTTGCTCAAATATTATCAGTGTGTTCCGGTTTGGCTCAGGTAGTTTCAGCTACCGCTACTGTAGCGACATCTCAGTCAGGGGGTGGTCAGCAGACCCCTGCAACTCGCACACCTGACCCGGTTGTTCAGGGACTTCAGACATCAGAGGCGGTCCCCGCTCAGGTGGTTGCACCGGTTATTCCTCCAACTGCACCAGCTCCAGCTCCAGAGCATATGGTTCAAGTTATGCCCGATGACGAGCAGCGTCGTCTTGAGAGATTTGGTAGACTTCACCCACCCCATTTCAGTGGCGTCGAGGGCGAGGATGCCCGTGGTTTCTTGGATAAGTGTCAGAAGATGCCGCGTACGGCCGGTATTCTCGAGTCCGACGGAGTTTCATTTACTACATTTCAGCTCACCGGTCCCGCATTTGATCGGCGGGAGGAGTTCGAGAGGCGTAGGCTCGCAAGAGCAGCACCTCTCACATGGCGACACTTCTCTACTCTCTTTCTAGAGAAATATGTACCCAAGTCTCGTCGCGAGGAGCCACGTCGCCGCTCGAGTGGTTGATTCGGGCGACATGTCCGTGACCCGAGATGAGCTTAGATTCACTCGCCTGGCTAGGCATGCCACACGGATGATCCCCACCGATAGGGAGAGGATCAAGAGGTTCATTGATGGCCTCAACTACTCTATCCGTATTCTTACGACCAGCGAGCGAGTTCTGTCATCATCGTTTGAGCAGGTTGCCGATATGGCACGCTCCATCGAGGCGGATCGTCGCCGAGAGAGAGAGGAGTGGGAGGCCAAGAGGCCTCGTGGTTCGGGTAGTTTCAGCGGTGCCCCATCTAGAGGGCATTCCCAGCAGAGCAGCAGGTCGCTCATCTAGACCTTCTCATTCGGGCCGCCCGCAGAGCAGAGCGGAGGTTCTTGCGGTCGTGGTCGACAGGGGTTTCAGCGAGGTGGCCATCACTTAGTGCCCTCCCGGCCCAACAGTGCAACACCTACTTCTCCAAGCACCAGGTGCATGTTACGAGTGTGGCGAGTTTGGTCACACGAGGAGACAAGTGCCCTCGACTACGTAGGGGCGGACTCGGCAGAGGATCGGCCCTCCTCTTCAAGACCATCTCGCCCAGCAGAGGTGGAGGTCGGCCTTCTCGTGGTCGCCCCGAGGGCGAGGAGAGATCCGGTGGAGGCCGGGCGCGATTCTATGCACTTCCCGACAGGGCGTGATGCGCTTGCCTCCGACGCAGCTGATTACAAGTATCATTTCGTCCGTCACGTAGACGCCTCGTTCTATTTGATCCAGTGGTCCACATATTCTTACGTGTCCTCTTATTTTGCACATCACTTGGGTGCGACTCGTGGTAGTCTTGATTTACCTCTGTTCATGTATCCACCCCCGTGGGTGATACGATTGTTGTGGATCATGTCTATAGATCCCGTGTTATATCTATTGGGGGTCTGGAGACCCAGGCAGATTTGTTATTGTTGGGTATGGCGGACTTTGATGTTATATTGGGTATGGACTGGTTGTCTCCGTACCATGCTATATTGGACTGTCATGCTAAGACAGTTACGTTGGCCATTCCTGGTATTTCTCAGATTGAGTGGCGGGGTTCGACTGATTTCGTCCCTAGCCGTGTTATTTCGTTCCTAAAAGCTCATAAGATGGTTGAAAAAGGGTGTTTATCGTACTTAGCTTTTGTGAGAGATGTGGGAGCTGAGTCTCCTAGCATTGATTCTGTACCTGTTGTGAGGGACTTCCCAGATGTATTCCCCTCAGACCTGCCGGGCATGCCGCCGGACAGGGATATTGATTTTGGCATTGACTTGGTGCCGGGCACTCAGCCCATATCCATTCCTCCTTATCGAATGGCACCGACCGAGTTGAAAGAACTAAAAGAGCAGCTCCAAGAACTTCTGGATAAGGGTTCCATCCGTCCTAGTGTGTCTCCGTGGGGTGCGCCGGTATTATTTGTTAAAAAGAAAGATGGTTCCATGCGAATGTGTATTGATTATAGGCAATTGAACAAAGTGACAATGAAGAACAAGTACCCTCTACCGCGCATAGATGATTTGTTTGATCAGTTATAGGGTGCGAGGGTGTTTTCTAAGATCGATCTTCGTTCGGGCTATCATCAGCTGAAGATCAGGGACTCGGATATTATGAAGACTGCATTCAGGACCCGATATGGTCATTATGAGTTTCTTGTGATGTCGTTTGGGTTGACCAACGCCCCAGCAGCATTTATGCATCTGATGAACAGTGTGTTCAGGCCTTATTTGGATTTATTTGTGATTGTGTTCATTGATGACATTCTAGTCTACTCCCGTAGTCAGGAGGAGCATGCTCAGCATTTGAGTATTGTGTCGCAGAGATTGAGAGAGGAGAAGCTATATGCTAAATTCTCCAAGTGCGAGTTTTGGCTCGAGTCCGTAGCATTTCGGGGACATGTGGTGTCTCGTGATGGTATTCAGGTTGATCGAAAAAAGATAGAGGCAGTGCAAAGTTGGCCTAGACCGACCTCAGCTACAGAGAGATCAGGAGTTTTCTTGGCTTGGCGGGGTATTATCGCCGGTTTGTTCAGTGATTTTCATCCATTGCTTCTTCATTGACTAAATTGACCCAGACAGGTGCACCATTCGTGTGGTCGGATGAGTGCGAGGAGAGCTTTCGAAGCTCAAGACAGCCTTTGACTTTGGCCTCCAGTGTTAGTATTGCCATCGCCTTCAGGGTTCATATACCGTTTATCGTGATGCCTCGAGAGTCGGGTATAGGTTGTGTGTCGATGCAGAAGCGTAAGGTAATTGCTTACGCTTCTGCAGCTGAAGCCACATGAGAAGAACTATCCTCGTTCATGACTTGGAGCTAGCCGCCATTGTTCATGCCTTGAAGATTTGGAGGCACTATTTGTACGGTGTGTCTTGTGAGGTGTATACCGACCATCGTAGTCTCCAGCACTTGTTCAAACAGAAAGACCTTAATTTGAGACAACGGAGATGGCTGGAGTTGCTGAAGGATTATGACATTACTATATTATATCATCCGGGTAAGGCCAATGTGGTGGCCGATGCTTTGAGCCGGAAGGCGGTCAGTATGGGGAGCTTGGCATATATTCCAGCCGAGGAGAGGCCATTTGCCTATGATGTTCAGGTGCTAGCCAATCGGCCAGCGAGGTTAGATATTTCGGAGCCCAGCAGGGTATTGGCTTGTGTTGTATCTCGGTCATCTCTATATGATCGTATTCGTGAGCGCCAGTATGATGATCCACATTTGGCTGTCCTTAGGGACAGAGTTCAGCATGATGATGCTAGAGATGTCACCATTGATAGTGACGGCGTATTGAGGATGCATGGCCGGATATGTGTGCCCAATGTTGATGGCCTTCGTGAGTTGATTCTGGAAGAGGCCCATAGCTCGCGGTATTCTATCCATCCAGGAGCCGCGAAGATGTATCAAGATTTGAAACAACATTATTGGTGGAGAAAGATGAAGATGGACATTGTTAGACATGTAGCACGGTGCCTCAACTGTCAGCAGGTTAAGTACGAGCATCAGAGGCCCGGTGGTGTATTTCAGCGCATTGATATTCCTGAGTGGAAATGGGAGAGGATTACTATGGACTTTGTTACTCGACTCCCTCGGACAGCGAGGAAGTTCGATTCTATTTGGGTGATTGTGGATAGGCTGACCAAGTCAGCTCACTTCATTCCAGTTAGTACTACCTACTCATCGGAGCGGTTGGCAGCGATCTTTATTCGAGAGATTGTTCGGTTGCATGGAGTCCCGGTGTCTATCATATCCGATAGGGGTACTCAGTTCACTTCTCAGTTTTGGAGAGCATTTCAGCGAGAGATGGGTACGCGGGTTGAGTTGAGTACAGCATTTCACCCCCAGACAGACGGACAGTCTGAGCGCACTATTCAGATCTTGGAGGATATGTTGCGAGCTTGTGTGATTGATTTTGGTGGTTCGTGGGACGAGTTCCTACCACTTGCTGAGTTTGCCTACAACAACAGCTATCAGTCGAGTATTCAGATGGCCCCGTATGAGGCATTGTATGGCAGGCGATGTAGATCCCCCGTGGGATGGTTTGAGCCTGGTGAGGTTAGATTGATAGGGACTGAGTTAGTCCAGGATGCTCTAGATAGAGCAAAGTTGATCCAGGAGAGGCTTCGTACGACACAGTCTCGTCAGAAGAGTTATGCGGACCGTAGAGTTCGAGAGTTGTCTTTCATGGTTGGTGACAGAGTATTGTTGAAGGTTTCACCCATGAAGGGTGTCATGAGGTTTGGGAAGAAAGGAAAGTTGAGTCCCAGGTACATTGGTCCTTTTGAGATACTTAGGAGAGTTGGAGAGGTGGCATACGAGTTGGCCTTGCCGCCCAGCCTATCCAGCGTTCATCCAGTATTCCATGTGTCTATGCTCCGGAAGTACATTGGAGATCCGTCTCATGTATTAGATTTCAGCACCATTCACCTTGATGGTGATCTATCCTATGATGTGGAGCCTATTGCCATTTTGGGACGTCAGGTGAGAAAATTGAGGTCTAAGGAGATTGCATCGGTTAAGGTTCAGTGGAGAGGTCGACCCGTGGAGGAGGCCACTTGGGAGATCGAGCGGGAGACGCGGAGCAGATATCCTCACTTGTTTGAGACTTCAGGTATGTTTCTTGACCCGCTCGAGGACGAGCGTTTGCTTAAGAGGGGGAGAATGTGACGACCCGACTCGTCGTCACGGGAATTACCACCCCGTTATGTTGAAATTGTATGTTTTACGCTTTTATATCAGTGTTAAAGTCTATCGGGTGAATTAGGAGTGAATTGGATTGAAAATGAGGCATATAGCCTTTTTGAAGGAGACTTGAATAAGGAAAGTCAACCCGGAGTTGACTTTTTGGTTAGAGGGCTCGGAATCGAATTCTGATGATTCGGTTAGTTCCGGAAGGTGATTTGTGACTTAGGGGAGCGATCGGAATTGAATTTGGAGGCCCGTGTAGAAATAGGCTTGAATTGGCTAAGGTTGAATTTTGGCGAAATCCGAACGGTAGGTGAGATTTTGATCCGGGAGTCGGAATGGAATTTCGACAATTGCAGTAGCTCCGTTAGGTGATTTTGGATGTGCCTGCAAAATTTCAGGTCATTCGGACGTCGTTTGGTCGGGTTTTTGATTGAATGTGTAATTCGGAATGTTTTAAGGAATTTAGGCTTGAATCCGTGTGTAATTGGTGATTTTAATGTTTAGGATGGTGCTTTTATGATTGGAACAAGTTCGTATCGTGTTTTGGAGTATGTTGGTGGTTTTCGTTGGGGTCCCGGGGGCCTCGGGGTGTTTTCGGATGGTTAAACGGGTGAAATTGTGGAAAAATTGCAGGTTGGGATTCTGTTTCTGTTGTTTCCGCTCCTGCGGAATTTCGGACGCAGGAGCGAGTCCGCAGAAGCGGACGAGGGGCGCAGGAGCGGCTGGTTACGCAGAAGCGGAAGTCATTCCGCTGAAGCGGCATCGCTGGTGCGAGCCAGTGATCGCAGAAGCGAAGGGGAAGAAAATGGGCATGGTCCGCGGAAGCGGACATTTGACCGCTTGGGCGGGACCGCAGAAGCGGACAATGGTGCGCAGAGGCGGATGTTTTCGCAGAAGCGGAAGCTTCTTCGCAGAAGCGGGTGTGCTTAAGCGACCCTTTGCTCGCAGAAGCGGAAATGGCCGGCTAGGCCTGGAACCGCTGAAGCGACCCTTTGGTCGCGGATACGGACGCGTAGGAGCGGAAATTCTTCCGCGGAAGCGAAAATCGCTGTGAGTTAAGTGTATCAGAAGTTAGAAAAATTTCAGAACATTTCACACATTTTGGGTCTCGGCTTTAGAGGCGATTTGGGCGATTTAGAAGAGAAATTCAAGGGAAATCATCAGGTAATCAACTATGGACTTAAACTATGATTAGTATTGGTAATATCATGCAATTATATCATGAAAATGGAGGAATTTGGGGTAATTTATGGAGGATTTAGCCCTAGGCTTGAACTTTAGAAAATCAAGGTTTTGAATGGGCAAATGGAGTCCGAATTTGGTAAAATTGATATGCTTAGACTCGTATTGAGACGAGGGTTCCGAATATGTGACTTTCGTGATTTTTCGATAAGCGTACCGAAAGTCGGGTTTTGACAACTTTGGGAATTTTGATGTAAATTGAGTTGTATTGATTGGGTGTCGTCCCATTGGCCTAATTTGTTGTATTTCTACCGTATTTGATCAGATTCTACGCGTGCGGGGCTTGATTCTCGTGGCAAGGGCATTGCGGAGTAGTCGTCGCGCTATATTAAGGTGAGTAATAGATGCGGGTGATGACCAGCGGGTTCGAAACCCCGGTATACCACTTTGTGACGCTGTATAGCGGTGAGACACGCACACTCTTGAGAGTGCGGGGTCGATCATGAACTGGAGACTATATATTAGTCCGACCTGTTGATACCGTATTATTGGCTATTCTCGAGCCGTCGAACCTCCTTCTCGGATGGTTGCATATATATATATATATATATATATATATATATATTGTGATAATGGCCACTCTTGAGCCGAGGAACCCCCTTCTTGGGCGGTTGAGTATACATGTGGGCCGTGAGCCACTTATTGGATCCCGCGAGGATCGTTATCATTGTCTTATCATATAGACATGCTAGTTTACTACTAGTCCGCAACTATTTTTGTTATTATGTTAATTCCAATCTATGGAACTTGATATTAGTGTTTTCCAACTGAAAAATGATAAAAGAGTTTTCAAAAAAACTACTTTTGAGCCTGCGAGTGTGTATCCGCATATTAGCTGACTAGTAGTGGATCGGGCTGCGCGCCGCAGCGAGATATATGTTGGATCGGACTGCACGCCGCAGGAAAATCTCTATGAGATGTGCTTGGGCTGTAGGAGCCCCTCCGGGGTCTGAACCCCCACAGTGAGCACGGGTACCCAAAATTGGAGTCGGCTACGCGCCGTAGCGGTCATATCATGCATTGCATTGCATTTAGCTACATCTGCTAGCTGTTATGCTATTTATTGGTATTTGTTGGTACAGGTACAGTGAATATTGATTCTGTGGCAGGGTAGCTGATTATAGCTTTACATAGTGCTTTATCGCGGAATTCTTATCTGCGCTGTCTTACCCTTGTTTATTACCACTGAGTCTGGCAGTACTCATTTTACTCCCTGCACCTTGTGTGCGGATCCGGTACCTCTCGACAGCTGATCCGTAGGCCGTGCGAGGCGACATCCGTGGGATATACGAGGTAGCCGCAGAGTCCGCAGGACCCGATATTCCTTCCTACTGTCTTTTGATTTTGTATTGACATTTCTTTCCGCACTTGGTATCTTGTAAACCTTTATACACTCATGTTCAGTAGAGGCTCATGACTCTTGACCCTTGGTCTATGGGAGTTGATGTATTATGGGACTTGGTTCCCCGTTTTCGTTACATATATCGCTGTTATTTCTTGAATTAATTTGCTTAAATGGGTTAAAGAGAGCTTCTAGCTCCGTGGTTGATATGGATTGGTCAGGCTGGCTTAGCAATGTGCTGGGCGCCATCACGACCGGATTTGGGGTCGTGACAATTTATTAGTTGAACGACATGAAAAAGAACGTCGCAGACTTTGCATCCAATTGTCTGAATTGTCAACAAGTGAAAGTCGAGCAGCAAAGCCAAATGTTTTATCACAGAAAATATATATTTCGAGTGGAAATGGTAAATATCAAATTTATAACTATATTATCTTGCACATTTTAAAAGCATGATTTGATTGGTTGATTGTAAATCGACTTGCCAAGTCAGCACATTTCTTGCCAACTAATACTACAGATTCAGTCGAGGATTATACCAGGTTGTACATTTAGAAAATAGTCTAATTGCATGGGACTCCGTTGTCTGTCATTTGGGACTGTGGTGCTCAGTTTAAAATGAACTTTTAGAAGTCCTTTTAGAAAGGATTAGGCACAAGTTTTTCATCCTAAAAAAGATGGCGAGGTAGAGCATATTATTCAAATAGTCAAGGATATGTCCTTGATATTAAAAGTAATTGGATGATCACATACCTTGTATTGACCTTGCTAATAATAATCTATGACTCTAGTATCAAGATGGCACCATACGAAGCTCTGTATAGGCGAATGTGCAGATCACAAATTGGTTGGTTCGAAGTTGGACAAGTGGAGTTGTTAGGACCCAATTTGGTTTATCAGACTATAAAGAGAGTTAAGTTGATTCAAGAGCGTTTGAAGAAAACTCAGAGCCACCCAAAGTCCTATTCGAGCATGAAACATATAGACCTAGAGTTTCAAGTTGATGATTGGGTGTTTTTGAAAGTTTCGCTTATGAAAAACGTTATGAGATTTGGGAAGGAGGGGAAGTATAGTCCCTGCTATATTAGGCCATATAGATTCTTGCGAATGATTCGTCAATTAGCTTATGAGTTGGAGTTTCCACCACAATTAGTGGTAGTACAACAAGTATTTCATGTGTCATGTTATAACATTCAAATTTCGAGTACCCAAATACTCATGTTAGTTTAGTACTCAGATACTAATGTCAGTTCAGTACTCAGATACTTATGTCAGCTCAATACTCATCTATTCATGTCAGTCCAATACTTAGACATTCATGCCAGATCAGTAGTCAGATTACTCAAATATTTGTACCAGTTCAATATTCATATACCTATGTTAGTTTAGTATTCACATATCCATGGCAGATCAATATTCAGTTAATGTAATAGTCATTCAGTTCAGTATCTAAACAGTTTAGTAATCATGTATTCATTCAGTTTATTATGCAAGTGTTAATTAAAGTTCATGTTTCCACCAGAACCGCTTAAGGTCCGGAGATATCAGAAGTTGCAGTCAAGACAACCATTCAAGGACGAATGATCCCAATGGAAAAAAATGTGACACCCTGTACATTCGGACTATGTGTGGGTTTGTTAAATGGGTATTAATTTGATATTTTAGACATATGAAGTCCTATAGGGATGATTATTGTTGAAAATAGTTATTTCAGAATCAAGATGCAGAGTGAGGTGCATAAGATTTGACAAAATCGACTAAGTTTGCAGAACGTCTATCTTCCAATAGGGTTTAGTAAAAATGTGTAAGAAATTTGGGAAAACTTAAAGCATGAAAGTTGTAGGCCATTGAAATTGCTTTCTAGCGATATATTGTGGAGCCCAAATGGAGCTCTATGCAAATAGTTATGGTCCCCCACAACCCCAAAATATAAAAACTTGCTCTAGAAAGGATAGCTCTTAAAAACCTAGCTCCTTAAGGGTCCCTCCACCACCTAAGCTAAGTTGTATTGACAGTTGTCACACCTCCTTTTTACGCACCCGCGAGAGCGCGAGGGAGTTTTTCCAATTAAAGGACAATCGAAACGGGATTTATTTAATTAATTCGGAGTCGCCACTTGGAAAAATAATGGTGTCCCAAGTCACCGGTTTAATCCCGAACCGAGGAAATTTATGACTCAGTATTACAGTCTGTGTACCAGAAATCTGGATAAGGAATTCTGTTAACCCGGGAGAAGGTGTTAGGCATTCCCGAGTTCCGTGGTTCTAGCACGGTCGCTCAACTGTCATATTTGGCTTCTTTATCTGATTTTATAATATGCCTTAACTTATGTATAAATTTTAATTTTTTAACCGCTTTTGATTATTATTATTATTATAAGAATTATTATTATTATTATTTTAACAAAAAATTGCAACGTTGTGAAAATGTATCTCGAACCACGTCGCACCAGTGCACCCATGGTTGTCAACACATTTTGACTCCATTGAGATTTGGATTTGAGTCACATAAATGTGCACCCGGGTTTAAGGAGGTAATATTATTAAAATACGCGCCTAAAGAGTCTAACGCATTATTATTTTTGAAAAAGGCCGTGCAATTCACTAAACGGTCCGTCCCGGAGTCTAAGTATTTTTAATATATACACATGAGAGCCCCGAGATTTGTGCGTCTTATTTTGCGGGGCTCATCTCAATCACAATAAGTAAATGATCTAATGGAGTATCCTAGAAATTGTATATGACATGTAATTTAACTCAAAAGGCTAGCAAGACTGTTTAAAATGTGTTAAGCAACATATGTCAAACAAAACATGCCATTAAAATTGGTCCTAAAAAAGAGGACTTCAAATCCGAAAGAATTCATTGGTCATCAGATTCATAAATTGGTCTGCCCTAAAGTATTTAGCCAACTTTATACATCAAGCTATTAAACCAAAACCTCACAAGATTCATTGCATTCGTGACATTAATAATCAAAATCTAACATACGTGAGAAGTGAAGAAGTAAGATCAAGTAACAAGGATCTCAAATACATGAATCATATAGAAAAGCGAAATAGAGTAGTAAATGAAGACAGAACTGGACCATTCCTAGGCATTCAAAATACTGTGCAAATGAAACCCAAGGTTAAAAGCAAGGAAAACATCACAGATGCTAAGTGACGCATCAAACGGCCCGTTCAATCTAACAAAACCAAATAGAACAAGTATAACATTTGCGTTTGGGACATGTAGATGAAGAATATACCTTTATTGCTGAATATTTAAGTTATGGGATTTGTTCGAATCATTCAAAGTGTAATAGTAATAGGATAACTCACTAAATATTAAAGTTCAAATAGAGTTATATTGCAATTCAAATATCAACTAATCTAAACATAAGAACAAAACAGTCTTATATTTAAAGTTCAGTACAAACTCTATTCATCCGGATGAATACATCTAATTACTGCCTTCATATAAATAAATATCTTATTACACCACATTTTTGTATTACTAGCAGGTTCAAGAGCAAAAACTCCACTTGGTTTTCATTTCGTCAAACTTGAAATACAAGGAATAGAAGTGATTGTGTACCTGAAAATCAAACAGACAGACAGTGGAGAAGGAGAGGATCAGTATCAGCTCAGACAAAGCAAGCAGAACTAGCCAACAGTATACCAACAGCCAAACCAGCAACCACCAGTAAAAGGAAACTCCGACCAGCAGAACAGTCGATGACAAACAATCAAGAATCAAACCAGCCAAATACACAACAAACAAAAGCAGGTGCTATAAGTCAGGGCAAGGGTTCAATCACACCCAATGAAACAGTGGCCAAGGGTTTGAGAACCACCCAGTGAAAAATACTCGCAAACTCAACAAGACTCAAAACCAAACCAACTCAAAACCCCAGCGGGTACTTGCCAACTTCAAATGATCAGGGTCGTATCAAGATATAGCTCACATGACTCATTGAATGACTGAACCAGTGAGCCAAAAAAGAAGCAGAAGCCTTTCCTATTTTTCAAAAAAAATGCCCCTGTCTAAAGTCTGTCTGTGTGACTGTTTTAAGCCTCTGTGTATATCACTGTTTTTTCTAGGTATCAATGTCTATCTCCCCTCTAGGTCTTTTGTGTGTATCTCTATTTATAACCAAAAATACCACCTAGGAACACCCAGATTATGCAGAACAGCCCCTTGCCCATCCTCCTTCTGTCCAACCCACTAAACCATGTCTAAGTATGGGGTTTTCATAATTAAAAATTGGCAAGTGTAGGGCACTGGTGGGCTGCTCTGCTGTGACAGTAGATTCCACTGATTAGCCCCATGTGCAGGACACTAAATACTCTAAATGTTAAACCCTGATTTCCTAGTTAGCTAATTTGAATCATAATTTTAGTTTCAGATCAATCAACAGCCCTATTCAATCCAAGGGTGCTAATTACTGTATGGTATTTCAAATAACTCAACCTATGTAATTAGACGATGACATCTAATCAACTACAACACATAACAATGATAACAGATTAGTTGGCCAAACAATGATTCTGAAAATCTCGGCAAAAATGAGAAACAAATATTCGACGACGCTAATCAAAACGAGTAACTATCCTATGACGAGCACATTCGAACAACTAATCGGAATGCAAATCTGACCAAATAAAGGTCTTGGGAGATGAAGAACAAAGCAGAGAATTAAAAGAGGAAACAAAGGACAAACAATTCACATGATTAAACACATTAAATATGAAGAAAGAAAAATAGAAATACCATATAAGACGAAACCAAAGCTCGAACGACCCCGGACCAATCTCGGATTTGGCTCACATTTGGATTTTGGAGTCTAACGGAACTTAATCGAAATGTTTTCAAATGAAAACATCTCCATTAAGGTCTATTAGACCCCAATTCGTTTCGATTTTGGACCCCAAATCCCTAATTAGATTTCTAGGGTTTTTAGGCTCAGATTGGGGTTCGAGTGTTTCTGATTAGATTCGAACCAGACCAATGTTATACGGGGTATGAGGGAGGTCTAGGGAGGCTATGGTGCAAAGTTGAGGTGGTTTGGCGTGGGTTCGAGTTTGACTCGAATCTTCAAATGAAGATTCGAGAAATTCCCGATTGATTCGAGATTAGGGGTTACCAGGTTCTTGTAGACGGGGTTGAGGTGATCGTGTGGTGTTACTTTGGTGGCCGGCGGCGTTGTTGCCGCCGGGTTTTCAAGCGAAGGGAGAGGAGGCGGCGCTAGGGTTTGTTGTTTGTGAAGGAGACGAGGTTGAGAGAGAGAGAGACGAGGGGGGATGGGGGGGGGGGTCTGAGGAATGAACGGGTTAAGGGGTTTGGGGGGTTTTCTGGGTAATTAGAATTAATGTTTTAATCTTGGCCGTTGGATGATGAGAATCCAACGGCCGGGATCAACAGAATGGGGCGATTAAATGTGATCCGTCCGATCAAGGCTGATCGACGGCTTGGATCTCTTCATTAAAAACAGAAACGACGTCGTTTGGTCTTGTCTGGAGACGGGTTGGACTGGACCAGAGGTGATTCGCTTGGGCCTGGCTTTTTGGGCTAAATTGTGGCCCAAATCTGATCTCCTTACTACACTCCAAGTTGTATTACATATACATATGTCTATATATATTCATATATTTATATATATATACATATATATGTAAACAAATCGACTTGTAGCACCTATAATTAATTTTTGGTAACAATCAACACAATTAACTACCAAATTGTACATTAAATGACAAGAATTACGGAAGAAAACAAAAATACCCCCCCTTTTTATGACTTTTCATTTTCGCAAAATAAAACTTAACTATTTCTAAGTAGGGAACTAACCCCTGTAAATATAAATGCAACCTATTTGGTATATGTATTTTGATTGTTAACTTAAGCAAACAGACACGGACACACAAACGCAAACAAGAGAACAATAACATATAATCCACAAAAATCACGCACAACACCAATACTATTTTATTTTGAAATTTTGGGAGTAATTCTCACGCAGGGCAAAAATCACGTGCTCACAGCTGCCCCTCTTTGCGCGGAAACATGAAGAGTTTTCGCGCAAAGATAGTGAGAAAACACGAGCGATTTTTGCCCGTTCGAGCGCTCCGTGTGAAGCATTCCTTGGAAAAGTTTGACCGAACCTTGCTTCAAAAGGTCTCCTACATATCCCTGGCAAAAAGGGAATCAGGTCAATGTAGTTCGGGAAGTTTTGGTAGCTGGGACTACCATGACTGTTGTGATCTTGTTGTTACTGCTGTTGCCAATGCTTAACTGATCCCCTTATTACACCGTGCTAAACAAAAATAAGAAGCTAGGCTAAGTTACAGTACTACAAGTTTTTATCTATCTTTTTTAACTTGATCTTGTCATGCTCCTTGCCATCCTGTCTGACTTGGTGTTCCTTCTGATGCTTCTTCTCTTCTGCCAATTGTTATTTCGGCCTATCTTGATTGCCGAACTCCGATCATTGGTTCCTTCTTTATGATCTTCGAGCTATTCTCCTTTGCAATCTGAATCTATCTTTTCTGATCCTTGTTGCCTCCCTCTGCTTACGAACTTGGATTCATGCCGGAGATTTCTGTTACATTCAACCGCTTTCCTCAATCAAATTAAAAATAGATCGCCACTCCATTCTCCAGGCGGGCTCCCTGACTTCAACTACTACTTCAAAATAAAATCGCCACTCCATTCTTCAGGCGGGCTCCCTGACTTCAACTACTACTTCAAAATAAAATTGCCACTCCATTCTTCAGGCGGGCTCCCTGACTTCAACTATAACTTCAAAATAAATCGCCACTCTATTCTTCAGGCGGGCTCCCTGACTTCAACTACAGCTTCAAAATAAATCGCCACTCCATTCTTCAGGCGGGCTCCCTGACTTCAACTATAACTTCAAAACTAAATCGCCACTCCATTCTTCAGGCGGGCACCCTGACTTCAACTACAACTCAAGACTAAATCGCCACTCCATTCTCCAGGCGGGCTCCCTGACTTCAACTACTACTTCAAAATAAAATCGCCACTCCATTCTCCAGACGGGCTCCCTGACTTTAACTACAACTCACTAATTTCATCCCACCCTTATCGCCTTCCTTTGTTTCTTGTACCATTCTCTTCTTCCTGCATCGTCTCTTGGGCAATCCTTTCTTCTGAATTACCTTGTTTCGGAATTACTTTCCTCCTGGGTCATGTTATTTTCTCTTGACTGCTGGGGACATCTTTGAATTGATTACTTACCTGCTGGGGATAATGCGCCACTCCATTCTCCGGGCGGGCTCCCTGACTTCAACTACAGCTCACTAATTTCATCCTATCTTGATCACCTTCCTTTGCCTTCAACTATAACTTCAAAATAAAATCGCCACTCCATTCTTCAGGCGGGCTCTCCCTGACTTCAACTGCAACTTCAAAATAAAATCGCCACTCCATTCTCCGGGCGGGCTCCCTGACTTCAACTACTACTTCAAAATAAAATCGCCACTCCATTCTCCGGGCGGGCTCCCTGATTTCAACTACTACTTCAAAATAAAATCGCCACTCCATTCTCCAGGCGGGCTCCCGGACTTCAACTACTACTTCAAAATAAAATCGCCACTCCATTCTCCAGGCGGGCTCCCTGACTTCAACTACTACTCACCGATTTCATCCTATCTTGATTACCTTCCTTTGCCTTTTGTACCATTTCCTTCTTCCTGCATTGCCTCTCGGGCCACCTTCTCTTCTGAATTATCCTGTCTTGGAATTGCCTTCCCCTGGGTCGTATTACTTTTCTTCTGGCTGCTGGGGATATTTTTGGAACTGTTTACTCGCCTGCTGGGGATGATGCTGCTGAGGAAGTATTCTTTGTTTCCTTCACCCCTCATTCTCTTCCTTCTTCCCATACCTCCTCTGGGACTCACGCTTTTGCCTCCTCGAGCAAATTATGGGATGTAATACTGCTGGGGGAATCTCGAAGCCATTTTTTTATCTGTCTCAAAATATTCTGCTCGGAGCTGGTATTTCCTGCAATCTTGTGTTGCTTTCTACCCTTATCCACCGGGTCTTTGCTTTCAAGAAAATTTTCGCAACAGGAGAAAATTTTCTGCCCCAGTTTGATAAACTTCTGGATGGTATGCCTTTCCGCCAACGAACCCTCTTTTCCTGCTTTAAATCAAAGAAAAATTGTTAGTTTCAAAACGCAGTGAGTGGTCGTGCCACTCTTGTTGGGGCCATTCTCTTTCTCTTTCAGCTGCTTGGCCTCTCTCGAATTTTGAGGATGACGTTGACGCTTGCTGGGGACGATGCTCTTTCCACGAACGGTTTCTCATCTTTCCCTTTCATTCCAATCTTTGGTTTGATCCGACTCTTTTAGCCGGTGATCTGTTGCGTGAAATCATCTTTCGGACGTGCCACATGTGTCCATCATACTCCGTAATTCCTGCGAACCTTCCAATCAGCCTGTCGTTCCAATCTTACTATCGGAACGATTTCTGCCTTATTGCCTCATTCCACGCCTATTCATTTTCATTATACTGCTTTGGGAGACTTGGTAGTAAGCTTTGAAAAATCAATTTTCGAAAGATGAAAGAAAAGAAAAGAATGCTGACCGCAAAATGACAAAAGAAAAAAAAACTTTTCTGAACTCAAAAGTAGGAAAACTTATCTGAATGTGTGCCTGATCCAATGGTTATGCCGCGCCTTTGAGATTAAACTACCCAGTCTATTCATGTCAATCACTTTCTGATGCCGCGTTCTGCGAGAGGTAAACGGGTGTCCAAACCTTGTCTCATGCAGACATCTTGTAACCATCTCGCCCTGTCATCTCACAGTGCCCTTCAGAGGGTTTTCACTAATGAGATTCTCTCATTTCTCTCTATCTCCCGTCGTCTTAAGGGGTGCCCGTAAAGGTTTTCACCGTAAGACTCTCTCATTTTATTTCTCTCAACTTTCTTCGCCTTAAGGTGCCCGCGAGGGTTTTCACCGTTAAGACTCTCTCATTTACGCTTTCTTTCCCTGCGGTGGGGTATTACCCATGAGATTCCCTCTAGAGCGGTATCCCCTTTCGGCTTATGCATCCTGGATTCACTCGAGGGTCGGGATGTCACTTTTGGCTTTCATTCACATGACTTGGCATTTCTCCAATACTGATCGAGAGGTCTTTCTGGTTCTTAATGTGGTTTCTGCGCATGAGGCTAAAGAAAGGGGTTTAACCTCAACGGTTAGCTTATTACAACTTTCGGAATCCACACTATCTTTCAAACGAAACCATGACTTCTGCCCCAGTTTTGTTGCTTGGGGATCTTTGATTTTTATTTTATTATGACCGAGCCGTGTGGCGCCTACGTATCCTTCTTGAGGAATCAGGTCGAACGTAGTTCACTTTTCTTGTGTTTTTTTTTCTTCTTTTTTTTTTGTTTTTCTATTTTGTTACACATCTTTCTTGATGATTCCGAAAGAGGGTATATGAAAGAATAATTAAGGATCAAAGGGGGAAACAAAGGTTAAAGTGTTTGGGTAGTAGAAAAATTGCCTCTGTCATTTCATTCTCCGAAAAATGCCAAATACACACAAACGAAACCAATCGTTGACAAATGCATTAAAGAATTACACATAATATCTCTTGACTGCATCAGAATTGATAGCCATATCAGTGCATCTTCCCTCAACATCCGTCAGACATAGAGCGCCGTTGGATAATACTCTAGTCACCACAAATGGTCCCTGCCAATTTGGAGCGAACTTGCCTTTCGCTTCGGCCTGATGTGGTAGAACTCTCCTCAGCACATGCTGTCCCACTTCAAATTTCCCGGGACGTACCTTCTTGTTATATGCTCTCGCCATTCTCTTTTGATACAATTGGCCGTGACATACTGCTGTCAATCTCTTTTCGTCGATCAAGCTCAATTGCTCTAATCGGGTTTTGACCCATTCATCATCGTCAATCTCGGCTTCAGCGACAATTCGGAGGGATGGGATCTCAACTTCTGTGGGTATTACTGCTTCAGTCCCGTATACCAACAAGTAAGGAGTTGCACCTACCGAAGTCCGGACGGTAGTGCGATAACCCAACAGCGCAAATGGTAACTTTTCATGCCACCGCCTAGACCCTTCTACCATCTTCCTCAATATCTTCTTTATATTCTTGTTTGCTGCCTCAACCGCGCCATTTGCTTTGGGACGATACGGTGTGGAATTTCGGTGTGTGATCTTGAACTGTTGGCATACCTCCTTCATCAATCCACTGTTAAGATTTGCACCGTTATCTGTGATGATTATCTTTGGAATTCCAAACCTACAGATGATGTGGGAATGTACGAAATCCACCACCGCCTTCTTGGTCACCGATTTGAATGTTTTGGCCTCCACCCACTTGGTGAAATAATCGAATCGTTACCAGAATGAACCTATGACCATTGGAAGCCGCAGGCTCAATAGGTCCAATAACATCCATACCCCATGCAACAAACGGCCATGGTGCTGACATTGTATGCAATTCAGTCGGCGGAGAATGAATCAAATCTCCGTGTATCTGACACTGATGGCATCTTCGCACGAAACTTATACAATCACGCTCCATAGTGAGCCAATAATATCCCGCTCGAAGAATCTTCTTTGCCAATACGTACCCGCTCATGTGTGGTCCACAAACTCCGGAGTGTATATCTGTCATCACCTGTTGTGGCTTGACTCGCATCTATACATCTTAACAATCCCAAATCTGGGGTTCTCTTGTACAGCACCCCTCCACTAAGGAAAAATCCGTTCGCCAACCGCCGAATAGCTCGCTTTTGATCTCCAGTTGCCTGCTCTGGGTATACTCCTAACCTGAGGTATTCCTTGACGTCGTGAAACCATGGCTCACCATCCACCTCTTCCTCTATCACGTTACAATAAGCATGTTGATTCCGGACCTGGATATGTAATGGATCGACACGAACCTTGTCTGGGTGGTGTAGCATTGACGCTAAAGTAGCCAACGCATCGGCAACCTCATTATGCATCCTTGGGATGTGCCTGAATTCTACTGATCGAAAGCGTTTGGTCAGATCATGCAAACACTGACGATATGGGATAAGCTTTAGATCTCTGGTTTCCCATTCTCCCTGAATCTGATGTACCAGAAGGTCCGAGTCCCCCAAGACCAAGACGTTCCGTACATCCATGTCCACCGCTAACCGCAACCCCAAGATACATGCCTCGTACTCAGCCATATTATTGGTACAATGAAAACGCAGTTGAGCAGTGACAGGATAATGATGTCCTGTTTCAGAGATAAGCACAGCCCCTACTCCGACTCCTTTTGCGTTCGCCGCTCCATCGAAGAAAAGCTTCCAACCCGGCTCCTCGGTTAGTTCCAACCCATCAATCTGCAGTACTTCTTCGTCTGGAAAATATGTCCTCAAAGGCTCGTATCCGTCATCAACAGGATTCTCAGCTAAATGATCGGCTAAGGCTTGAGCTTTCATAGCCGTCCTTGTCACGTATATGATGTCGAACTCTGTAAGTAAGATTTGCCACTTTGCTAACCTCCCCGTAGGCATAGGTTTCTGGAAAATATACTTCAACGGATCCAAACGCGAAATGAGGTAAGTGGTGTAAGAAGACAAATAGTGTTTCAGCTTTTGGGCTACCCAAGTCAGGGCGCAACATGTCTTTTCTAGATGAGTGTACTTGACCTCGTGGACCGTGAATTTCTTACTGAGGTAGTAAATGGCCCGTTCCTTCCTTCCAGTAAGATCATGCTGCCCCAGTACGCAGCCGAACGAATTCTCCAAAACCGTCAGATAAAGAATCAGGGGTCTACCCGGTTCAGGCGGAACTAGTACGGGTGGGTTTGACAGATACCCTTTGATTTGGTCAAACGCTTCCTGACATTCTGTCGTCCATTCTATCGCCGCGTCTTTCTTCAACAGACGGAATATGGGCTCACAGGTTGCTGTAAGCTGAGCGATAAACCTGCTAATGTAATTCAACCTTCCCAACGGACTCATTACCTCTGTTTTATTCCTTGGCGGGGGTAACTCCTGGATGGACTTGATTTTGGATGGGTCCAACTCAATGCCCCGTCGCCTGACGATGAATCCTAGCAACTTTCCTGATGGAACTCCGAATGCGCATTTGGCCGGATTGAGCTTGATGTCGTATCTTCGAAGTCTTTGAAAGAACTTCCTGAGGTCAGCAACATGGTCTTCTTGACATCTGGATTTTACTATCACATCATCCACGTACACTTCAATTTCCTTGTGTATCATGTCATGGAATACCGTAGTCATCGCCCTCATGTAGGTTGCCCCTGCATTCTTCAAACCGAACGGCATCACTCGGTAGCAATAAGTCCCCCACGGTGTGATAAAAGCCGTCTTTTCTGCGTCCTCTTCATCCATCAAAATCTGATGATATCCCGCATAACAGTCCACAAAGGATCCGATTTCGCGTCCGGCGCAATTATCAATCAGGATATGGATATTGGGAAGTGGGAAATTATCCTTGGGACTCGCCTTGTTGAGATTACGGTAGTCCACGCATACTCTGATTTTTCCGTCTTTCTTTGGCACCGGTACTACGTTAGCCAACCATTCGGGGTATCGAGTGACACGAATGACTTTCGCCTGCAACTGCTTGGTTACTTCCTCCTTAATCTTCACACTCATCTCCGTCTTGAATTTCCGTAGTTTCTGCTTGACGGGAGGATATGCCGGATCAGTGGGTAATTTATGAACCACTAGATCAGTGCTGAGTCCTGGCATGTCGTCGTATGACCATGCGAAAATGTCTTTAAACTCCATGAGTGTTTTGATCAACTCTTCTCTCAGATTGGGTTCAATATGGACACTTATTCGGGTTTCTTTGACGTCATCCGCATTCCCCAGATTAACGGCCTCGGTATCATTTAAATTTGGTTTGGGTTTTTCCTCGAAGTGACTTAATTCTTCACCGATTTCTTCTACGGCTTCATCATCGCCGTACTCTGACTCACTCTCGTCACTTCTTATTTCATGCGTTATTATTTCCAAACCCGATTGACTTTCTAGACTGGGTTGATTAATCTTTAAGCACGCCATATCATTAAGATCAGTTGAAAGAAGGTTGTTCAGAAAAGTAAAAAGAAGGAAAATAAACAAAATTAGACACGAAGGGAACAAAATTTCATTAATGGGAACAGTACAAGGAAAAACAAACTTGCAAACTCAAATCAAAATGAACTAAAACAAATGGATTTTACTCCCGGGACAACCCCCAACACAAAATTTCGAAAGAAAACAATCCAAAACAAACTACCAAGACTCCTTCCGGACAGGGAGAGGAGTAGCCTTCCAATTATTCAATTTTGCTTTTGGTCCCACAAACTGTATCTCGGCATGGCTGGATCCTTCACCATCCTCGAGCATACATACATCTGTGAATAGGTCCTCGAACTTTCTTAAGAACTCTTCGTCTAGCCTAACCATAGGACTGGGAACCTTTGTCGTCGGATGTCCTCTTACTCCGGACCTGACAAAAGATTGGGAAAGGCGTGGAACAGGCTTCGGGAGCACCCATGTCTTCTGCTTATTCCTCTTGGCTTGCTGGATGTCCTCTGATGTTGGCTTGAATCCCAAGCCGAAGGTTCCTACGTTTTCGACCACATATACCGGTTGTATGATTCCTTGCAGAGATGCACCTAGACCTTTGCCGGGTATGAAACCATGTCTCAACATTTCATGCGCCACCATGACGTCTGCAGTAATTATTCTGTCATTGGGAATGCATTCCCCTTCTGAAACTCGTTTGGCGGATACCACATCGCAGATCTGGTACACCGTCCGAATGATGTGTTAGGAATGCGTAGAATTCTTCGCGGCGAGCTTGCTCGCCGCGGTTCGGACCCTTGGTAGTGATTTAAGCTTCGAAAATATAGAGAAATAATTTTTCCGGAAAAATGTCAAATATGCGGTCAAGAATGCGACCGCAAACCTGACATGCGGACCGCATTCTGACCGCAAATCGTTCCGGAGAGTTGCCCAAAATCGTGTCAAAAGTGCGGTCGATATGCGATCGCATGTCAAATCTGCGGTGCACTTTTGCGACCGCAGAATCAACATGCGGTCCGCATAGTGACCGCATTCCTTAACAGAACCTGCATAACTTTGAGGCCATTTTGCGGTCACTTTGCGGACCGCATGTGGATTCTGCGGTCGCATAGTGACCGCATATTCGACCTCGGCCCAGATTTTTTGTAATATTTTGACCCGATCTCTTCTTTAATATAACACACTTCTTCTTCATTTTATCATATTATCTTACCAAAAATTAGAGAGAGAAGAGAGGGTTTTTAGAGAGAGAAATCTTTCATCTTCAAAGATTGTTCCAACCATTTAATTCCAAGGGATCCTAGGGCAAGGATTCAACTTCCCCAATCTTTTCAAGGTAAAAACCCTAACTATTTTCTTTGATTTTCAGTTTTAATTGGGTAAAGAGAGGTTTGCATATAATAGCTTTTGAAGATAAAATTTTTACACTCATGCATGATTATTGAACTTGATTTCTAGTAAAAAGAAGTGAGTAGAAGTAAGAGTCTTCAAGAACAAGGTTGGAAAGAGTAGGATATCTTGGGTAAGCATAAAGTAGGAGGAAAAATCATCACCGGGTATGTATGGCTAATTTTGATTCTTGTAAAATCGCCCATATGTGTGAAATTGTTTGGCATGTGTTAATTTGAGAGATTTTATGTGATTTTTCGATATCATTGTTGGGTATACAATTGATGATTGAACTACATGTGTATGGTTTGAAATATGAATTGAAAGATGGCAAAGGAATTGAAATTGGTAAAGAATTGGGAATAACCATTGTGATGGCATATTTGGCTTATTGTGGAAAGACTTTGAAACACCTTAATTGTGGTGAATTGTTGAACATGATTATGTGGGCATTTTCGATTTTGGAATACTTGTAACATGGTTGTGATATTGAATTGAGAAGAAACTGAGAACATGAACCAATGTGTAAGTTGCTTATTTGAACTTGTTGAAATTGTGTGTAGTACCTTATCTGCTGTTTGAAATTGTTGTGTTTTCAACCGTAAGGCGGGGTCGTGTTGCGCGCCGCAACGTGGTGAAATAAGGTGTGGGTTGGGGTGATAAGGGTGGCCGAGGTAATAAGGGTGGTCAGGGGCAATAAGGATGGAAAGCGATCGAAATCGCTATTGAAAATTGATACAAAAATCAATAATGTGAAATTGTGAAAGGAGACGACAGGAGAGTTTGCAACCTGTGGGGCACTGATTGCCCCTTTGTTTGACTACTTGTACTTTACGTGATTGATTGGTTATTGTTAAATTGGTTGATTGTAGAAAGTGCTTTGTGTTGAGAATTATTTGAAATAAGAAAAATGTGGAAACATGGTTAGCTGGCTTAATTAATTGTTGATGTAATTCAATGGCTTGAGTTTACTTGGGACAAAGTTTGTCCATACATACCAGTACAATTCAAGTGTACTGACGTCCCTTTTGCCGGGGGTGCTACATTCGTGTCATGATTGTAGGTGGATCAGTAGCAGGCACTTCAGCTCATCGGCAGTAGTATCCTTCTCCTTCCACTGCCCGTTTTGGTGAGCCCCTTTCTTCCTCGGGGCCTTGTGTGGTTCTTGCCACTTCGGTTTAGATTTTCATTTTGGTTTGTAAGGTATAGCCGAAGCCTTGTTACCGGCAAGTATTGTACTTCCCTTTTGTATCCTAGAGGCTCTGTAGACATGTAAACTGTGGGACTCCAGTCTTATGTATATATATTGTGTTATGTCGGGCGTTGTAAAAATTGAAACCTTGTTAATGAATCACTCGTATCGTTTTATTTGTTTAATGCGAAATCAATTATGATTTGTAATATATTTGGTTAATGAGAAATAGTCAACACAGGGGTAACGCGTGGGAATGAAAGGCACCCAGGTCCGCTTGACTGGGGCAACCCGGTCAGGCGCCGGTCATGTTCCTTGATTTGGGGCGTGACACATACAACCTGTGGTATTTTTCGACATAGCCCATAACACAATAGTCTAGAAAGTACAACACTGAGACCACCATCGAAGGGGACGATGGTGCCTGGTTGTAGATCATTCTCTCCATGGACGACGATCTCCCGTTGGTCCCACTCAAACTTGACGAGTTGGTGTAAGCTGGATGGAACTGCTCTTGCGGCATGGATCCATGGTCGCCCTATCAGGAGGTTATATGACACCACCATGTCCAGCACCTGGAATTCCATGGTGAACTCCACCGGCCCAATCGTCAAGATTAACACTATGTCCCCAACCGATGCCTTGCCTCCTCCATCAAACCCTCGAACACATATGCTGTTCTTGCGTATCCTGCCGATGTCTACTTTCAACTTGTCCAGTGTAGAGAGAGGACAAATGTTAGCACTGGACCCATTATCGACAAGGACTTTGGTAACCACCGACTCCTCACACTTTACCGTAAGATATAAAGCCTTGTTGTGCTCGGTGCCTTCCTCGGGCAATTCATCATCGGTGAAGGTGATCCGATTCGCTTCGAAGATCCTATTGGTGATCTTCTCCAAATGACTCACCGAGATTTTATCAGGTACGTGGGCCTCATTCAAAACTTTCATCAAAGCTTGCCGATGTTCTTCAGAATGTATCAGCAAGGATAGCAATGATATTTGCGCAGGGGTTTTCTTCAGCTGTTCTAAGACAGAATAATCATGCAGCTTCATCTTTTTCAGGAATTCTTCTGCCTCTTCGTCAGTTACCGGCTTTTTCAGTGTTGCCGGAGCAGTCTTCCTCAACTCCGCGAGGGCAAAACATCTCCCCGAGCGGGTCAAACCTTGCGCTTCGCAAACTTCCTCTTTCACTTCCTTTCCTTGGTAGGTTGTCGTAATTCGAGCATAATTCCATGGAATAGCTCGGCTATCAGTTATTGGCAACTGTATTGCTGGCTTGATGATGAAGGGATCCATTCGAACGCCTGCTACCGTCAAGACGGGCTTGGTTGCTATCCCTGGTACAACTATTTTTGCTTCCCCCGGTCTCACTGGTACTCCGCTCACACTTCCCTTTTCCGCTTCTCCTGGTACGTCCTTCTTGCAAATGGATGGCTCATCAAAGCTCGGCCCCTTTCTCATTCCTACCCCGCTAGATTTGATCATCATTACCATCTGAGAGGCTTTCTCCTTTCCTTCTTCCACCCGTACCAACTCGATCATGTTGGTCTCATGATGAGTTGGAAGTGGGTTTTGGTTGATGTTGGGCTCTGTTGGAGTCTGGACCTCAATCCTGCGAGTGTCGATGAGCTCCTGGATGGACGTTTTCAACCTCCAACATTTTTCCGTGTCGTGTCCTGGGCATCCTGAGCAGTATGCACAATTTACCGAATGGTCCAGGTTCTTTGGAAGAGGGTTTGGTAGCTTAGCTTCAACCGGATTTAGCAACCCTACTTGCTTCAACCGGTGGAACAGACTGGTGTAAGACTCTCCCAAGGGAGTGAAAGTCTTTGGCCTCGGCGCCCTGTCGCCCCTGAATGCCTGGTTCGGACGAAAACTCGCGCCCGAGGGGTTTCTGTAAGCTCTTGGGGGTGGATAATTGTTCTGCGGGTTTGGTGCACGCCACGGTGCATGGACGGGAGGTGCAGAATAGGACTGTGCGTGGTGGACAGTAAAATGGGGGTCAGGTGCGGGATAGTAATGTTGCGGGTGGTTATATGGATTGTGGGAGTAATTTTGGTGGTGAGGCTGGGGCGGGCTATATTGGGGTGCAGGGCCTCTATTTCTGAACCATGTCCCGGACTCGACTGCCGCGACTTCCTCTTTCCTCTTTTTCCCAAGTACTCCTCCAGTGCCACTTTGGATAGCCTGAGTGGTGGCTTTCAATGCTGAGTAGCTCATGATCTTGTTGGCCTTCAAACCTTCCTCGATCATAGCCCCCATTTTTATCACCTCGGTGAATGATTTGCCCACGGACGTTACCAGATGTCCGAAATAGGTTGGCTCTAGTGTCTGCAAGAAGTAATCCACCATCTCGCTCTCTCTCATCGGCGGATCTACCCTTGCTGCCTGTTCCCTCCAGCGGAAACCAAATTCCCTGAAACTTTCAGCGGGCTTCTTCTCTAGTTTTAGCAATGATAGGCGGTCGGGGATTATTTCAAGATTGTACTGGAACTGCCCGATAAAAGCTTGAGCCAAGTCATCCCACGTAAACCATCTACCGGGGTCCTGTCTAGTGTACCACTCCAGCGCAGATCCTCCCAGACTCTGACCGAAGTAAGCTATCAGAATCTCATCCCGTCCTCCGGCTCCTCGCATTTTACTACAAAACCCTCGGAGGTGGGCTACAGGATCACCATGCCCCTCGTATAGGTCAAACTTGGGCATTTTGAACCCGGCCGTCAACTGGACATCTGGGAATGGACACAGATCCTTGTAAGCGACACTGACCTGGTTGCCCAAACCGTGCATATTCCTGAAGGACTGCTCCAGGCTTTTAACTTTTCTAATAACTTCCTCATGTTCCGAACTTTGGAAGTGCTTTTCCGGTTCGGCCGGATTATCCCAGTGAGGGGTATGTGATTGTGGTTCAGGAGCCCTAAAAGTAGGCTCTGGAGGATAGTAAGAGTTGTCATGGATCTGAACATGCGGCTCACCGGCCGGCCTTTGCAGAGGAGCAGGTGGAGGTGCCACAAAAACAGGGGTGGTTGGAGGAGGGTTTGGTTTGGCTGGCGGAATGTGGGTGGCATATGGGTTTTCCCCCTGAAAGTATGGATAGATCGGGGCGCTTGTCGAAGGATCGATGGGCGGATGTTCCGGAGCCGAGGCGAGAGTAGGGCGGTTTGGTGAAGACTGTTCCCTGGCCCAGGCCAGGTGCATCTCTGTTATCTGTTGTTTTAACCGGTCTACCTCTTCTTTCATGATTTGTAACTCTGACTTTTCTTCCTCAAGGCTCTTACCAGAACTAGACATGCTGACTGTGATCGGTCCTTTGGATCTAGTACGGTAGTGATGGCTGGCCAGTATATTCTGTCAAACCAACTGCTAAACTTTCTGGAATACGCAACAAACTTGTTAGTTCACCGAGTTTGACGGATATGTTATAGCACGTTGGATGCAATGCACCTAACCAAATAACCCTTTCTACATGTACTCTTAACATGCGTCATTCCGGCCTTTTTTCTTTTTCTTTTCTTTTTTCTCTTTTTTTTTTCTTTTTCTCTTTTTTCAATTATCCTTGAAAGCCTTATTGTTATATTAACCTTCGTATCCTTTTCTTTCTTTTTTAGTGGTGGTCGAATCTTATGTGGATTGCCTACGTATCACGTCCCCGCGTGAATCAGACCGAGCGTAGTTCTGGTGACAAGATTGTGGCAAAATTCAGTAACTTTTATATCAAATAAAACCTTAGAGTTACAAAACATGGCTTACAATAATCGACAAAATAGAGGAATGCTTGACTCGAAAAATGAAAGATAACATGCCAACCAACTTGACTCGATATTTCGAAATACATTTTTAAATCGGAAGTCTAATGCTCCAAAATTCCTGGGAGCCCGCGAGGCATCAGTCGGCCTTGCCGCGGGTCTCGGTGTGAGGTCCTTGTGCAGTCCCCTTAAATCCCTCATGATCTGATGAACATAGCCCATAATCGAAGCAAAAAGGGCAGGGCGGGGCATCCGTTCGCAAGCTAAACACTTCATAGTGACATAGTGCCCTATTTCTCCAATTCTGTCCTTGATCATGTCCCTTTCTCCGAGTAGCTGCTCTATCTGCTGGTTTTTCGCCCCCAATCTTCGAGCATTGTTGGTGACTTGGTCTAGGAGCCTATCTACTTGTTCTTGTAGTCGGGCCATCAAATCGTGACAACGGTCGAGGTCTGTTCTGGCATCTCGGGCTTGCTTGAAAACCCGCTCCCTGAGGATAACATTTGCTTCCCTTAGACTAGTGATGATCTCAGTGTAATCTTCTTCTATCCGTTGCAGGTGAAGTGCATGTTGATGTGCCTCCTTTCTCCAGCTAGCTCGGACCCTCATTGTTTGGGCCTTCGACTCTTCCAATTCCCTTTGGACATCGGCAACTTGGCTTCTCAAACCCTTTATCAATTTTTCGTCTGCTCGACTCCTCAATTGTCTGTCAGCATCCTTTTTCATTTGCTGAATTTGAGCCCTCAAAAAGTCATTTTCCTGTGCCAACTTCTTTTTATCTCCTTCGTCGGCGGCGGCTTGCATATCTTTTTCAAATTGGAGATCTTGGACCCGTTGCTCTATCTTGCCGATCCTTGTTCTGTAAACCTCTTCCTTAGCCAACCAGTCCCATTGTTCTTGTGACGCTTCAGCAAATTCCCTGAGGTGAGGTCTTTTGGCTGGTCTTTCCCCCGATGTTTCTCCTTTGTACCAAGTAAGATATCTGGGTGCAACCTCTCCTCTAGCTCGATCATGCACACAAGTGTTTGCCTCTAGATATTGGCATTTGCTCCAGATCTGGCGGACCCTCGCTTCCGGGAATTGACCGTCGGGACCAATTTCAATAACATGGGTACTCAGGTCTTCTTCTTTGGGTACTATCTGGCACCTCCCGAGCTGTCTCAACACCCGATGGGGCGCATAAGGTTGAATGCTTTTAAGTCCCATTAAGAGAAAGGGGAACCTAGCCGCTGGCATGTACACGATTCTGTCTATCTGTAACCAACCCAACGTCCATTGTATTCGACTTGCGCTGAGAGCCTGAAAGTATGCCCTCCATGCCAATGTTCCTTCGAGCAGGACGGTCCTATCAATCCTTGTATAGAATTCGCTTATGCAAGTTTTCTCAACCAACCCATATCTCAAGAATTGGGTGCGGCGACACGGGTGCTCGATCATCCACATTTGTAGCAGTAAATTACAGCCTTCGAAAAAATCTCCTCCGGCTTTGCAGATTGTGAGGGCTCGATATATGTCTGATAGTATCATAGGAGCAAGAGTACTTTCGCTTTGGTCAAGCAAAGTACTGACGACTCCGGCTATCTTTATATCAATGTTCCCGTCTTTCCTTGGGAATACCACGAGTCCTAAAAAGGCTATCATGAAAGCAACTCGTCTGTGCTCCTCCCATTTCTGGCGATTACCCTTGCTGCATAATTTGTTTTCTGGCTTGTCGAAACATCCCACGTGACCGTACCTTTGATAGATGAAGTTTAAAGTACAAAACCCTTGTGCTAGATCTGGGTTACGTACCGTTCTGGCCGTCTTCAGTGAGTCTAAAAACCGGTGTATGGCGACAACCCTGGGGGCGATTAGATATTGATGCCCCAATGGTATATCAGTGTTTCCAATGTATCCGGTCATCTCCTCCACAGTTGGGGTGAGCTCGAAGTCCGAGAAGTGAAAGACATTGTGCGCGGAGTCCCAATATGTGACTAAGGCTCTTATGATGTCCCCACGAGGTTTTATTTCAAGCAGACCTGTGAGACCTTTCAAATACTTTTTAACCTCATCTTGCCCTTCTTGGCCTAGATCATCCCACCATAGCCGTATTTGTACCGGGATTTTAGTCATGAGTGAAAAGGGTTCATTTTGAATCGTGCTCATCCTGCACATTTATTTAAAGAAAACGATCATTTGGCTGGCAATGATTTTTCAAAATTTACAGATTTTGGTATATTTTTTTTTGAAAAATGGCAAGTTGGACCCGACGGGGGTTGCCTACGTATCTCACATCCGGTGAGAATCAAACTCGCGTAGTTCGGTCCGTCAAGACAAACTATTGTCTTTTATTGACCGACAAAGAAAACACATTTTGTTAAGAAACACATTTTCTTTTATTGACCGACAAAGAAAACACATTTTGTTAAGAAACCCATTGTCGGCAAAGTCAACCTTCCGTTGTCTTTTATTAGCAAACTATTGATTTTGTTGGTTAAACACATTTTTGTTTTTCTGGAAATATCTATTTGCCCACACTGTTTCCTTTTATTTTTTGTTTCTCCTCGGTATTTAAAAGCCGGTCAGCATGCAAGTTTGAATAAATGCTTGAAACAAACATGGCATAGCAGGATGGTCTTTCATTTCAGGTTGCCTGTCCTAGACGGACCCAACCCCTGTGTTGAGTCCCCTAAGTCAAATGCAACGTGATGCAAATAAGCGTTTCCTACTAGGGATCCGGTATGCAGTTATGTTATTCTAAGTTAAAAACCTCGGTGCATGATCTAGACTGTGTACCCAAGCGGACAACTCGGGCTGAGGAAGGAGCTCCTTTCCGGGAACCAAAAGGCCAACCGGCTTAGAAACTTTCCGATCCTCTTCATTATTTTGGGTATGACACTAACAGAATAAGGAGTCTCAACCAGTGAGCACATCCCCGAGGGTGAGGAGTGAAGGGTTTGCGGCACAGTTTTATATACAGTTCACGTAATATCAAAGCGGTAAACATATAACAGTTTGTATATACAGTGCAACTAGTATCAAAGCGGTAGACATGTAGCACATTAATTAAACATGTAGTAAAATCAGATATAGACAAAACAACAATTTAACCGAGCTCGAATTCTTAGACCCTGAACCGAAGTTCAGAGGTAAGTCCCCAGCAGAGTCGCCAGAGCTGTCACACCTCCTTTTTACGCACCCGCGGGAGCGCGAGGGAGTTTTTCCAATTAAAGGACAATCGAAACGGGATTTATTTAATTAATTCAGAGTCGCCACTTGGGAAAATAATGGTGTCCCAAGTCACCGGTTTAATCCCGAACCGAGGAAATTTATGACTCCGTATTACAGTCTGTGTACCAGAAATCCGGATAAGGAATTCTGTTAACCCGGGAGAAGGTGTTAGGCATTCCCGAGTTCCGTGGTTCTAGCACGGTCGCTCAACTGTCATATTTGGCTTCTTTATCCGATTTTATAATATGCCTTAACTTATGTATAAATTTTAATTTTTAACCTCTTATGATATTATTATTATAAAAATTATTATTATTATTATTATTATTATTAACAAAGAATTGCAACGTTGTGAAAATGTATCTCGAACCACGTCGCACCAGTGCACCCGTGGTTGTCAACACATTTTGACTCCGTTGAGATTTGGATTTGAGTCACATAAATGTGCACCCGGGTTTAAGGAGGTAATATTATTAAAATACGCGCCTAAAGAGTCTAACGCATTATTATTTTTGAAAAAGGCCGTGCAATTCACTAAACGGTCCGTCCCGGAGTCTAAGTATTTTTAATATATACACATGAGAGCCCCGAGATTTGTGCGTCTTATTTTGCGGGGCTCATCTCAATCACAATAAGTAAATGATCTAATGGAGTATCCTAGAAATTGTATATGACATGTAATTTAACTCAAAAGGCTAGCAAGACTGTTTAAAATGTGTTAAGCAACATATGTCAAACAAAACATGCCATTAAAATTGGTCCTAAAAAAGAGGACTTCAAATCCGAAAGAATTCATTGGTCATCAGATTCATAAATTGGTCTGCCCTAAAGTATTTAGCCAACTTTATACATCAAGCTATTAAACCAAAACCTCACAAGATTCATTGCATTCGTGACATTAATAATCAAAATCTAACATACGTGAGAAGTGAAGAAGTAAGATCAAGTAACAAGGATCTCAAATACATGAATCATATAGAAAAGCGAAATAGAGTAGTAAATGAAGACAGAACTGGACCATTCCTAGGCATTCAAAATACTGTGCAAATGAAACCCAAGGTTAAAAGCAAGGAAAACATCACAGATGCTAAGTGACGCATCAAACGGCCCGTTCAATCTAACAAAACCAAATAGAACAAGTATAACATTTGCGTTTGGGACATGTAGATGAAGAATATACCTTTATTGCTGAATATTTAAGTTATGGGATTTGTTCGAATCATTCAAAGTGTAATAGTAATAGGATAACTCACTAAATATTAAAGTTCAAATAGAGTTATATTGCAAATCAAATATCAACTAATCTAAACATAAGAACAAAACAGTCTTATATTTAAAGTTCAGTACAAACTCTATTCATCCGGATGAATACATCTAATTACTGCCTTCATATAAATAAATATCTTATTACACCACATTTTTGTATTACTAGCAGGTTCAAGAGCAAAAACTCCACTTGGTTTTCATTTCGTCAAACTTGAAATACAAGGAATAGAAGTGATTGTGTACCTGAAAATCAAACAGACAGACAGTGGAGAAGGAGAGGATCAGTATCAGCTCAGACAAAGCAAGTAGAACCAGCCAACAGTATACCAACAGCCAAACCAGCAACCACCAGTAAAAGGAAACTCCGACCAGCAGAACAGTCGATGACAAACAATCAAGAATCAAACCAGCCAAATACACAACAAACAAAAGCAGGTGCTATAAGTCAGGGCAAGGGTTCAATCACACCCAATGAAACAGTGGCCAAGGGTTTGAGAACCACCCAGTGAAAAATACTCGCAAACTCAACAAGACTCAAAACCAAACCAACTCAAAACCCCAGCGGGTACTTGCCAACTTCAAATGATCAGGGTCGTATCAAGATATAGCTCACATGACTCATTGAATGACTGAACCAGTGAGCCAAAAAAAAGAAGCAGAAGCCTTTCCTATTTTTCAAAAAAAAGCCCCTGTCTAAAGTCTGTCTGTGTGACTGTTTTAAGCCTCTGTGTATATCACTGTTTTTTCTAGGTATCAATGTCTATCTCCCCTCTAGGTCTTTTGTGTGTATCTCTATTTATAACCAAAAATACCACCTAGGAACACCCAGATTATGCAGAACAGCCCCTTGCCCATCCTCCTTCTGTCCAACCCACTAAACCATGTCTAAGTATGGGGTTTTCATAATTAAAAATTGGCAAGTGCAGGGCACTGGTGGGCTGCTCTGCTGTGACAGTAGATTCCACTGATTAGCCCCATGTGCAGGACACTAAATACTCTAAATGTTAAACCCTGATTTCCTAGTTAGCTAATTTGAATCATAATTTCGGTTTTAGATCAATCAAACAGCCCTATTCAATCCAAGGGTGCTAATTACTGTATGGTATTTCAAATAACTCAACCTATGTAATTAGACGACGACATCTAATCAACTACAACACATAACAATGATAACAGATTAGTTGGCCAAACAATGATTCTGAAAATCTCAGCAAAAATGAGAAACAAATATTCGACGACGCTAATCAAAACGAGTAATTATCCTATGACGAGCACATTCGAACAACTAATCGGAATGCAAATTTGACCAAATAAAGGTCTTGGGAGATGAAGAACAAAGTAGAGAATTAAAAGAGGAAACAAAGGACAAACAATTCACATGATTAAACGCATTAAATATGAAGAAAGAAAAATAGAAATACCATATAAGACGAAACCAAAGCTCGAACGACCCCGGACCAATCTCGGATTTGGCTCACATTTGTATTTTGGAGTCTAACGGAACTTAATCGAAATGTTTTCAAATGAAAACATCTCCATTAAGGTCTATTAGACCCCAATTCGTTTCGATTTTGGACCCCAAATCCCTAATTAGATTTCTAGGGTTTTTAGGCTCAGATTGGGGTTCGAGTGTTTCTGATTAGATTCGAACCAGACCAATGTTATACGGGGTATGAGGGAGGTCTAGGGAGGCTATGGTGCAAAGTTGAGGTGGTTTGGCGTGGGTTCGAGTTTGACTCGAATCTTCAAATGAAGATTCGAGAAATTCCCGATTGATTCGAGATTAGGGGTTACCAGGTTCTTGTAGACGGGGTTGAGGTGATCGTGTGGTGTTACTTTGGTGGCCGGCGGCGTTGTTGCCGCCGGGTTTTCAAGCGAAGGGAGAGGAGGCGGCGCTAGGGTTTGTTGTTTGTGAAGGAGACGAGGTTGAGAGAGAGAGAGACGAGGGGGGATGGGGGGGTCTGAGGAATGAACGGGTTAAGGGGTTTGGGGGTTTTCTGGGTAATTAGAATTAATGTTTTAATCTTGGCCGTTGGATGATGAGAATCCAACGGCCAGGATCAACGGAATGGGGCGATTAAATGTGATCCGTCCGATCGATGCTGATCGACGGCTTGGATCTCTTCATTAAAAACAGAAACGACGTCGTTTGGTCTTGTCCGGAGACGGGTTGGACTGGACCAGATGTGATTCGCTTGGGCCTGGTTTTTGGACTAAATTATGGCCCAAGTCTGATCTCCTTACTACACTCCAAGTTGTATTACATATACATATGTCTATATATATTCATATATTTATATATATATACATATATATGTAAACAAATCGACTTGTAGCACCTATAATTAATTTTTGGTAACAATCAACACAATTAACTACCAAATTGTACATTAAATGACAAGAATTACGGAAGAAAACAAAAATACCCCCCCTTTTTATGACTTTTCATTTTCGCAAAATAAAACTTAACTATTTCTAAGTAGGGAACTAACCCTGTAAATATAAATGCAACCTATTTGGTATATGTATTTTGATTGTTAACTTAAGCAAACAGACACGGACACACAAACGCAAACAAGAGAACAATAACATATAATCCACAAAAATCACGCACAACACCAATACTATTTTATTTTGAAATTTTGGGAGTAATTCTCACGCAGGGCAAAAATCACGTGCTCACAGTGATTCTAAGTTAATTTCAATTTTTCAACATCTTATTAACATGGGTAAACCCTCCAAATAATTTGATATTCGATATGGGTATCATTGTTAAGAGAAGAAACCATATAACTCGAATTCAAGAAGATTAAACGTCAAAAAGGAAATATCTTCACCCTCTAATTGATTCTATCATTTAATGAATGATTATAGACTCTAGTTCATGAGATATGATTTGATAGGTTTGATAGAAAAATGTGAACGGTTATAGGTTTGGGCTATTGATTGTTGATTATTGGTTAAGGGTATTGTTTACCTTATGGGTGATTAAGATTGATGTTGATTAGAAGCACTTGAGACTTTAGAATTTACATAGAAGCAAGAGAATGGGTTATTACGCCACCAAATATTTGATAAAATTCCTAAGTAACCAAAACATGAGTATTATTGCTAATATGGAATCCTTTTGACTTGTATTGATATAGATTAAAGTTGAAAGGGTTGGCGAATGTTATATTATGCTCAAGAGCATGAAGTTAAGGTATGTGAGGCTAACTCTCTATGTTTGGGAATTTTAATGATTCTCCCAATACTACATTTTTACCATGTTACCAATTGCCTCAAAAGTATAGTTAAGCCTAGTTCATTAAATAGTTGCAGAACTTCTATTCTCTAGCTTTGTAACTCATTCATGACATTCATTCTGAACGTTGTGAAATCAGTGCGTAATCAATATAGACTTGGGTTTGATGTCTTTGAGTCTCACTATAGATTACTAAGCATGCGATAGACAGTTGAAGTTTTAATTTTCATAATCAGTTCATGAACACATGTCTCGGTCTAGCTCTATTCAGCATTGCAGCATCATCTAACTCAGTATGGTTCAATATTTCAATATCATGTATTTAAGTATGATTCTCAATTCCTGAATGTTGAACACATGTATTTGGGCCTGAGGCTGTAGTTTATATGCTTTATGCATACTTGGGCCTGAGGTCGTAGTTTATACTTTATGCATGTTTGGGCCTGAGGCCGTAGTTTATGCTTTATGTATTTTGGGCCTGAGGCTGTAGTTATGTATACGTATACTTGGGCCTAACGCCGTAGCTTGTGCACGTTTATATTGGGCCCAATGTCGTAGCTTAATTAGATAAACATGTTGTTCATCATTTAGAAGAGGGAGTATTGATATCCTTACTTCCTTTGTTCAGTTCAATTATCAGTTGTCAATTATCATTTTAGTTATAAGTTATCTTTTCAATTATTAGTTCAGTTATCAGTTATCAGTTGTCATTTCAGTTACCAGTTATCATTTAAGTTATCAGTTCAGTTTCAGTTTCAATAGTTATCATTTTAGTTATCAATTATCAATTCTCATTTATCAGCTTAGTTTTAGTTTTAGCATTTATAATTCTTTCTTTCAGTTGCTTTATATACCAATGCAATTCAAATGTACTGACATCCCTTTTGCCCGGGGCCTACATCTCACGATGCAAGTAATGATTTACATGTTGATAATTTTGAGCGCTAGGATTCTCGTACAAGCTAATTATGAGCCCTAGCCCTTTCAGGGAATTATTATTACTTACAGTCTTTCAGTTTTTTCCAAAATAGCCAATGTTTTCAGTACTTCATTAGAGGCTCCATAGACTAGAGTAATAGCTAGATAGAGTCTCGGGTCTTTCATATTAAGTTATGTCGGCTATAAATATGTTTCAGAATCATCTTAGTATTGCTGCACTTTGATTTATGTCATCCAGACTTTCAGTATATCAGCACGTGTTAGTTTATCTTCCGCATTTAGTATGTTAAGATATCACATGTTGATTCAACAAGCCAGTTGGTTCACTCGGTCATATGTAGTCAGGCATCGAGTGCCGTGTTACGTCTACGCCCAAGTTTGGGCGTGATAAAGAACCACTTCAAAAATAGAGATTCAAACAAATAGAACAAGCAAGCAGAGCCATATCATGTGATTCACATGATCGTTAGAGGAGTCGATGTTCCTCAAGAACTGTGACGACCTAAAGGGTCATCACTTATTTAATTAATCATTTCGAGCTTCTGAGGCCTTAAAAAACCTTCATTCTATATTGCCTCGATTTACGTGCACGATCCGAGCTTGTAGCCGGAAAGATTTTGTGATAGAAAATATGAATTCTATGAGAAATTTGGATAAATATGATATTAATATTGATATGGTTGACTTCGGTCAACATTTTTGGTAAACGGATCCGGACCCGAGATTGGATGGTCCCGAGAGGTCCGTAGAAAAATATGGGACTTGGACATGCGTTCGGAGTCGAATTCTGAGGCCTAGAGCCCAAGTTATGAATTTTTATGTGAAATTGTTTTTAATGCAATTATTAAGGGAAATAAATTAATTGACCTTGGTATCGGGCTCGTATTTTGGTTCCGACGCCCGGTACAAGTCTTAAATATTATATATGTGATTTCTGTAAAGTTTGGTGACATTTGGATGTCGTTTGAGATGTTTTGGACCTTGAGTTCCAATGTTAAGAAGTTTTGAAAATCAAAAGTATGAAAATCATGAGTTTGAGGCTTGATTTGATTAAAACGAAGTGATATTGGCGATATGATCGCACGAACAAGTCCATAATGTGTTTTTGAGGTTGTGTACATGTTTGGTTTGGAGCCCGGGGGCTCGGGTAAAGATTTGATAGGCCGTTGGATGAAACTCTAATTTTTTTGAACTGCTGGATTTTCACCCAGCTGTTGGCTTCGCAATTGCGAAGTTTTCTCGCAATTGCGAAGGGGGACAGGCTCGCAAATGCGAACATTCATCGCAAATGCGAAGCCCCCTTTGGCTCAGCCTTGTTCGCAAATGCGAACAATTGTTCGCATTTGCGAAGGTCCCCAGTGCCAGCCTATGTTCGCAAATGCGAACAAAAGTTCGCAAATGCGAACATAGCCCATTATGCCTTGGTTCGCAAATGCGAACCATTGTTCGCAAATGCGAACACTGCCTTATACAGCATGTGTTCGCAAATGCGAACATTAGTTCGCAAATGCGAACTGTTCGCAAATGCGAACTGTTCGCAAATGCGAACAAATGTTCGCAAATGCGAACTTCCCACCCTTAGCTTATTTTTCAAACTCCAGAAATTGGTCGGGGTTCGCAATTGCGAACCCATGTTCGCAAATGCGAACACAGAGACCTGAAAAACACGAATTTCGGTCATTTCTTCACATTTTACAAAACCAAAACACCCATTTGCGATTCTTCAAGGATTTCTTCTTCATCAAAACGATTGTAAGTCACTTTTTACTTAATTCTTTCAATTCCTAACATCATTAAACATGTTTTTCATAAGAAATCAAAGATTTTCATGGTAAAATTCTTGTTTTTGTTAGAAAATAGGGTTTTTCATAAATTGGGAAATTGGACCTCGAATTGAGGTCCGATTTTGAAACAAATTATATATATGAACTCGTGGGGGAATGGGTAACCGGATTTTGGTCATAACCCCGAATTCCGACCATGTGGGCCCGGGGTTGAAATTCACTATTCATGGCAGAATGTTGTAAAAGTTGTATTTGGTATTAAGAATTAGTTTGTTGAGTAGAATTGATGATATTAAATCAATTGTGTATAGATACGGTTGGATTTGAGCCAAATTGAAAGAAAAGACATTTCCACGGATTGAATTGTTCATAAGCATTCGAGGTAAGTGTTTGTTCTATCCTAGCTTGAGGGAATATGATTATGTGTTATGTGTTATGTGTTATGTGATCGAGTGCGGTATATGGGCTGTGGTGACGAGTATCCATACACCGGCGTCTAGTATGACCGTGAGTCATTGGAAAATGATTATTTTGAGATATATTACAGATGAATTGTTATTGTTCTCCCTTGTTGGGACTTGTTGTGAAGATAATTATTGATTTCCCGTGATGGGACGATTTATGAATTGTTGTTTCTTTCTCTGCCCTTAACTGTGATTGTTATTTGGGTGAGGAAGAGTGATAATGCACGAAGGGTGATGTCGTGCCATGTTTATTTATTTATGCACGAAGGTTAATGCCGTGCCATGTTTATTTATTGATTATGCACGAAGGATCATGTCGTGCCCCTGTTATTGATTATGCACGAAGGATCATGCCGTGCCCTGTTATTGAACCATGTACGAAGGATCATGCCGTACTATGGATGTGAGGATGAGAGTAAAAGCACGAAGGGTGATGCCGTGTACTTTATTTGTTTATTTGGTGAGGATGAGAGTAAAAGCACGAAGGGTGATGCCGTGCAATTGCTTGCTATTTCTTGAAGTGATATTATTCGTGTTTACATTATACTTTGTTTTCTTTGTGAAATTATTAACTGTGGTTAGTTGTTGAATTTTTTTAAAGATATTCCTTATTGTGTTATTACTTGATTATTTCTTGTTATTTTGTGGTACACACATATATATTGAATTGCACAGGTTTATGTGAGTGTCTGGTCCTAGGCTTGTCACTACTTCGCCGGGATAGGCCAGGCACTTACCAGCACATGGGGTCGGTTGTGCCGATGCTACACTTCTGTGCGTTTTTGCACAGGGGTCCAGGTTACGATCAGGAGCAGCAGCAGCAGTAAATAGATTGCGTGGGAGTTGATCATATTTGAGACCGAGGTAGCTTGCAGACGTCCGTAGGCCCGGCGTCTCTTTCTTTATTTATGTTATTAGTTGTAGTCTCTTTGTTCCGAGACAAACAGAATTATGTTATATTTCCTTCAGACTTTTATGTGTAGTATTCCGTAGTAGTTCGTGAGTTGGTGACTCCACGTCTTGGGTAGAGGATTTCAGTATGATTTTCACTTTGTAATTAGTTATTTCCATTTCGATAAAGTATTCCGCATTTATTTAATTAAAATTGTGTTAAAAACAGGATAGTATGAATACGGTGGCTTGCCTAGCTACCACGAGTAGGCGCCATCACGATCCCGATGTTGGGGGAAAATCCGGGTCGTGACAAGTTGGTATCAGAGCTCTAGGTTACATAGGTCTCACCACTCACGAACAAGCTTAGTAGAGTTTGAGAGGTAGGTACGGAGACGTCTGTACTTGTCCTCCAGAGTCTATTGAGTTAGGAAAGAGTCTCTCATTTGTTCTTTCTTGTCGTGCGACTTGTTCCTCAATTATTGATTGAATTTCTATTCTGTCCTTTCGCGGATGGTGAGGACACGCGCTTCTTCGTCCGCTGACCAGCAGCCCGAGCCCCAGGCAGCTCCCGTGAGGGGCGGGGGCCAAGGCCGTATCAGAGGCCGTGGTAGGGGTAGAGCTCAGCCCCAGGCAGCTACCCCAGAGGTGGAGCCTCATATTGAGATTGACGAGGAGGCTCCAGTCCCAGCAGCTCCAGTGGGCCCAGCTCAGGTCCCAGGAGAGGCTTTATTTACCCCGGATCTCCGGGATGCTTTGGTCGGAATAGCGGGATTTATGGACAGCATTGCCAGAGCGGGTTTATTATCAGTTGCACCAAGCCACTTCTCAGGCTGGAGGAGGGGCCCAGACTCCTATTGCTCATACTCCGGAGCCAGTAGCTCCTCAGCCTCAGGCACCAGTAATTCAGCCAGCTGTGGCCACTCAGTCTGGTACCACAGCTCATGCCAGTGATGGAACGGCCATGACTTTTGATTCGTTATGGAGGCTTGATCGGTTCTCCAAGCTATTTACCACTACATTCGGTGGAGCCGCATCAGAGGATCCTCAGGACTTTTTATTCAGTTGCCATGAGATTCTCAAGACTATGGGGATCGTGGAGACAAACGGAGTTGACTTCTGTACCTTCAGACTTGCAGGATCCGCCAAGACTTGGTGGAGAGATTATTGCCTGACTCGACCAGCAGGGTCCCCAGCTTTATCATGGGACCGGTTTGCGGAACTATTTATGGAGAAGTTTCTCCCTGCTACTCAGAGGGATGTACTTCGGAGGCAGTTTGAGCGCCTCCATCAGGGCACTATGACAGTTACACAGTATGAGACGAGATTTATCGACTTGGCTCGTCATGCAGTGGTGATACTTCCCACGGAGCGGGAGAGGGTCCGCGGATTTATAGATGGGCTTAATCAGCCGATTAGACTCCAGATGGCTATGGGCGTGGGAAGTGACATATCATTTCAGGAGGCAGCCAATGCAGCACGCAGAGTTGAGATGGCTCTTGCTAGAGGAGGCGGTTATTCTTCGGATAAGAGGCCTCGTCATTCGGGTAGGTTTGGTGCTTCTTCCTCTGGTAGCAGAGAATCCTTTGATAGAGGCCAGTCCTCCAGGCCTTTTCATTCCGCCCTTCAGGGCTTCACAGGGTGGATCGGGTGATCGTGGTTCTCGGGGGCATTATTCAGACCAGTCTCCTATTAATGCTCAGCCTCTTCGGAGTGTTCGTGGAGGCCATTCGGGTCGTCGGGGCCGGCAGCCCTATCGGTCCAAGAGTTGCTACGGTTGTGGTGACCCGAGTCATTTTATCGGAATTGCCCTATAGCGGCGGGCAACTCTCGGCAGCCGAGGTCCTCGTCCCATAATTCGGGCCCCAGCTGACCCTCGGCCGCCCAGCCAGCCGCAGGCGGGGGTAGAGATTATAGAGGTGGAGGTCGAGACCGTAGAGGTGGAGACCGTCCAGCGAGAGGTAGAGGTCAGCCGGTTGATGGTCGTCCTAGAGACGCAGCTCGCAGAGGGGAGGTGCGGATCCCCGATTCTATGCTTTACCAGCCGGGCCGGAGGCAGAGGCATCGGATGTTGTGATTACGGGTACTATTCTTGTGTGTGGCGAGAGGTGCTTCGGTATTATTTGACCCTGGATCTACCTATTCCTATGTGTCTCCCTACTTTGCACCGTATTTGGTCGTGCCCGGCTATGCTCTGGATATTCCGGTTTATGTGGCTACACCGAGTGGGTGACTCCATTGTAGTCGATCGGGTGCACCGTTCGTGCGTAGTTATATTTTGGGGTCTTGAGACCCGTGTTGATCCGTTGCTCTTGGATATGGTAGATTTTGATGTCATATTGGGGATGGACTGGTTGTCCCCATACCATGTTATTCTTGATTGTCATGCTAAGACTGTCACCTTAGCCTTGCCAGAATCACCCCGATTAGAGTGGAAGGGTACCTCAAGCCACTCCGTTCGCACTGTTATTTCCTATGTTAGGGCTCGACGTATGGTCGAGAAGGGGTGTCTAGCTTATTTGGCTTATGTTCGTGATTCCAGCGCAGAAGTTCCTTCCATTGAGTCGATCCCTATTGCACGGGAGTTTCCGGAGGTTTTTCCTTCAGACCTGCCGGGCATGCCACCCGACAGGGATATTGATTTCTGTATTGATTTGGCACCGGGCACTCGGCCCATCTCTATTCCACCCTATCGTATGGCCCCGCCGGAGTTAAAAGAGTTGAAAGATCAGTTGCAGGATCTTCTTGAGAAGGGCTTTATCAGGCCCAGTGTTTCTCCCTGGGAGCACCTGTATTATTTGTAAAGAAGAAGGATGGCTCGATGCGGATGTGTATTGATTACCGGCAGTTAAACAAGGTGACTATCAAAAATAAATATCCACTGCCGAGGATTGATGATTTGTTTGACCAGCTCCAGGGAGCGAGGGTATTCTCTAAGATAGACTTGAGGTCAGGCTACCATCAGCTGAAGATCAGGGCGGCTGACATTCCTAAGAGAGCCTTTCGCTCTAGATATGGGCATTATGAGTTCTTGGTCATGTCCTTCGGGTTGACCAATGCTCCAGCGGCATTCATGGAATTGATGAATCGGGTATTCAGGCCTTACTTAGATCTGTTCGTGATAGTCTTTATAGATGACATCTTGGTGTACTCCCGCAGCCAGGAAGAGCACGAGCAGCACCTCGGAGTGGTTCTTCAGACTCTGAAAGATTACCAGCTATATGCCAAATTTTCTAAATGTGAGTTCTAGCTGAGTTCGGTAGCATTTCTGGGTCACATTGTATCGGTGGAAGGTATTCGGGTAGACCCAAAGAAGATTGAGGCAGTCCAGAATTGGCCTCGACCAGCTTCAGTGACTGAGATCCGGAGTTTCTTGGGATTAGCAGGTTACTACCGTCGTTTTGTAGAGGGGTTTTCTTCTATTGCGGCCCCGATGACCAGGTTGACCCAGAAGGGTGTCCAGTTTCAGTGGTCAGAGGAGTGTGAGGCGAGCATTCAGAAGCTCAAGACAGCCTTGACCATCGCACCAGTGTTGGTACTACCTACAGGTGCAGGGCTTTATACAGTTTATTGTGACGCATCTCGTACAAGGACTTGGAGAGGTATTGATGCAGCATGGTAATGTTATTTCTTATGCTTCGAGACAGCTAAAAATACATGAGAATAATTATCCAGTTCATGATCTTCAGTTGGCAGCAATGGTTCATGCCTTAAAGATCCGGAGGCATTATCTATATGGTGTGACATGTGAGGTGTACATTGATCACAAAAGCCTACAGTACTTGTTCAAGCAAACGGAGTGGAATCTACGACAGCGGAGATGGTTAGAGTTGCTAAAAGACTATGATGTTACTATATTATATCACCCAGGTAAGGCCAATGTGGTGGCCGATGCATTGAGTAGAAAGTATGCCAGCATGGGTAGTCTTGCATATATTCCGGTCAATCGGAGACCATTAGCTCTAGATGTCCAGGCCTTAGCCAACCGGTTCGTGAGATTAGACATTTCTGAGCCTAGCAGGGTGTTAGCCCGCACGGTCGCTCGTTCTTCTTTATTAGAGCGTATCCGTGAGAGGCAATTTGATGATCCTCATTTGCGTGAGTTGAGAGATACGGTACAGCGGGGAGGTGCCACACAGGTAAATCTAGATGATGATGGGGTATTGAAATTGCGGGGTCGAGTTTGTGTACCCAATGTCGAAGGGATTCGAGAGTTGATCTTAGCAGAGGCCCACAGTTCGCGGTATTCTATTCACCCAGGTGCCGCGAAGATGTATCAGGACTTGCGACAGCACTATTGGTGGCGCGGAATGAAGAAAGATATCGTTGCGTATGTCGCTCGGTGTCTAAATTGTCAGCAGGTGAAATATGAGCACCAGAGACCTGGTGGTGTATTCCGGAGGATTGAAATTCCCGAGTGGAAATGGGAGCGGATCACTATGGACTTCGTTACTGGACTTCCTTTGACTCGGAGGAAATTTGATGCTATTTGGGTCATTATTGATAGGTTGACCAAGTCAGCACACTTCATTCCAGTATCCGTCTCCTACTCGTCGGAGAGGTTAGCGGAGATTTACATTAGGGAGATTGTTCGTCTTCATGGGGTGCTGGTATCTATTATCTCTGATCGGGGTACCCAGTTTACCTCGCGGTTCTGGAGAGCGGTCCAGCAGGAGTTAGGCACCCAGGTTCAGCTGAGTACAGCTTTTCATCCTCAGACGGATGGCCAGTCCGAGAGGACTATTCAGATTCTAGAGGACATGCTTCGAGCCTGTGTTATTGATTTCGGAGGCTCGTGGGATCAGTTTCTACCATTAGCAGAGTTCGCCTACAATAACAGTTACCAATCTAGCATCCAGATGGCTCCGTATGAGGCGTTGTATGGTAGGCGATGTCGATCACCAGTCGGATGGTTTGAACCGGGAGAGGCTCGGTTGTTGGGTACAGACTTAGTTCAGGAGGCCTTGGATAAGGTCAAGACTATTCAGGAGAGATTGCGTTCAGCTCAGTCCAGGCCGAAGACTTATGCGGATCGTAAGGTTCGAGATGTAGATTTCATGGTTGGTGAACGAGTATTGCTCCGAGTGTCGCCTATGAAGGGCGTGATGAGGTTTGGGAAGAAGGGCAAGCTCAGCCCTAGGTATATTGGCCCATTTGAGATTTTAGACAGAGTGGGAGGGGTGGCTTACAGATTAGCTTTGCCGCCTAGCTTATCATCCGTGCATCCAGTTTTTCACGTATCTATGCTTCGGAGATACCACGGCGATCCCACTCATGTGTTAGACTTCAGTACTGTCCAATTGGACAATGATCTATCTTACGAGGAGGAGCCGGTGGCTATTCTAGACCGGCAGGTTCGACAGCTGAGGTCGAAGAGTTATCCTTCTGTGCGTGTTCAGTGGAGAGGTCAGCCTCCTGAGGCATCGACCTGGGAGTCCGAGTCTGATATGCGGAGCCGCTACCCACATTTGTTTCCTGACTTCGGTACTTCTTTCTTTTGTCCGTTCGAGGACGAACGGTTGTTTTAGAGGTGGAGATTGTGACGACCCAAAGGGTCATCACTTATTTAATTAATCATTTCGAGCTTCGAAGGCCTTGAAAACCTCATTCTATGTTGCCTCGATTTACGTGCACGATCCGAGCTTGTAGTCGGAAAGATTTTGTGATAGAAAATATGAATTCTATGAGAAATTTGGATAAAAATGATATTAATATTGATATGGTTGACTTCGGTCAACATTTTTGGTAAACGGATCCGGACTCGAGATTGGATGGTCCCGAGAGGTCCGTAGAAAAATATGGGACTTGGACATGCGTCCGGAGTCGAATTCTGAGGCCTAGAGCCCAAGTTATGAATTTTTATGTGAAATTGTTTTTGATGTAATTATTAAAGGAAATAAATTAATTGACCTTGGTATCGGGCTCGTATTTTGGTTCCGACGCCCGGTACAAGTCTTAAATATCATATATGTGATTTCTGTAAAGTTTGGTGACATTTGGATGTCGTTTGAGATGTTTTGGACCTTGAGTTCCAATGTTAAGAAGTTTTGAAAATCAAAAGTATGAAAATCAAGAGTTTGAGGCTTGATTTGATTAAAACGAAGTGATATTGGCGATATGATCGCACGAACAAGTCCATAATGTGTTTTTGAGGTTGTGTACATGTTTGGTTTGGAGCCCGGGGCGCTCGGGTAAAAATTTGATAGACCGTTGGATGAAACTCTGAATTTTTGAACTGCTGGTTTTTCACCCAGCTGTTGGCTTAGCAATTGCGAAGCTTTCTCGCAATTGCGAAGGGGGACAGGCTCGCAAATGCGAACCTTCATCGCAAATGCGAAGCCCCCTTTGGCCCAGCCTTGTTCGCAAATGCGAACAATTGTTCGCATTTGCGAAGGTCCCCAGTGCGAACAAAAGTTCGCAAATGCGAACATTCCCCAACACTGCCTTGGTTCGCAAATGCGAACCATTGTTCGCAAATGCGAACACTGCCTATACAGCATGTGTTCGCAAATGCGAACATTAGTTCGCAAATGCGATCTGTTCGCAAATGCGAACAAATGTTCGCAAATGCGAACTTCCCACCCTTAGCTTATTTTTCAAACTCCGGAAATTGGTCGGGGTTCGCAATTGCGAACCCATGTTCGCAAATGCGAACACAGAGACCTGAAAAACACGAATTTCAGTCATTTCTTCACATTTTACAAAACCAAAACACCCATTTGCGATTCTTCAAGGATTTCTTCTTCATCAAAACGATTGTAAGTCACTTTTTTACTTAATTCTTTCAATTCCTAACATCATTAAACATGTTTTTCATAAGAAATCAAAGATTTTCATGGTAAAATTCTTGTTTTTGTTAGAAAATAGGGTTTTTCATAAATTGGGAAATTGGACCTCGAATTGAGGTCCGATTTTGAAACAAATTATATATATGAACTCGTGGGGGAATGGGTAACCGGATTTTGGTCATAACCCCGAATTCCGACCATGTGGGCCCGGGGTTGAAATTCACTATTCATGGCAGAATGTTGTAAAAGTTGTATTTGGTATTAAGAATTTGTTTGTGGAGTAGAATTGATGATATTAAATCAATTGTGTATAGATACGGTTGGATTGGAGCCAAATTGAAAGAAAAGACATTTCCACGGATTGAATTGTTCATAAGCATTCGAGGTAAGTGTTTGTTATATCCTAGCTTGAGGGAATAGGATTATGTGTTATGTGTTATGTGATCGAGTGCGGTGTATGGGCTGTGGTGACGAGCATCCATACACCGGCGTCTAGTATGACCGTGAGTCGTTGGAAAATGATATTTTGAGATATATTACAGGTGAATTGTTATTGTTCTCCCTTGTTGGGACTTGTTGTGAAGATAATTATTGATTGCCCTTGATGGGACGATTTATGAATTGTTGTTTCTTTCTCTGCCCTTAACTCTGTGATTGTTATTTGGGTGAGGAAGAGTGATAATGCACGAAGGGTGATGTCGTGCCATGTTTATTTATTTATGCACGAAGGTTAATGCCGTGCCATGTTTATTTATTGATTATGCACGAAGGATCATGCCGTGCCTGTTATTGAACCATGTACGAAGGATCATGCCGTACCCCTGTTATTGAACCATGTACGAAGGATCATGCCGTACTATGGATGTGAGGATGAGAGTAAAAGCACGAAGGGTGATGCCGTGTACTTTATTTGTTTATTTGGTGAGGATGAGAGTAAAAGCACGAATGGTGATGCCGTGCAATTGCTTGCTATTTCTTGAAGTGATATTATTCGTGTTTACATTATACTTTGTTTTCTTTGTGAAATTATTAACCTGTGGTTAATTGTTGAATTCTTTAAGATATTCCTTATTGTGTTATTACTTGATTATTTCTTGTTATTTTGTGGTACACACATATATATTGAATTGCACAGGTTTATGTGAGTGTATGGTCCTAGGCTTGTCACTACTTCGCCGGGATAGGCCAGGCACTTACCAGCACATGGGGTCGGTTGTGCTGATGCTACACTTCTGTGCGTTTTTGCACAGGTCCAGGTTACGATCGGGAGCAGCAGCAGCAGTAAATAGATTGCGTGGGAGTTGATCACATTTGAGACCGAGGTAGCTTGCGGACGTCCGCAGGCCCGGCGTCTCTTTCTTTATTTATGTTATTAGCTGTAGTCTCTTTGTTCCGAGACAAACAGAATTATGTTATATTTCCTTCGGACTTTTATGTGTAGTATTCCGTAGTAGTTCGTGAGTTGGTGACTCCACGTCTTGGGTAGAGGATTTCAGTATGATTTTCACCTCGTGATTTGTTATTTCCATTTCGATAAAGTATTCCGCATTTATTTACTTAAAATTATTAAAAATAGGATAGTATGAATACGGTGGCTTGCCTAGCTACCACGAGTAGGCGCCATCACGATCCCGATGTTGGGGGAAAATCCGGGTCGTGACAAGTTTGGTATTTAAATGCACCAAGGTGACAATCACAAGGGAAAAACTACTTACGAGAAGAAACCTTGTCTTTCAACGACGAGGATATAGAATCGAACAACCTCACAATGATGTACTAGTAATATCTATCCTTATTGATAAAATTCAAGTTAAACGTGTGTTGACTGATATAGGTAGCTCGACAAACATTATTTGATCAAGGGTCATAGAGCAACTCGGCCTCCAAGATTAAATCGTGCCCGCATGTCGAGTATTAATGACTTCATCATGGCAATTGAAACCACTAAAGGGGAAATCATTTTTCTAGTAAATGTGGTCGAAACCATCCAAAAACAAAGTTCCGTATGATCGAAGGTGACATGAGGTACAACACGCTACTTGGAAGGCCTTGGATGACAGTAATGCCCTCGATGCTTCATCAAGTCCTGAAGCTCCCAAGATTAGAAGGAATCAAAACGGTGTACAATGTACAACCTGCGGCCAAAGAAATGTTTGCGATCAACAAGTAGTAACGATATCGACACTTTCATCGACAAAGAGATCAGGGTCAAAGGGAAAACAAGAAGTCAATTAGCAACCACAGTCACCGGCCTCAAACCAATCAGGGGAGCAGGAAAATTTCAAGGATAATGATATATGATACCTCCAACCTTCATAATCCCTGATGATTCTGGTGCAACAAAGTCAAACCGATCGAGCATATGTAAAGCCCCAAAAAATTTCGCTAAGTAATATAGGATTCTGTGGTGCCACGTAGGTTAATTATAATATTTTTATATACTATTAATATGGCGGACATGAATTAGACTTAGTAAATATGAGTATAAGTCTTATGGTAAGTTATGTGAGGTCTAAATGGAAGCCTAGGTGTACGCTAAATGGGAAAAGTTTCAAAATAGGCCAAAATTCCAAATGGATTCACACAAGGCTCCACTATTAACGATCCTATCTCCAGTTATATAAAGAGTTGTGTGAGGATAAACCTATCAAATTAAATCCCTTTGAGTCTAGTTTCCAACGCAACACACTGTTCGTCATTTGGAGATGTATACAGAAAGTTATGATCATTTTACTAGTGCGGTGTCAGATGCGCGAAATTCTGCGCGAAATGAACTTCGCGCATACTTAGCGCAGCTGAGGCAGAATGCTTAGGAAAATGCGCGAAGTAATGCGCGAAGCTTGCACACTTCGCGTATCTGGGCAACATTTCGCGCACCTGGACATTTTTAATACCCCAAAGACCGGCCTAGAGTGTTCCAAACTCATTTTTGGGGTTATGACTTGCTCTCTCAAGTGGGTTTCATCCCAAACTTCATCCCTATGATCTAAGGTAAGATTTTTATAGTTCTTTGAGTAATTTCTACCCCTTAAACACTTTTACTAACAATTATTAATCTTTAAATTCCTTAGATTTTCCTTCTAATTCTTGAATTCTTCAAGAACACCTCAAGTGGGGATTCTAAAACTTCTTACTACAAGAGGTATGTCTATCATCTCCAACTACTCTATGGTGATTATTTATGTAAGATACATACATTAGAACTCATGGGAGGGTGATTGGGAGCCATGGGTTCCTAACCTAGGTTATGTTAGTATTGTAGAGGTTGTGAGATGTGTTATTGAGGTATGATTCTTGGTATGGTAGTGTTATGTATGCATGCTTGTGAAAATAGAGTTGTGGGAAGATTGATGAACATAAATAAATAAAGATATGGTTAGGGAATGAAGAAATTCTTGAAAAGGGGATTTGAAATCAAGATGCGCAACTAGTATTTGATAAAATGCTCAAATGAGCTAGTTTCACGAATATCTTTCTAATATATGTTTAATTTTGTTATGTCTCGTAGTAGATTGGAATTGCTAGAGTTTTTGGAGTGTTGTAGTAACTTAAGAAAAGCTCAATCGAGGTATGTATGGCTAATTTTGATTCTTGTAAAATCGCCCATATGTGTGAAATTGTTTGGCATGTGTTAATTTGAGAAATTGTATGTGATTCTTTGATGTCATTGTTGGGTATTCAATTGATGGTTGAACTACATGTGGTGTGGTATCAAATATGAATTGAAAGATGACAAGGGAATTGGAATTGGTAAAGAACTGAGAACAATTGTTGTGGTGGCATATATGGTTTCTTGTGGAAAGAAATGAAACACTTGAATTGTTGTGAATTATTGAACATACTTGTGTGAGCACTCTCGAATATGGAAACAGGGTAATTTGGTTGTGAATTCAGTTTGAAAAATATTTGAAAATATGAACCGAATTGTAAGTTGCTTATTTGAACTTGTTGTAATTTGGTGTAATGCCTTATTTGCTGTTTGTAATTGTTGTGATTGAAACTGCATGGTGGGATCGGGTTGTGCACCGCAACATGAGGTAATAAGGTGTGGGTTGGGGTAATAAGAGTGGCCGAGGTAATAAGGGTGGACGAGGTAATAAGGATGGAAAGCGATCGAAATCGCTATTGAAAATTGATATAAAAATCAATGATGTGAAATTGTGAAAGGAGACAGGAGGAGAGTTTGCAACCTGTGGGGCACTGATTGCCCCTTTGTTTGACTACTTGTGTTTTATGTGATTGATTGGTTGATGTTCTCCTTGTTGATCTTAAATTGTGCTTTGTGTTGAGAATTATTTAAAATGAGGAAAATGTGGAAAACATGGTTGTCTGGCTTAATTAATTCTTGGTGTAATTTATTGGTTGTCTTATTATCGTGATTACTTGTTTAATGGCTTGAGTTTACTTGGGACAAAGTTTGTCTATACATACCAGTACAATTCCAGTGTACTGACGTCCCTTTTGCCGGGGACGCTACATTCGTATTATGATTGTAGATGGATCAGTAGCAGGCACTTCAGCTCATCGACAATAGTATCCTTCATCTTCCACTGCCCGTTTTGGTGAGCCCTTTTCTTCCTCGGGGCCCTGTGTGGATCATGCCACTTCTGTTTTAGACTTTATTTTGGGATTTTTTTAAGGTGTAGCCGGAGCCTTGTTACCGGCAAGTATTGTATCCTCCTTTGTAATCCTGGAGGCTCCGTAGACATGTAAACTGTGGGATTATGGCCTATGTATATATGTCAGGCATTGTAAAAATTGTAAACTTGTTAAGAAGTAATGTGTGTTGTTATGTTGTTAAAGGTATGATTCTTTATTATAAATTGGTAAAGTCCTTGGTTTATGAGTAATAAACAACACAGGGGTAACGTGTGGGATAGAAAGGCACCCAGGTCCACTTGACTGGGGCTACCCGGTTAGGCGCCGGTCATGTCCCTCGATTTGGGGCATGACAAACTTGGTATCAGAGCCTAAGGTTTTAAAATGTCCTAGGATGTCTCGGAGCCGTGTCTAGTAGTGCCCTTCTTATCGGTGTGTTGTCGACCACATCATATAAATTGGGGGCTGCAAGGACATTTAGGAATTTACCAATTTCTTTGATATTCCAAATCGTGCGATATGGCTCAAGATAGGGAGCTAATTTCCTCTATAAGTATTACTCTCAAGATTGGTAATTTTGATACCATAATCTGTGAATTTGAAGCATGTAAGATGGGATTTATCCCACCATTGAGTCCAAGTGGATCACTCAAGGACTTGTTAGAAGAATGTGTTGAGCCATGGGGTGATTGGTAGAACTTGTTATTAAGGAGAGTGCCCTTGTTCCAACTAATGTCACTGCCCCACCAGATCATGTAGTATATCATCAGTATATACAGCTAAAACCTCGTCTCTTAGAAATTAAGCTTCAATGGTGCCCACATAAATGTTGTAGGTTCAAAATATAATTAATGCAGTACCCGTGTTGTTATGTTAAGCGAATTATTGTTGTGAAAATATATGTGGGAGTTACTTCTCCATTTGTTTAATATATTATTCTTGGTAGATGAGGATATGTAAAGAATGTGAACTATGTGCTAAAATGCCTAGACTTCAAGTCAAGTTTGAATTGATATTTTGATGCCAAATTTTGTCAGAAAACTTGTTATGGTTGATACTTCCAAAATGTTCTTACGTGTACCAACAGTATTTGATTGATTGTGTCTAGTTGTTGGTAATGTATAAAGATGTTTGGAAATGAAGTAAGTGACTGTGTAAATGTGGTAAGACTAAATGTTGGACTCTAGTTGTGATTGATATTTTACATGAATTGGTGTTGTGACCCGATATTTGTGAAAGATGCATTCCAATATGATCAATGTGCTATTGCTAACAACTTAAAATGAGTGCAAAGGGTATGAATCATGTATTAAAATGTGAAGGCCTTAAATTGAAATTGATGAAGCATATATTAAATAAAACCGTGTGAAGTCCTCTATGCATAGAGATGTTGAAAGAAGTCAAATGCTTTTGAGAATTAAAGTATAGACAATGTGTCAAGAACTCGAAATGAAATTGTACCTGGTGATACTTGTGATATGAGGGAATATGAAACAGATTATGATGTTGATGTGAAATATGCGAAAATGATGTGAAATGCGGGGAAGAAGAGATTGTGTTATGAAATGTGGCCTAGTGCCAAGTCTGATGTGATAATTATGGCCCAAAGAGCCGATGGGCTAATATACGTAAAAATGGTATGATTCTTTTATTTGATAATGTGGTGAACGTTTAAAGTGTTTGATTTGTACTTGTGATTTCCTTATTATTGTATGAAGCGCATAGGTGAATAATTTTATATGTGAACACTATGGAAGGGCTATGAAATGCAACCTAGAGGTATGGAAATTATGTAAAAAAAAACTATGTGATCCATTTTATTTGGTAATGTGGTGATTGTTTAAACTTTTTGTTAAGCCCCTATGATTTCCTTGTCCTTGCATAGATATGTTCTTAAAAAGAATCTAAATTACAAAACAGTTCATGCACATGCATACTCTTTGAATGAGACGTATTATCTACAAAGTCTCCCTATCATAGTTCTATTGTTTACAACCTCCTATGGAATTGAGCTCTATAATTATGTTCCGGAATTGAATTATAGCACTATTGATACTTCCTACTTGCTTTTCCTAAATTCTCAACAAAGGACTATTCCCGATGAATTTCTTACAGAAACGTCTCATTTAAATTGACAACATCTGCTCACTTGTGCCTATACATGCACCATCGTAAAGTTTGTACATGTGGTGTCAAGTTCCATGCAAAGTATCCAAGATTTGTAATCCTTCTAGAGTCACTCTTTTACTTAGTTGTGTGTGTCATATATGGCTTGATCAACCAATCTACCCTCTTACGAGTAACATCATGAAACCTTTTCACAGTCTAGTAACATATATGCACATCTTAGTGGCTATCACATGAGTGCATATCGATTGAAATGGTCACCGTGTGCATAAGGTCTCTCTAAAAAAAATTGAGATCCTCACATCCCCATCATAGATATCTTGTGTCGCCATGGTTTTCGTGCCCACTTGGGACATCTCGCAGTAAGTAGCTCACTCTGTCCTAGTATTATGGTTGCTCCTGGAATGGTCATGTATTGCAGTGGGGAGTTAATATAGTAGAAGTGTGTCCAGCTTATAACCAATGATTATTTTCTCTTTATGTCTATGTGTTAAATTTATTCATTATTTAGTGAATTCATTGTGCTAGTTCCCTACACTTGTACAACAACCATAAAATAACTTGCCCTTCTATGTATCAATATGACACTTCTTTTTTCAAGTCAAAACCTATGGAGATCTCATCATGAACATTTGCAAACCTTCAGCGATTATTGTTCACTGTCTCATTGTGTTTGGTTTTCTTTACACCCTCAACTTCGAGAATCATAGACTATGTCGTTGTCATGTGTGGATAGTTTTACTACCCTTGGTATCTCACCGTCTTGGCTAGATATGAGTGTTATTTGCCTTTTCCCTGGAGCGTCGTGTTAACTATTAGAACCATCTAATCAATTCATGAGTTTGTCCCAATATCAAGATTTCCTAGTTATTGAGTTTCACTCGCGAAAGGTTGAGATCATATGACTTTGGAATTTTGTACATATCATGAACATGTTGATTTGAATGACAAGTGGTCGTAATTTTTAGTTCCCTCATATATGATCAATTACCAAGAAGTGTTAAGTTGTCTAGAATATGGTAATCTCATAAGCGTTCAATTCTTTTCATCCTTATAGGCTTGTGGCAAAGATTCTGTGCGTCAAGTAATGTTAGAGTGTAATTCAACTTCGTGTTATTTTGAATCCCATATCACATTCAAAGTGCCAGAGTATTCCTATTCGGGGTCGACAGATTTTCCCTACACTCTAGAAAATGAATGGTTCATGTACTTGAGTATTCCTCCTTAATGATTCCTATTTCCCATGTACTACTTACTCCTATTCCTCATTTGTGTATTAATTGAGGTAGTCACAATGATTAACCATGTCAGTATTGTTAGTAGTAACATTTTGTGTCCCTTAGTATACGACCTCATAATGTACTCTACCCAGTGCATTAATGGATTCTTGAAGAACTCCAGCCTGATTTTGAACTCTATTGTTCCTCGTTGTATTAGATCCATTGGGTATTGTAAGTTGACACAAGTCAAAGATAAAGCTTCATAGTATGATCACATATATAATGTTATGGTCATTTTATGGTATCACATCTTAGGGTAACTATTAAGGGTCATCAAGGGTTTAGTGTGAGTGTACCCTTAAAAATATTATGTGAGTTGATAATAAAGGTAACATGACTGTATTACACATTAGGTTGCAATAGGTGTATGATATTCCTCGTAACTGTTCCTCGTGTACTTTTGTGTTTCCATATGCTTATGTCTAAGAAGATAGTGATAAAAAAAATATGGGTACGAATTGACTTGATTGAACTATATGATCATGATGCACTACTTGCAAGACTCATGATGGCTTGACTTCATATGGACTGTTGATTGAAATAAAATTTACATTCTTGTTGATGAACACCTTTGCGATTATATTAATGGCTGGTAAGGACTATTATGAACACATGATTATTTGTTTACTATGAACTGACATCCTTGATGGTATGATGCCAAGTTATGGAATTGTGGGTTATTGTGGTTATCGTGAATTGCAATATCCAGTGGAGTGTAAATTGTACAGTGGAAGTTATCAAAAGGTAAAGTCAATGGATAGTTATCTCATGCAAGATGTTTATCTGTTATCCTTGTTATGTATGTTGGGGAGTTGATATTATTTTTGAGAAGGTGTTATGACAATGCTTGTAAGTCGATAATGTCGTGTGGAAGGATAAATGTGTCGTGGAAGGAAGTACTTTCGTTTGATTGAATACCAGTTAGTTTTGACTTGGAATGTACTATATAGGTATTTTGATGTAAAACTGTGCAGTCCATGTTCTGGTATCCATATGTTAATGTAGTGCTTGTAATACTGGGATTAGGATTGTGGATATATACATTGTGGTGCTATGTACATTTGTGGATATGTGGTTAAGACGATTTTGGTGATTCTTAGGCAGGTGGATAGGCCTAGTTACAAAGGAAAATCTGCCGAAATTTTTGAAAAAATTTATGAGTTAGTTAAAATTTTGAGACTGGAGGTAGGTTATAAAAGAGATGTGTGATGTTAAAGTGTTAGGGAAAGACTATACTCCTCATTCGAGGACGAATGATCCTAGGGGGGGAGAATGTAAGGCCCCAGAAAATTTCGCTAAGTAATATAGAATTCTGTGGTGCCACGTTGGTTAATTATAATATTTTTATATACTACTAATATGGTGGACATCAATTAGACTTAGTAAATATGAGTATAAGTCTTATGGTAAGTTATATGAGGTCTAAATGGAAGCCTAGGTGTACGCCAAATGGGAAAATTTTCGAAATAGGCCGAAATTCCAAATGGATTCACACAAGGCTCCACTTTGAACGATCATATCTACATTTATATAAGGATTTGTGTGAGGATGAACCTATCAAATCAAATCCCTTTGAGTCTAGTTTCCAACGCAACAAACCGTTCGTTATTTGGAGGTGTATACAGAAAGTTATGATCATTTTACTAGTCAGGTGTCAGATGCGCGAAATTCTGCGCGAAATGAACTTCGCGCATACTTAGCGCAGCTGAGGCAGAATGCTTAGGAAAATGCGCGAAGTAATGCGCGAAGCTTGCACACTTCACACATCTGGGCAACATTTCGCGCACCTGGATAGTTTTAATACCCCAAAGACCGGCCTAGAGTGTTCCAAACTCATTTTTGGGGTTATGACTTGCTCTCTCAAGTGGGTTTCATCCCAAACTTCATTCCTATGATCTAAGGTATGGTTTTTATAGTTCTTTGAGTAATTTCTACCCCTTAAACACTTTTACTAACAATGATTAATTTTTAAATTCCTTAGATTTTCCTTCTAATTATTGAATTCTTCAAGAACACCTCAAGTGGGGATTCTTAAAATTCTTACTACAAGAGGTATGTCTATCATCTCCAACTACTCTATGGTGATTATTTATGTAAGATACATACATTAGAACTCATGGGAGGGTGATTGGGAGCCATGGGTTCCTAACCTAGGTTATGTTAGTATTGTAGAGGTTGTGAGATGTGTTATTGAGGTATGATTCTTGGTATGGTAGTGTTATGTATGTATGCTTGTGAAAATAGAGTTATGGGAAGATTGATGAACATAAATAAGTAAAGATAGGGTTAGGGAATTAAGAAATTCTTGAAAAGGGGACTTGAAATCAAGATGCGCAACTAGTATTTGGTAAAATGCTCAAATGAGCTAATTTCATGAATATCTTTCTAATATATGTTTAATTTTGTTATGTCTCATAGTAGATTGGAATTGCTAGAGTTTTTGGAGTGTTGTAGTAACTTAAGGAAAGCTCAATCGAGGTATGTATGGCTAATTTTGATTCTTGTAAAATTGCCCATATGTGTGAAATTGTTTGGCATGTGTTAATTTGAGAAATTGTATGTGATTCTTTGATGTCATTGTTGGGTATTTAATTGATGATTGAACTACATGTGGTGTGGTATGAAATATGAATTGAAAGATGATAGGGAAATTGGAATTGGTAAAGAACTGAGAACAACTGTTGTGGTGGCATATATGATTTCTTGTGGAAAGAGATGAAACACTTGAATTGTGGTGAATTGTTGAACATACTTGTGTGTGCACTCTAGAATATGGAAACGGGGTAATTTGGTTGTGAATTCAGTTTGAAAAACATTTGAGAATATGAATCGAATTGTAAGTTGCTTATTTGAACTTGTTGTAATTAGGTGTAATGCCTTATTTGCTCTTTGTAATTGTTGTGATTGAAACTGTACGGTGGGATCGGGTTGCGCACCGCAACATGAGGTAATAAGGTATGGGTTGGGGTGATAAGGGTGGCCGGGGTAATAAGGGTGGACGAGGTAATAAGGATGGAAAGTGATCGAAATTGCTATTGAAAATTGATATAAAAATCAATGATGTGAAATTGTGAAAGGAGACAGCAGGAGAGTTTGCAACCTGTGGGGCACTGATTGCCCCTTTGTTTGACTACTTGTGTTTTACGTGATTGATTGGTTGATGTTCTCCTTGTTGATCTTAAATCGTGCTTTGTGTTGAGAATTATTTAAAATGAGGAAAATGTGGAAAACATGGTTGTCTGACTTAATTAATTCTTGGTGTAATTTATTGGTTGTCTTATCATCGTGATTACTTGTTTAATGGCTTAAGTTTACTTGGGACAAAGTCTGTCCCTACATACCGGTACAATTCCAGTGTACTGACGTCCCTTTTTCCGGGGGCGCTACATTCGTGTTATGATTGTAGATGGATCAGTAGCAGGCACTTCAGCTCATCGGCAATAGTATCCTTCGTCTTCCACTGCCCATTTTGGTGAGCCCTTTTCTTCCTCGGGGCCCTGTGTGGCTCATGCCACTTCTGTTTTAGACTTTATTTTGGGATTTTTTTAAGGTATAGCTGGAGCCTTGTTACCGACAAGTATTGTATCCTCCTTTGTAATCCTAGAGGCTCCGTAGATATGTAAACTGTGGGATTATGGCCTATGTATATATGTTGGGCATTGTAAAAATTGTAAACTTGTTAAGAAGTAATGTGTGTTGTTTTGTTGTTAAAGGTATGATTCTTTATTATAAAGTTGTAAAGTCCTTGGTTTCTGAGTAATAAACAACACAGGGGTAACGCGTGGGACAGAAAGGCACCCAGGTTCGCTTGACTGGGGCTACTCGGTTAGGCGCCGGTCATGTCCCTCGAATTGGGGCGTGACAACATCTACCCGATCTAAAGGTATACCTAGGCACGGAGTTAACCCCCAAGCTTAGGAAAAAACTGGTTCAATTCCTTTCAGATAACATGGATTGTTTTCTTGGTCCCACCTAGATATTACAGGGATCCCACTGGAGATCACTATGCATGGACTAAGCTTGGACCCGAAGTTCCGCCAAGTAAAACAAAATAGAAGGCCTTAGTCCGAGGTAAAACATGAATTCATTAAGGACGAGGTAACCAAACTTCTCAATATAGGATCCATTCGGATGGTAAAAATCCCGAATGGTTAGCAAACGTAGTTGTAGTCCCTAAAAAGGAAATAAACTTAGAATGTGCGTAGAATATAAGGATTTAAAGAAATCATGCCCTAAAGATTCTTTTCCTTTGCCGAATATCGATCGCATGATCGATGCCACGGCCGACCACGAGATCCTTAGTTTTATCGATGGGTACTACGTGAACAATCAAATACAAATGAACCCGGAGGATCAAGAAAAGACTTCGTTAATCACTAAATACGACACATATTGTTATAATATAATGCCGTTGGACTAAAAATATATTGGTGCTACTTATCAATGCATAGTAAATAGAATGTTCGAAGAACAAATAAGTAAATCAATTGAGGTTTATATTGACGATATACTAGTTAATTCCATACGAGCAGAGGACCATTTAAAATATTTACAGGAATCCTTCGACATATTAAGAAAGAACAACATGAAGCTCAATCCGGAGAAATGTGTATTCGGGGTCAGTTCGGTCAAGTTCCTTAGCTTTATGGTATCGAATCTAGGTATCGAGATCAACCCCGGTAAAATCAAGGCAATCTAAGATATCATAGTCGTTGATAATGTCAAGGTTGTACAAAGTTTAACAGGGTGCATAGCTGTGACGACCTGGCCCGTCGTCACGGAAATTACCACCTCGTTATGTTGTAATTATATAATTCATGCTTTTATATCAGTGTTAGAGTCTATCGGGGGAGTTAGGAGTGAATTGGATTGGAAATGAGGCATATAGCCTTTTTGGAGGAAACTTGAATAAGAAAAGTCAACCCGGAGTTGACTATTTGGTTAGAGGGCTCGGAATCAGATTCTGATGATTCGGTTAGTTCCGGGAGGTGATTTGTGACTTAGGGGAGCGATCGGAATTGAATTTGGAGGCCCGGTGTAGAAATAGGCTTGAATTGGCTAAGGTTGAATTTTGGCGAAATCCGATCGATAGGTGAGATTTTGGTCCGGGAGTCGGAATGGAATTCCGACAGTTGCAGTAGCTCCGTTAGGTGATTTTGGATGTGCTTGCAAAATTTCAGGTCATTCGGGGGTCGTTTGTTCGGGTTTTTGATCGAATGTCGATTTCGAAAGTTTTGAAGAAACTTAGGCTTGAATCTGTGCGTAATTGGTAATTTTGATGTTTAGGATGGTGTTTTTATGATTGGAACAAGTTTGAATTATGTTATGGAGTATGTTAGTGGTTTTCGTTGGGGTCCCGGGGGCCTCGGGATGAATTCGGGGGTCCAAACGGACCATTTTTGGCCTTAGACAGCAGCTGAATTGCTGCTGTATCTGCAGAAGGAAATCCTTCATCGCGTTCGCGATGAAGGGGCACGCGTCCGCGAAGGTCAGCAAGGGTATGCATCGCGTTCGTGATGGTCTGGACGCGAACGCGTAGGGTCAGGATCGGAGGCTTCGCGTTCGCGTGGAGCTGGAACGCATTCGCGTAGGTGAGAAGGGTTGGTCATCGCGTTCGCGTGAGTGGAGACGCGGACGCGTAGAAGAAAATCCGGGCGGTTGAAATCTGTGCTTCGCGAACGCGTGACTGGGTGTCGCGTTCGCGATGGGAGGACGGAGCAGAGCATCGTGTTCGCGTGAGTCCTGTCGCGAACGCATAGAAGAAAGGTCCCAGGCAGTGATTTTTAAAACTAGAACATTTCATTACGGGTTTCATTTCATAAACCCCCATTTTTTAAGCCTAGAGAGAGGAAGTGAAGGGAAATCGCTGGGAGATCATTGGGATATTGTCGGAGGTAAGTTTTGTGGTTTAATTACACACTTTTATCATGGAATCATGAATTATTTCTATGGAAATGGAGGATTTAATGTGGGTTTAAGCCCTAGGCCTAAAATTTTAGAAAAATATCGATTTGAGTGGGCAAATGGAGTCCGAATTTGGTAAATTTGATATGCCTAGACTCGTATTGAGACGAGGGTTTCGAATATATAACTTTTATAATTTTTCGAGAAGCGCACCAAAAGTCGAGTTTTGACAACTTGTGGGTTTTGATATAATTTGGGTTATTTCGAATGAATTACGTGAAATTAGCATATATTGATGCATTCTCTATGATTTTGAGCAGATTTGGCACCCGAGGATATTGATTTGCGAGGCAAGCGCAAGGAGGATTGAAACTTCTACCGGTTCGAGGTGAGTGGTGATAGTAAACAATGTACTGAGGGTTTGAAACCCCGTACTAGCACTTCACAGTGCTATCTTAAGATGAGACACACGTCTTGAGACGAGTGTGGTGACATTGTGATTGGGGACTTGGACTTGGTCCTTCCCGGCTAATAGAATACTGTGTTGTATGACTGCTAATGAGATTATAACTGTACAATTGGGCCAATGGCCATGTTTGGGGCCTTGTGCCGATCTGTAGAGCATTAGGGAACCTATAGAGCTAGGTGACCCTTATATCATGTTGGAAACATACACTCAGCCGTAGCTCTAGCTGTATAGCATAATATGAGCCCGTACTAGATGTGTACATCGAGAGAGATTATCTAGGGTGGAATTCCCTGTTCTAGCTGAGTGGGCCTGAAAGGCCAAGTCTATACCGATTGAGATGAGATAGGGTTATGGACCCATTATGAGATGTTATATTGGGCCAGAAAGGCCAAGTCTATATTGATTGAGACAGGGTCAAGGACCCACTGTGATATATTATATTGAGCCTGAGAGGCCAAGTATATACCGACTGGAATAGGGTCAAGGACCCATTATGAGGTATTATATATATATACCAATATTGGATCGGGATGCACGCCGCAGCAGTATATATATTGGATCGGACTAATATACATGTAATATACATGTAATATACATGTGGGACGGACCGCACGCCGCAGTATTATTGCGCTTGGGCTGTAGGAGCCCCTTCGGAGTCTGAGTCTGCACACATTCTCAGTGAGCACTGGTGTATATTATGGGATCGGGCTGCACGCCGCAGCAGTATAGAGATATATACATATATATATTGGATCGGACTGCACGCCGCAGTAATATTTGTGTGGATTGTGCTGCACGCCGCAGTATTATAGTGCTTGGGCCTAGGGAGCCCCTTCGAAGTCCGTATACACCCCCAGTGAGCACCGTCGACGTTAAATGGAGCGGGCTGCGCGCCGCAGCGGTATATGTATTGGAGCGGGCCGCACGCCGCAGCATTATACTTAATCATATCCTACTATCTACTTAATTACTTATACATTATAGACATAGGTATGTGTCTTTATATGTTGAGATGGCCGTACACCGTAGGGGTACGAGTGAGGGTTGGATCGGTGTAAGAATCTTGTAGAGATAAACGTGGATTGGAGATTTGAGTATTACTATAGTGATGACGTACCTGTGAGGGTTGCCTTAGAACTGCTAAGTGATAACACAGGAGTTCTTACCTTCAATTATTATTTATTATTGTTACTCACTGAGTTGAAATATACTCACCCCACTCCCTGCACTTTCTGTGCAGATCCACAGGTGCCCGAGAGCAGTTGAGACATTGTAGCTGCTGATCCTTGTCTACTTTTGCGGAGATTACGAGGTAGTTGCCAGCGTCCGCCGAGCTTGTTTTCTCCTTCTTTATCATCTTGTTGATTTCCTATTTGCCTAGACTTGGTTGTATTAGGATGCTATTCTGTAGAGGCTCGGTCTCGTGACACCACGATATGGTTGGGACCGTATTTTGTATGTTTTACATTTCGTTTATCACCTGATATGATCATTTACTGTTTAAGTTTAATTTGATTAATAATTGGCTGGTTTAAGATAATATGGTCGGGCTTGCCTAGCATTGTGTTGGGCGCCATCACGACCAGGGTTTGGGTCGTGATAATAGCTGCCCTAGGTCGATTTATTTCGAGGTCCTCAGATAGGAGCCAACGGTTCTTCTTACTGCTTAAAAAGAAGAGCACTTTTGCATGGACCCCAGAATATCAATAAGCCTTGGAGGAACTGAAATGATACATGTCGAGCCCGCCATTGCTTCACACCCTAAAAGCATACGAGTATCTCTACTTATACTTAGTAGTCTCAGAGATAGAAGAAAGTGGTATCCTAGTTTGAAAAGATCAATCTACACAATTCCGTGTTTATTATGTTAGTCGAACCTTAGGAGAGGCAAAAATCGATACCTACACTTAGAAAACTTAGCGCTCGCTTTGATAAGCGCCTCTAGAAAATTGAAATCGTACTTTCAATGTCAACCAATTTGTGTTGTAACCACCTATACCCTTCGTAACATTTTGCACAAGCCCAAACTCTCAGTTCAATTGGCCAAATGGGCCGTCCAGATCAGTGGGTATGATATCGAGTATCAACCCTGAACAACCATAAAGTCTCAAATCTTGGCAGACTTCGTCGACTTCACGTGAGACCTCGTACCCGAGGTTGAAAAGGAACTATTATTAAAATTGGGTACGTTATTGGAGGTGTAGACTCTTTTCATAGACGACGCTTTGAACGTGAAAGGGTCTAGGCTAGGCATCATTTTGAAGCCGCCCACATGTAGTACAATTAGACAGTCTATCAAAACTTCAAAATTAACTAACAATGAGACCAAGTATGAGGCCATGATTGCATGCCTCGAGCTAGGTAAGAGCTTTGGAGCAGAGGTCATCGAGACCAAGTGTGACTCCCTGCTTGTGGTAAACCAAGTCAACAAAACTTTTGAGGTTCGAGAAGATCGAATGCGGAGGTACTTGGAAAAAGTACATGTGGCTTTACATCGATTTAAAGAATGGACCCTACATCATGTACCTTAAGAATAAAACTACGAGGTAATACGGTTTGGAGTGTAACAGGGAAACAAGACCAAGAGGCAAATCCCAAGCTAAAGGCTACAACCAAATTAATACGGTTTGGAGATGTTCGAATTCCGTAATAAAACAAGACTTCAAATATTTTTATAAAACCGGTTTAAAAAAGTCTACCCCCGGCAAAATTACAAAGGATTTCGATCACATCAACCCTCGAAAACCCTAAGGGGTACTGAATTGTCGAACCATTTTCTCTGTTTCATACTAAGGCATAACGAAACCAAGGATTCCGATATCATCAGCCCTCGAAAATAATGGAATATGAATACATATTTATCTCATGTTAAGGCATAATAAAGTTTTATATGATTAACCTTTTAAGCTGAAAAGGGGAAAAAGTCATTCATTTTTAAGGTCATACCGACCTAATACAAAAGCCTAAGGGCCATCTTTTGTTTTGAGTTCGAGGAATCATCTTCACTTAATTAAAACCTAAGGGTTACCTTACTTCGAGTTTGAAGAAGCACTCACTCGACAATAGTTCAGTTTCGGTCCAAAACTACCTAAACCTCGAACCTATGAATGCAATCTCATAAGGCATCAATAAAACAAGTGAGGAGAAAAAAAGGGAAAAGACAATAGATTCAGAAAGGAAAGGAATTTTTTTTTATATCAAAGCCTTTAGTACAAGGGCCACATGGTCCGATCAAAAACTCTTTACAAAGGCCAAAATAGCCTTAAAAGAAATACTACTAATCTTAAGGGCCTAGTATTCTTCAGGAACATCCTCTTCGCCCTCAGAGTCTTCTCGACTAGATCCACTCACATCCTCAGAATCCTTATCGGGAAACTCTAAAATTTGAGCCTTTACTTCGTTAGCCTTGGCGATCTCAAGTATAGTAGATATGTCGACACTTTGAGTAAAGATCCCCTCGAGAAACTCCCTTCGAGCCTTCCACTTCGAATGATCAACCATGCCCCTAGCCCGTTTGAGAGTGGCTTCGGTATTGACTTTGTATTGATCTACAGTAGCTTGGGACTTAATATTATTCGTGACCAGTCTGGATCTGGCAACCTCAAGCTCATTGGTCCGATTGGCTAAATTGTATTCGATATCCTCAACCTTCATTACCTGGAACGACGCATTGTCCCTTCTAATCCAAGTTGTGACTTAGATAAACCCAGCTCTGCTTGAACGGTCTTCTTTTGTGCAGCAAGGATATCCATACATCCCTTGAACCATTCGGCTTCAGCTTGCACTTCGTCTATTTGCCCTTAAAATCCCTTGATCTGTTCGAGCCTCTGTCGAGCATGTATAATGGGATTGTTAGTCGTTATCTCCGACTCGTTCTCACTATCAAGAAGAATTCAGAGTACCTGCTCGACCATATCTTCATGCGTGTTTCGAGCCTCAACCAAGTCTACCTCAAGCTTCTGATTGAGAATCTTGCAAGTGTTGCACTTCTCAGTAAGACCCTGTACCTCGACCTCGCTTTCCTCTCCGAATCAAAAAAAGGCCTCATGATGCACCACAAAAGCCTGAAAAGATGTTAGAAATAGCTATAAGTCAAAATCATGAAAATACAATGGTCCTTGTACTTACCCGATTCAAAGCATGCCGGGCGATGTTGAACAAGCAGGCAACGACCACTGCATTCATTTCGGCTTGGTCCTCCTCAATGACCAAGCATCAAAGATAACTTGCCACCCATACAGAGGCAAAAAAACTTATGTATATTTCAGGATAGAGATGATAAAGGCCGCTTTTGATTGGGGTTAATGTTGAGAGCCAGGAATTGGCTGGTTAATGTATAGCTCGAGGAAGCCTCATTATAACTCTTCCTTGGCACGTCCAAATTATCCAAACTGGTGACATCTTCCATATCGGCAAAACAACCACGGAAAAAATATTCCTCCCAGCGGGCTCCTTCTATGTGACAAGTCTCTGTAGCTTGACTGTCACGTATCATCGAATCTAGAACTGGAGGGAATGAGGAGTAATCCCCAATCACTGTTGCCCCAAGTAGATCTTTAGAGGCATCATCTTCATTTCGGGGAGCCTCGAGCTCGGTTTCTACCCTAGCCTAGACCGCCTCCTCAATGGCCTTCCCATTCCGAGGTGAGGCATCTTCAAATCTTGTTGGCTCGGGCTTATCAAGCTGGGGCAAAGCATCTTTGGCTCCTACCTATCCAGTGGTTCTTTGAACATCGATGCTATCCCGCACATGAGGCACCAATCTAGAATTTTCTTTTTCGTCCTCATCTTCCGTCTTATCCGATAGCTATTGGACAAACTCTATAGTTACGTGGATAACGTCCCTTTTAGGCTTAAGGGGCCTCCTGCCCGGCCTTTTCTTCTCTAGGCTTGAGGTACTCGGATCCTATTTCATTTTCTTCTTTTTGCCCTTCTTCGAGGTAGATGTGGAAAGGAGTGCCTCTTATTCGACAGAGGGGGGCCTCAATAGTACGTCCTTTCCAAGGCCTACAAAATGGAAAAATGAGTAATTATAATAACAAAGTCCGAGTGGAAACCTTGTTAAGGAAAAAATATTACCATGGTTTCAAGCCTCCCATCGGCTCCTTGACAACTCCATTGAAGCACGCTCTAAATAAATTTTTGTAACACCAATCCCTTGACCCATTGCCTCAGTTCGGGGGTCACTTTTGGCATAACGGCCTTGGCTGCAACACAAAAAACTTAGATGATAGGAAAACAAGAAAGCAGAACGGAAATAGTAGATACTCGAAAGGACAAACAGTACTTATGTTTCATGTTCTACCTTTCGGGGAATGGCATATCTTCGGAGGGGGTTAGATCCGAGGTATATATTCGGACAAACCTACCGATCAACCTTGGTCTCGAGTCTTGTCTATGCGTTAGAACATGGGTTTTGTGGCTCGACGATAAGTTTGATCATGCCCCTTCGATAAAGCCGAGCACCGTAGAGGCTCATGAGGTAATCGTGGGTAAAAGGATGCCCCTCGATCTTATTTACAAAGAATCAGATGAGGAGCAAGATCCTCCAAAAGGATGGGTGGATTTGGCCCAGAGTGACATTGTATCTTTTGCAAAAGGAAACAAAGATAGGATCCAAGGGACTTATTGTGAAAGGTAAGTGTAGACAGTGAGATACCCCTCCTTGTAAGTAATGATGGATTCTTCAAGGCTAGGCACTACGACATCCTTGCTTGCCCAGTTGCACCCCTCTTTCACCTTTTCGAAAATGTGTTCGATAATTGTACATATGCACCTCGACATGGGTTCACATCGACCCGGTGTCGAGGGTGTGTTCTCCACCTTAAATCGATAGTAGTGGCACACTTTGTTGAAACGAATTCCGTAAGAGGATGTTTAGCTGCGCCGCTGCCAGCGACGAATTTTGATGAAGAGGTGATTTCTTCACGAGGGACAGTTTTGGAGGTCTTAGCCATTTTTAAGAATGAGGAAGAACCGAGATTAGGATATATTGCATTTTAAGAAGAGGTTAGCAATGAAACTTGAAGATTTGTAGAAGGGAAACTTGAAAATGCAAAGATCTTTGAAGCTTAGAGAAGAAGATATTAAGAGTAAAATTTGAAAAAATGGGAAAGAGGCATATTTATGATTTTCACGGCGACGGTTCAAAGTTGCTAGTGGCTGACCAGCAACTGACGAGCCTTAAATGCCTAGAAAATTGAATCGATGGGACGTTTGGGTCACCTCTACCGCTTGCATCACAAATGCTTACGTCATAACAAATCGGGGTAAACATCAAGGACTCAATTCGTTTCTTGTCATTATACTCCAAAAAGGAGGGGAATATCAATATACGATTAAAGTTGGGCCCACCCGATTTTGCTGATTAACCAAGACTAGGAGGGTTAATCGAGAATCGGCCCCGAAGCATATCTAATTGAGAATACGAGGATAAGGTACCAAGTTGATATTCGAGGTACCTAGCAAGATCGGAATCGGTAATGGTCGAGGTCGAACGAGACATACATCGAGCAAGATCGACGATAGTATAATAACAGAAAAGGCGAGATATCCGTGACTGATCGAAGATCATGGCGGAAATCTCGAAACAGATCAAATCAAGGGCGATTTTAGCTAATCATGAGATTTATTTATGTAATTAGAATTGTAACATAGATAGGGTTTCTCTAGCATATTAGGAAGGTTCTAGTCATTTTGTAATCACATTGCATTGACGCATATCAAAGCAATATAACACACTTTTTGTCTTACACTCCTTTGTTCATCACCTTGCCTTATTTTTACTTATTCTAGTATCCATCAGTTCGAGGGCATTCTAACTCGAGGGCTGAATTTCGTTTCAACATTAGTTTGCTTTACTTTGTTGTTAATTTCTATTACCAATATTCATATTTATGAATTGGTATTAGGTAAAATCATGTGTCCTTAAAACCATATTATAAGTTTAATTGTTATCCAGTTTCAAGAGTTAAAAAAACAAACTATAAGAGCATCAAAGTATATTTCACTATTTGGCGCCAATTAGTAAGAAATTTGGACAGGTTTTGTTTCTCTGAGTTTTCTTGCTGAGAAACACAAGTGGAGTTAATCGTGTCCTTATATTATTGTTCTAGCTAGGTGTCTGATTGTTGAAAGTTGAAACGGGAGTGCGCCTGTTTCTCAATTCAAGTGTGTTGTGATCTTACATAGTTTCCTTATCATGAAAGATTTGGGTAATTGTATGGAATGTTGTATATGACTCAGATAGTTATAGCTAGTTATACTTAAATCTTTTATTTTAGCTTCTTAATATATAAGGCTTACCATTTGAACCGTTATTCAAAATATTTATCCGATCCAAACATCAAAATCCAATTCGAACAGAATTTAATTCGGTTCAGATTCGGATTGCAATTTACCAAATCGAAAATCTGAAATTATAGTCCAAATATACCAAATTCGATCCAATCTGATCCATGAATATGCCTAATCAAAAGTAAATGGTAGTCATCATCTTAATTTTTAATTATTAATATAAAATTATTTGATTCGGTATAAATACAAAGTAATAGAAGAGTTACAAATTGGAATTCATAAAGTGCGTACTGCAAATAAATCGCTGCACTAATGCGAGTTAAAAATCGCATTTGGTTGCTTTTACAATTTATGCATAAGCCTTTTACCCACGTGGAATGTGTAGAGCGACGAAAAAGGAGGACTGCTCCTTTGAATGATAGGTGACAACCGCTGATCTCATCTACCCGCTTCTCAACTCGCAATCTTCACCGCTCGATTTAATATACGAAGTCCACTACAAATTTTCTTCTTATTCTTCTTAAACTTTCGTCATCACTTCACTTTCTGTATCTCATTCTCACGTCGCTCACTGAGAGCTCTGAACTTCAGTTCCAAACGTCGTCGTTTTCATCTTTTTCTCTTCATCAATCATGGTGCTGAAGTCGTTTGTTGAAGTTGAACCGGAATCTCACTTCCCTCTCGAGAATTTACCTTACGGTGTATTCAAGCCTGAACCGGGTTCTGTACCTCGACCGGGCGTCGCTATCGGAGATTACGTCTTGGACTTATCGGCTCTTAGCTCCGCCGGTTTATTTGACGGTCCTTTACTCAAAAACTCCGATTGTTTCAATCAGGTCGGTTTTATCTTCATTTTCATTAATTTCTGAAGATTTATTAGTAAGTGTTCTATTTGGTTGCACTTTTAGTAAATTTCCTACCGTTAAGTTCAGTTCTTTGGTAATCTTCGTCGATTTTTTTGCTCTGTTTTCTCCTATTGTTCGGACGGAATTGTATAATTTCCTGACGGATTTGAATTATATCCATTGATACTGTACTGAATATTCACACGATCAGTATAATTACATGGTATATTAGTTTACTTATGGATCAATGCTATTAAACAAAGTTAGCTATAGGTACCTTTTAAATGACCCGATTGCTGGAGACTTGGAGTATTATTTACACTGTTGGTGCATATAACTTGAATTCCTTTTTGACTACTCAGTTCAGTTTTAGTTAATTTTCATTGATTTATGAGCTCCTTTTTTGTTATTTTCAACTGTTCTGTCCTGTCTAAGTTTCAAGAAAGTGATAGATTTTGTTGGATTTTCTTGGGAGTGTTATACTGTGCAATGGGTTAAGTTCCCCTTGCTCTTTTCTGGAGTTATGTCCTAAAACAAGGAAGAATGAATGAAGAAGAAGATAAAATATCTGGGTACATAGTGATAGCATTCCGCTAGTTGGATTTCATCAAATTATATGTTAGCTACTATTGCCAATGCAGTAGGAAAATTTCCTAACAACATAATTATAGGATTTAAGTCATATACACGGACAATTTAATGATTTTTTTTACAAATCCGTGTAATTTAACCCGTTAAAGCAGGTTGCTTGCCATTTATTTTAGGGTATCAATCAATGCCAGTATTAAATAAAGCTATCTACAAATACCTTTTAACTGGTCTAATTGTATAAATATTTTTTACAATTCCCATGCATAGAAGTTAAACTCATAATTTTTAGGGAGCAACTAAGCCTTGTGTAATTCTGCGTTAATGGCAAGGTTGAGGGACTGTGAAGTCATAAGTTAACTTTTTTGCATTTGTAGTCTAACTTGAACAAATTTGCGGGATTGGGACGACCTGCATGGAAGGAAGCTCGGGCGACATTGCAAAAGCTGTTATCAGGTATGCACTTCTCTTTCATGTAAGGGCCTGTTTGGATGGACGTAGATTGCATGTTTGACAAAGTCATAAGCTTAAATCCTTCGCATCTGTTTGGATATACATAAGAAAATTTTGATTGGAATATAAACTTAAACCACATTCTTTTTGGTCTCATTTTGGATTCAAATGAAACACGAAAAATGCTAGTACTTGTTAAACTCTTAAAGATCATAAATTTATTTAATTTTAGACCTCTTGTAAATTTAAAATTCTCCGTCCAACCTTATCGTAGCAATATCTGATATTGGATTTCCTGAGGCCCATTGAGTTTGAGAATAGGGGGAGTTTGAGAAAAGTTGAAGTTGGGTTATTCTGTTTTTTCCTTGTGCAGCCACGGAACCAACTCTGCGCGACAATGCTGCTTTAAGGAAGATAGCCCTTCTGCCTATGGTATGACATGGTAATTGGATTTTTCATGTCTGTTAGCGGACTGGTGTTGTCTTAATTCTTGTGCTGTGTTGATTAATACTTCAGGACAAAATTCAAATGCTTCTACCTGTCGCCGTTGGAGACTACTCGGACTTCTTCTCATCAATGCACCATGCCAAGAATTGTGGGACTATCTTTCGTGGCCCCGAGAATCCTATCAACCCTAATTGGTATGCCGACAACACAGCCACCTGTACAAATATCATATAAACTACCATGGACGATATTTGTCAGCCATTTTCTCTTTTGGGGGAGGGGGAGAGGGAGAGGGAGAGGGAGAGGGAGAGGGAGAGAGGGACTTCCATGTCGTTGTACTTTTGTATCTATATGCTTGCTCATGGAATCTGATTACCCTTTTCAGGTTCCATCTTCCTATTGCTTACCATGGGAGAGCATCGTCAATTGTCATTTCTGGAACTGATATTATGAGACCCAGGTGAACAGAAAAGTAGTTTTTCCGGTCCTTTCTAGCAATCTGTATCCAGGGGCGGATCTAGTGTTATGGATACAGTTTCAATTGAACCCATAACTTTCGACAGAACCCGGAAATATTCTAGGCAAAATTACTTAAATATGGTCATATATTAGTGTTTGAACCCAGAACCTAAATTAGGCTGTGGGTTCAGTGGTAAAAAGGCTGGGCTGAGCGCTGCTTATTACTCCAAGCATTGGAGTTCGAATCCCTGCATCCACATTTTTTATTTAAGCTATTGTTTGACTTCTTTGTTACTTTTGGACTTCTTTTGTTCGTTCCCATTTAAAGAGGTCCGTTTCTTATCCTCAAAAGATGAGGACCCACCTAATTAATATTATTCTTTTGTTGTGTACTTTTTGTGGGGCTTTTCAATAATTATAAAAAGTTGAGGCTTCTTTCTTATTTTTTTGGTCCTTACAGATCACAAAGCTTTAACAGATCAAAAAGTTTTACTTTTCATATGGTTCTTCTTTCCCAAATTTTAACGTTAGGGTTTCAAAAGAATCAAAGTTGTGAGAAAGCACGGGAGAAAAATATATTATTGATATTTTAACAATGATACAATGAGCCCTATATATAATACATATTCCACTCCTACTAAATATAGGATTAGGACATATTATACTCCTACTCATATGGGATTAGGACATTATCTACTCCAACTATATATAGGACTAGGACTATTTACACATAAGTATCTAACACTCCCCCTCAAGCCGGTGCATACAAATCATATTCACCGAGCTTGTTACATATGTAACTAATACGAGGACCGGTGAGGGACTTGGTGAAAATATCTGTAAGTTGATCATTCGACATTCAAGGCCACTAAGCCCCCCCGAGCAACAAAACTGAAATTGCAATGTTCACGCTGGAAAAAAATAAAAGTAATTAGAATTTGATGTAATTTATATGGGTAGGCTTGGAATACGAGCAAGTTTTCCTAAAAAGGTTTTCTAAAAAAATGGCCGAAATGGCTCACACACGCTGTAAAAGTTATTGTAGCTCGCTGGAACCTTAGTTTTGGCGACACATGGAGGCGCGTGACTTTCTACCAGAGCGAATGACTGGGGTTTTGTCGCCTAACTTTTTCGAACAAGATGGTAGTATTAGTTTTCATACAACATTTATCGATGAACGCAAATAAATCTTGAGTCATCAACCGGAAAGACGCACGGTGACAGATTTTTCTATTGATATGTGACTGGAGTTTTCGGGGTTTGGTCGCACAAGGGTTTCAGATCTGATGGTGGTACTGGTATATGCACAGTACCACTGTAGCAGTGATGAACCCCGGGAACAAGACGAAGTTGCCGGAAAATTGCACGGCGATGAGATCTTTCTTCCTGGATATCGCTGGAATGACGCACAACGATAATTTTCTCACTGAAGCTCTGATACCATGTGAGAAAGCATGGGAGAAAAATATATTATTGATATTTTAACAATGATACAATGAGCCCTATATATAATATATATTCTACTCCTACTAAATATAGGATTAGGACATATTATACTCCTACTCATATGGGATTAGGACATTATCTACTCCAACTATATATAGGACTAGGACTATTTACACATAAGTGTCTAAAAAAAAAGCAAAGGCTCTTCTTCTTGGACATAAACTACAATCAATCTCTTTGTTTTGCTGGTATGACTCTATGGCTCTTTCTCAATAATAATTCAATATTTATTAATTATAAGTTAAAGGATCCTCCCCTGTTCTTGGTTCTTGAATTTGGTTCCTTATAAGAAATTGGTACCCTTTAGTTTTGTCATTAAGTTCCATGTTTAGCAATTATTTACGTTTATTTGGATAACTAGTTAACTCCTTCCGTTCAATCTAACAAGATTAAAGTACCATTGCCGGAGTGTAATTTAATTTTTGTGTTTTTGTATGTTCTTTTTAGTGAGGGTGGATATGATTACGAAATTTTTCAAGGCTATTCCAACTCCTCAAACTTCTAGTTCTTGTTCTAGTCCTCCTCCGCCGAGTTCTTCTCCAAGTCCAACTATTCATGACAATATCAATCCTTCGGCAGGATTAAACAAAGAAAAAGTATTGAATTTGAATCTTGAACCCGATTCTGTAGAAAGAAAGCAAATTTTAGAGTATTCTCCGAATTTACATGACCGAGTAAGGAGACATTATATTAAACAAGGGCCTTGTCAACCTTCTAATTGTAGCTTTCCAAAAAGAGATTTTGGTGGATTTATGCGTCAATTTAATTTTGAATGGTTTAAATTTCTCATTAGTTCTTGTTTCTTGATTGTAAAGACTCAACTCCGAAGGATTTTTTTTGCTCCAAAATTGTACCATAACATTTCCAATTGTAGATATAAGCTCCTTTTTCTGCAAAGTGTACAAATCACAAATTGAAAGCTTATTTCTTATCAAATTCATAAATTATGTTATTGGATCATAATTAAATGGACGCATAAATAATGGCTAAACTACTTAGTTTTCGCCTATTATCATGTGCCAAGCATGATATTGTGGTCCCTGAAATGGATAAGAACTATCATCTTGGAAAGTCAAAGCGTAGGAGTTCAAGTGTTACATAATCTCATAATTTGCGTGTCAAAGTTTTTAATGCTGTTACTGATTTGCAACTTTCAGTGCTTAGTGCTTAATAGTTGTTTTGATGCGGTGAATAGTAATTTACTTCTTGGTATGGCTAGTTTGAGTCCGGATAATTCTTTTGCAAATTATGATAAAGAAAGAATTCTGAAACTTGCTACACTTTATCCTCATGAGTTTTGTGGTTCAAAGCTTGAAGATCTCAGTTACGAGATTGACAATTATATTCTTTTTGTGAAAGAAGACAACGATTTTTCTAACTTGAAAGGACTTGGAGATCTTTCAGAAATGCTAGTTGAAATAGATTTGTACAAGACTTGGAGACTTGTTTTTTTGCTTGTGAAGTTAAGTCTGGTATTGCCTGTCGCTAAAGAGCTATTTCTTCAACGAAGTACATCAAAAATGACTTGCGTAGTAGAATTGGTGATGAATTTTTCAATGACCGTTTAGTTTGTTATATAAAAGATGAAGTAGTTGAAAGTGTATCTAATGATGCGATTATTGATCGTGTTCAAAGCATGACAACCCGTAGGGTACAATTGTAATGGTGATATTTATTGAATATATATTATGTTAGATGGTTCGAAGTTCGATGCTTCCTCTCTCTATATATATATATCATTGTTCGTATTTTGCTCGGTTATTATTGTATAGTAACTTGAGGAATGTGCTAGAGTCCTAAATCTTGAACCCATACAATTAAATTCATGGATCCGCCACTGTTTCTATCAGTTTATTTAGGAGGAGAGAAATTAGGAAGATAATCGTGGAGTGCTTAAGACATATTTGATGGGAAATTGTTTTGCATTAATCATTTAGGTCGTGACGGATATTAGTGCTTTATAATCACCCCTTTGGCAGGGTCTCAATGTCGTAGCTACATCAATGATCTTTTAACCTGCCTCTGCGGCATTTAATTTATTGGAATCTTCTAATTTGATTCTTGGTAATGAAGCATTTCCACTGCAACGTGAGACATGACACATGGTACTTCTTTTTCATTAAATGAATATAAAGTTTGGTACATCATAAAATTAAATTGTAGTGTATGTTATGTTCATACCAATTCATGTTTTGGTGTTTGATATGAATAGATTATGTGTCACCTGATTTCTCCAACTATTGCATTCATTACAAATAAATGTTGGCATTTTATTCCTAATTATGAAATTTAAATGTGTCTTCCAGAGGACAAGGTCATCCAACTGGTAATTCGGCGCCGTATTTTGGACCTTCTAGAAAATTGGATTTTGAGTTAGAAATGGTAAGAGTTTATGGCTCATAGCTTGGAAAATGAGTAGTATTATGTAAAAAATACAAGTGTTCTTTCTATTGTTGGTCTAACTTTGATATATCTTCGTTTTCTTTGCTGAGTTGTTTGTTAATTCCATTTTGTACACTGTAATTCTTTTTGCTTTAAGGCTGCTGTAGTTGGCCCTGGTAATGAACTAGGAACAACGGTGGATGTCAATGAGGCTGCAGATCATATATTTGGACTTGTCTTGATGAATGATTGGAGTGGTATGCTTAATAATATACTTGACTTTTTTATTCTTGTGGCATGATTCCGTGTATTGGATTGTGTCCCCCTCATGGTAGTTATTTATGGTAGCTACTGTTTGATATTATTGCATGCCATTTTATGTATAATTCTTATGTTTAGAAAATTATTTACGCGATTTCTGCCGGAATTTCTAATGCTCTTTTGTTTTTTTGTTGTTGTTGCTTTCCCTTTCCTTCTTTAAGCCGAGGGTCGATTGGAAACAGCCTCTCTACCCTTTTGGGTAGGGGTAAGGCCTGTCTACATATTACCCTCCCCAGACCCAACCTTGTGGGACTATATTGGGTAGTTGTTGTTGTTGGCATTATTCTGTGTTGATAACTGATAAACGACTATTTTAAACAGCGAGAGATATCCAGGCATGGGAGTACGTGCCTCTTGGTCCCTTTCTTGGAAAGAGCTTTGGTAAGAAATCCAATTGACTTTATTGCATGCATATAACTGCTTGCTATCTGAAGTTTCTCATGTCGTTTTCTGCTAGTATTCTAGAAATATAACCGTAAGGATAATATCGTTTTCCAATTTTGGTCTTGCAGGCACAACCATTTCTCCTTGGATTGTGACGTTAGATGCCTTAGAACCCTTTGCATGTGAGGCCCCAAAGCAGGTAGTCTTGACTTCTCAACTCTTAAAAACATTGCGTTCCTCACCAGTGAAATTCATATTGGTCAGAACTTTTTCTCTTCTTTCAATTGCAGAACCCTTCTCCATTAACATATCTTGTGGAGAAGACATCAAGAAACTATGACATTTCCTTGGAGGTATCTTCTGTTCTATGCTTCCATGATAGGATTTGATATGTCTAGTACTTAATTGACAATGATTTATTTCAATACTAAGGTAAACTAGCTAAGACAGCGTACATCAGACCCAATGTGGTCCGGTCCTTCTTGGATCCTGTGCACAGCGAGAGTTTATTGCACCGGACTTCCCTTTTTTATTTTTAATTGGAAAAGTTGGTTGAGTAGATGGAATCCTCCTACCTAGTGTTGATTTTTCAAACAAAGGGAAAAAAACAGGAGATAATAGTTTGTTGTTGTGCTTAGTCAAATTTCATGGATCATCTGAATAATGAATGTGGATTTTTTGTACAAGGTTCTCATTAAACCTTCCGGACAAGCTGATTCATGTGTTGTGACAAGAAGCAACTTCAACCACTTGTAAGTATTTTGCAGCTTGCACTTGCAATTTCATGGTTCTTCAGTTATCAAGCCAAAACATTTGGAATCTGTTTCGTTTTTCACCAGAATCATGATATCTATTGCTGTTAAAGCTTTCAGCAGGATAGTGGCTTCAATTAGTTTGATGGTGAAGATAATTGTTCATGTACCTGTGCCTAATACTCCGCCCTGTCCCTCGACCAAGCTGCGCCCCCACCCCCACCCCCCACTCCCACCCCCGTAAAAAAGTAAATTTGTCCAAGAACGTTTAGCATATTGTTTTTGAGGATTCTGGTTCTTCAAATACTGGATAGTTCAAGGGTAATCAGGTGTTGAAGGAGATGTAACAAACTCACACACACATGGAGTCTAAAGGAAATTTTACTACATCAATTTCTTTTTTCTCCATGGTAATGCTGAATGATTTTTCTGTGATACAGATATTGGACAATTAATCAACAACTAGCACACCATACTATCAATGGTTGCAACCTAAGGCCTGGGGACCTGTTTGGAACTGGAACTATCAGTGGACCGGTAAGATTTACTACTCAGCAGCATGATGCCTCTACTGCTCCTTGCTCCAACTTTCCTTGTTTTATTGACTTGTCATCTTGCTATTGTTTACTGAATAATTTGCTCGTATTTACTATTTACCGATGTTATTATTTGTCCATTCATCTCTAGGAACCAGAATCCTATGGATGCTTGCTTGAATTGACATGGAATGGACAAAAACCTCTGTCTTTGGGTGGAACTACCCGTACATTCTTAGAAGATGGAGATGAAGTTACTTTCGTTGGTTATTGCAAGGTTTGGTTTTGGATACTCCTTTTCTTTCCTTCTTTGCCCATTTCCGTGCTTGTACCTTGTTGGCTGTAACTGATGGTGTACACACTCAATTACAAGCGCTCTGGAAAGATATGATGTTAGAGTCTTTTCCAGGGTCCAAAAAAACATGGGATGTTAGTTTTCACCTAAAAAGAGTGAGTAGGAAAAAAGGAATAAGAGCAGGAAACTGCCACATTAAGTGGTGGTTCCTTTTTTGTCTATTTAGTTTTTGAATTCTGATTTAGAGTAAAATTTTGAAAATCTGCTTAGTGCAATGTTGGTTTCCTGTTATGGGATGAGCACTTGCATTATATTATGGTTTTTCAAAATTTCCATGGTCTCTAGGTTGATGTCGTCAACTGTTATTGACCACCCTGCTGTTTTCTCATTCTCATTTCTGAGAGAACCTCTCAATTTTTTCTCTTTTGGTGCAATTCACTTCTCACTACGTGAAGAGTGAATTTTATGGCAGTGTTACAATTTGTTGCTTTTAGGAGATTCAGTTGTCCGTGTTCTCTTTCCATGTCACCTATCCTTTGTACTTGTCTTTTATATATAAATGCTATCTGAAAGACGCTTTTGAAATCTAGTGAATATGGCAAATGTACCCGATTGGAATTTCTTAGAGATGCAATTGTGGCTCAACTGATTCTTGATAAGAGTCTTTAGACCTTGTGTTGAATTCCTCCCTCCATGCCGAAGTGTTATTGTGTTATCCTTATCTGTGATCTTAACATTATCTGAGATTGTGGGTCTGATACTAGTCGATTTGCAATTTATTATCAGGGCAATGGATACAAAGTTGGTTTTGGAAGATGCTCGGGGAAGATTGTCCCGGCTCCACAATGAGCATGACTTACTACATTGCCCTGCCGATGAGCAATTGGGAAATGTTGCCTGTTGTATACAATAATTCCAGGCTTGGTTTCTGATCAAAATTAGGAGTAGAATCGGAAGAAATTGTGGCAGACTCTTGGCTAGGACAAGTGAGCATTATGTATTCTACGTAATTTTACTGCAAACAATTACCAATTCATGTTGAAATGCCCTTCTTAGTATCAAATCAAAATAGCCAGTGTGCTTTTAATCTAGCATAATCTTGTCGCAGATCTATCATTTTTTACTTTCTTAGTTGCTTTTGTTGTTCATTTAAATCGCATCTCTGGTATAGTTGTTGGTTGGTGTAACGACCCGACCCGTCGTTACGGGAGTTACCGCCCCGTTTTTTTCATTTTACATTTTAATATGCTAATTTATATGTGTTTGGAGAGTTAGAAGCAAATCGGATGGAATTTAGATAGAAATAAGGCAATAAACCTCTTTATGAGAAAGAATAGTTTGGAAAAGTCAATCGAATGTTGACCGATGACTTAGAAAGTTCGGAATGAAAATATGATGATTCGACTAGTTTTTGGGGATGATTTATGACTTAGGAGAGCAATCGGAATCGAATTCGGAGGTCCGGTGTAGATTTAGGCTTGAATTGGCTAAGGTTGAATTTTGGAGAAGTCCGAACGGCAGGTGAGATTTTGATCCCAGGCTCGGAATGAAAATTCCGAGAGTTGCAGTAGCTCTGTTAGGTGATTTTGGATAGGTCATTCGGAGGTGCTTAGGTCGGGTTTTAGATCAAATGTTAGTTTCGGAAGTTTTAATGAAACTTAGGCTTGAATCCGTGAGAATTTGATGATTTTGATGTTTATGATAGTGTTTTTATGTTGCGAGCAAATTTGAATGAAGTAACGTGATGTAATTTTGCTTTTGGTTGAGGTCCTGGGGGCCTCAGGATGATTTCGGATGCCCAACGGGCAAGTTTTGAACATATTAATGCAGCAGAAAATTGGAGACAGTTGTTGTTCTATGCGATCGCATAGATAGGACTGCGATCTTAGCAAAAAGGGGTGGGAATTTACTCTATGCGATCGCGTGAAGAGGTGTGCGATCGCATAGGTTGATGAAAGTATGCAGTGCGATCGTGATGAAGGTTGATGCGATCGCGTAGTGTAAGGGAGCAAAGGTATGCGATCGTATGGGAGTTCTAGGATCGCAGAGAAGAAACTTGTGGCCCTGGGAGATTGCTCTATGCGACCGCATAGAGGTATTGCGATCGCATAGAAGGGAAAAATGGTCGGAAAATTCTACTCGATGCGATCACATATAGGCATTGCAATCGCATAGAAGGAGGCGTCTGCACAGAACAGTTTAAGTTAATTTGAGACGCGGCCCTAATCATATTTTCACTTCGTCTAGAGAGGGTTTTGGGAGTTTTGAAGAGAGAAATCAACGGGTAATCGCTGGAGGTAAGTTTCTTGACTCAAAAACACGATTTTATGCTAGAATCAATACCAAAATTCATGAAATTGGGTAGAATTTGTAATTAGGGCCTAAACTATAAAAACGAGTTTTTGGGTTTTGAAAGGCCATTCGAACTCCGATTTCGATAAAATTTATATGCACGGACTCGTGGCGAGATGAGAAATCTGTTGGTATGAATTTCGGAATTTTTCGAGAAGTGGACCCGGGGCTCGAGTTTTACCAACTTCATGTATTATTGCGTTTTACAAGTAATTTTGTTCGGGTTATGTTTCTTTGATCCATATTGATGTGATTGATGTGGTTTTGGCTAGATTGAACGCACGAGGCAACAAATTTGAAGGGAAAAGGTACGGACGAGTCCACGACCGGCTAGAGGTGAGTAGTTAGTGCATATGGTAGCCTGAGGGTTCGAAACCCCGGCTTAGCACATTGTGACGCTATTAGGGCGTGGCTCGCACCCCATGGCAGGTGCGGGATTGATTATGACTGAGGATTGAGACTTGGTCCATCCCGAATATGAATAATACTATATTGGCGGTTGAAACACACATTGTGTTAGATATATTTGTGGGCTGTAAGCCATGTTTGGGGCCTTGTGCTGACATGTAGTATCACTAGGGGATAGATATATATGTGATAGCTTGGTTTGCATAATCACTGATCCCAGTCCTGGTTCGATATCACTATTATGAAATGCTAAGTCACCCGTTCTTGGAAAAATTGAATAAAATTAAAGTATTTTTCATTGTTAATGAACTCGAAATTGGAAATAAATAATTTGAACTGTTGTGTGACTCATATGCATGTTTTGGACTGAGGATGGATCGGGCTACACGCCGCAGCAGATGATATGAATATTGCGCTTGGGCTGAAGGAGCCCCTCCGGAGTGTGTACACACCCCCAGTGAGCGCCGTCGACGTTAAACGGATCGGGCTACGTGCCGTAGCGGTCATGTGCATTGCATTGCATTGCATTTTTATCTGCAAATTATCTGTGCTAATTATGATTTCTATTGTTGTTAGTTCGTAGGACGTATCGGACTGTAGTTTAGCTTTGCTCTGTGGTATTTTGTGGATTTTCTGCTTTCAGTTATTATTCTACTTTTTACTCACTCAGTACTTAGTACTCTCCCCTACTCCCTGCACCTTTGTCTGCAAATTCAGGTACACAGGAGGGTTAGACGAGCACTCTAGCCTATATCAGAGTTTATTCGAGTTGCTGAGGTAGCTGCCGATGTTCGTAGAACCTAGCTTCTCTCTTCATTCAGTTATTACTATATGTTTCAGACTTGAGTATTATATTCAGTATTTCTATTACTATTAAGTATTTGTTTAGAGGCTCTAGACTCGTGACCCCATATCTTTTGGGAGTATTATTTCGGTATTCGCACTTCTCCGTATTTATTCTTACTATTATTATTGGACTAATTATTGACTCATATATTCTTCTTGAATTGTCTTTTTGGGACTAGTTTCCTATTTGAAAACAACTGTTGGTCTGGCTTGCCTAGCTTTAGGGTTGGGCGCCATCACGACCGGGTTTGGGTCGTGACAAGTTGGTATCAAACCCTAGGTTACTAGGCCTCGCGAGTCATGAGCCGGTTTAGTAGGCTCTCTTGGTTCGGTACGTAGACGTCCGTATCTATCCTCGGGAGGCTACATAACTTTAGGAAACAGTTCACTTTCTTGGATTCATATCGTGTGGTTGTGTTATCATGAAACTAAATTTTTCCGTATTTTATTCTCTCGCAGATGGCGAGAACACGTGCTAGCGGACATGGCGGACGATCACTAGTGGCACCTAGAGGCCGTGGTCATGGCAGAGGTAGGGAAGCAGTGACAGCACCTGCTGACCCACCAGCTGACCAGACTCAGGGTCAGATCCCAGCGCCAGTGGACCAGGTTCAGGATCAGGTCCCAGTTGCAAGCATCCTAGCAGCTCAGGTTCAGGCACCGGCAGCGTCTATTGAGATACCAGGTCTTTAGGAGACTTTAGCACAGATTCTATTAGTGTGTACTAGCTTAGCCCAGGTGGTTGCGGCCTCTATTGCATCAACTTCTTCACAGGCAGGGGGAGGGAATCAGACCCCTGTTTCTCGCACACCCGAGCCGGTAGTTCGGGGTTTACAATCACCTGAGGTAGCTCCAGCTCAGTCGGCTGCACTTGTTGCACCGGCCCCAGCTCATGTGGTTCCAGCTATGCCTGATGATGAGCAGCGTTAGTTGGAGAGGTTTGAGAGGCTACAACCTTCGGCATTCAGTGGTGTTGAGGGCGAGGACGTCTAGGGTTTTCTGGATAAGTGTCAGCGTATGCTTCGTACTGCGGGTATTCTGGAGTCTAGCGTTGTTGCTTTCACTACCTTCCAGTTCACATGACCAGCATTTCATTGGTGGGAGGATTTTGAGAGGCGTAGGTCTATTGAGGCAGCGCCCCTCACTTGGCAACAGTTCTCCACGGTATTTCTGGAGAAGTATGTGCCCAAGTCTCAGAGGGAGGAGCTGCGTCGTCTGTTCGAGTGGTTGAAGTAGGGTGATATGTTAGCGACTCAGTATGAGTTGAGGTTTACACAGCTAGCTTGACATGCCATGTGGATGATTCCGACAGATCATGAGAGAGGATCAGGAGATTTATAGATGGCCTCATCTATCCCATTCATATATTGATGACCAGAGAGAGGGTTTCGGCAGTTACTTTTGAGGAGGTGGTTGATGCGGCTCGTCAGATTGAGAAAGATCGCCGCAGAGAGCGTGAGGAGAGAGAGGCTAAAAGGCCTCGAGGTACAGGTAGTTACAGTGGTGCTCCATCTAGGGGCCAGTCTCAGCACAGCAGAGGTTGATCCTTCAGATCTCCTCAATCAGGTCATGCAGAGTCTAGCGGAGCTTCGTCAGACCGTGGTCGTCAGGGTCATCAGGGCTAGCAAGCAGAGCCAGCCCGCACTGAGCGCCCTTCCAGCTCAGAGCTCTGTTCCTGCTCCTTTAGCTCAGGGTTCATTTACAGCGAGGGGTTCTCACCAGTCCCTTTCTCCAGCTTCAGGCTGTTGTTTGAGTGTGGTGAGTTGGGCCATATCGGGAGGGAGTGTCCCCAGTTGCTTCATAAGCGATCTCAGCAGAGGAAACAACCTTCGTCCTCTGATCCCGATTCTTCAGCACCAGCTCAGTCAGCTAGGAGTGGTGGTGAGGTAGCCATAGGTCGCCCTAGGGGTGAGGATGGCGGAGGTCAGGCTCATTTTTATGCTATTCCAGATATGAGGGATGCTAATGCATTAGATGCAGCCATCACAGGTATTATCTCAGTCTGCCACAGGGATGCTTCTGTCTTATTTGATCTCGGATCTACCTATTCCTATTTTTCTTCATATTTTGCGCATCATTTGGGTATGACCCGTGGTATTCTTGCCTTGCCCGTACATGTGTCTACCCCGGTGGGTGATACAGTTATGGTTGATTAGGTATACCGATCATGTGTTGTTACTACTGGGGGTTGGGAGACCCGAGTTGACTTATTATTATTGGGCATGGTGGATTTCGACGTGATTCTAGGCATGGATTGGTTATCTCCTTACCATGTGATTCTGGACTGTCATGCCAAGACAATCACATTAGCTATTTCGGGTAGTCCGATGATCGAGTGGTGAGGCGTGACTGATTATGTATCCGACATGGTGATTTCCTTTATAAAAGCCCAACGAATGATTGTGAAGGGTTGTCTATCTTATTTGGCTTTCATTAGAGATGTTGAGGCCGAGACACCCATTCTTGAGTTCGGTCCCCGTTGTGAGGAATTTTCCGGATGTATTTCCAACAGACCTACCGGGCATGCCGCCGGATGGGGATATTGATTTCGGCATTGACTTGGTGCCGGGCACTCAGCCCATTTCTATTCATCCCTACCGCATGGCACTAGCTGAGTTAAAAGAGTTGAAAGAACAACTTCAAGAACTCTTAGATAAGGGGTTTATTCGCCTGAGTGTGTCACCTTAGGGTGCACCGGTATTATTCGTAAAGAAGAAAGATGGCACAATGAGAATGTGCATTGATTACAGATAGTTGAACAAGGTGACAGTGAAGAATAAGTACACATTACCTCGCATTGAGGACTTGTTTGATCAGCTTCAGGGAGCAAGTGCATTCTCTAAAATTGACCTTCGATCGGGTTATCACCAGTTGAAGATTAGGGATTCAGACATTATGAAAATGGCTTTCAGAATGAGATATGGGCACTATGAATTTCTGGTGATGTCTTTTGGGCTGACTAATGCCCCAGCCGCATTCATACACTTGATGAACAGTGTATTTCGGTCGTATCTGGATTCTTTTGTGATCGTATTTATTGATGATATCCCGGTGTACTCGTGCAGCTAGGATGAGGACACACAACACTTGAGGGTGGTATTGCAGAGGTTGAGAGAGGAAAAACTCTATGCAAAATTTTCTAAGTGTGAGCTCTGGCTTGATACTGTGACTTTTCTGGGACATGTAGTGTCCGGTGATGGTATTCGGGTTGACCCACAGAAAGCAGAGGCGATGCAGAATTGGCCCAGACCGTCCTCAACTACTGAGATTCAGAGCTTCCTCGGTTTGGCAGGCTATTACCGTAGGTTTGTCCAGGGCTTTTCGTCTATTGCTTCACCTTTGACTAAGTTGACACAGAAGAATGCTCCATTTGTGTGGTCTGATGAATGTGAAAAGAGCTTCCATAAGTTCAAGTCGGCCTTGACCACAGCTCTGGTACTTGTGTTGCCATCAGCTTCAGGGTCTTATACGGTGTATTGCGATGCTTCGAGAGTTGGGATCGATTGTGTATTGATGCAGGAGGGTAGAGTTATTGCATATGCTTCTCATCAGTTAAAGCCCCACGAGAAGAACTACCATGTTCACGACTTAGAGTTAACTACTATTGTTCATGCCTTAAAGATTTGGAGGCATTACTTGTATGGTGTATCTTGTGACGTATATACAGACCACTGCAGCCTTCAGCATTTGTTTAAGCAGAAAGATCTCAATTTGAGGCAGTGGAGATGGCTTGAATTGCTTAAAGACTATGATATTACCATCTTGTATCATCCCGGGAAGGCCAATGTGGTGGCCGATGCCTTAAGCCGGAAGGCTATTAGTATGGGAAGCTTGGCGTACATTCCAATTAGGGAGAGGCCCTTGTAGTTGATGTTCAGGCTCTAGCTAATCGGATGGTAAGGTTGGATATTTCTGAGCCCAGTCGGGTGATGGCTTGTGTAGTAGCTCGTTCTTCTTTATATGATCGTATTCGAGAGCGCCGGTATGATGATCCACACTTGCTTGTCCTTAAGGACAGAGTTCAGCATGATGATGCTAGAGATGTCACTATTGATAGTGATGGTGTGTTGCGGATGCAGGGCCGGATATGCGTGCCCAATGTTGATGGCCTTCGTGAGTTGATATTGGAGGAGGCCCACAGCTCGCAGTATTCTATTCATCCAGGTGCCGCAAAGATGTATCAGGATTTGAGGCAGCATTACTGGTGGAGAAAGATGAAGAAAGATATTGTGAATCATGTAGCACGGTGCCTAAACTGTCAGCAGGTCAAGTATAAGCATCAGAGGCCTGGTGGTGTGTTCCAGCGTATTGATATTCCCGAATGGAAGTGGGAAAGGATCACTATGGACTTTGTTAGTGGACTGCCTCGGACAACGAGGAAGTTTGACGCAGTTTGAGTGATTGTGGATAGGCTGACCAAGTCAGCTCATTTCATTCATGTGTGTACTACATACTCCTCAGAGCGGTTAGCAGAGATATTCATCCGCGAGATTGTGAGATTGCATGGAGTTCCCATTTCTATCATATTAGACGTAGGTACCCAGTTCACTTCTCAGTTCTGGAAGACATTTCAGCGAGAATTGGGTTCACAGGTAGAGTTGAGCACATCATTTCACCCATAGACAGATGGGAAGTCTAAGCGTACAATTCAAATACTAGAGGATATTTTGCGTGCTTGTGTCATTGATTTCGGTGGTTCATGGGCTGATTACTTACCTCTTGCGGAGTTTGCTTATAATAATAGCTATCAGTCCAGCATTCAGATGGCACCATATGAAGCTTTATATGGGAGGCGGTGTAGGTCTCCAGTCGGTTGGTTCGAGCCCGGCGAGGCTAGATTGTTGGGGACAGAGTTAGTCCAAGATGCCTTAGACAAGGTGAAGGTGATTCAGGAGAGACTTCGCACAGCTCAGTCGCGTCAGAAGAGTTATGCGGACCGGAAGGTGAGAAGTTGTTGCTGAGTGGGTGAGAAGGTGTTGCTGAAGGTTTCGCCTATGAAGGGCGTTATGAGGTTTGGAAAGAAAGTAAAGTTGAGCCCAAGGTTCATTGGACCTTTTGAGGTGCTTAGGAAAGTTGAGGAGGTGACCTATATGCTTTCCTTGCCACCCAGCTTGTCGGGAGTTCACCCGGTGTTCCATGTATCTATGCTCCGGAAGTACGTTGGAGATCCGTCACATGTGTTACACTTCAGCATGATACAATTGGATGAGGACCTCACCTATGATGTGGAGCCGGTAGCCATTTTGGGTCGACATGTTCGTAAGTTGAGATACCAAGACATAGCTTCGGTGAAAGTGCAGTGGAGAGGTCGTCCCGTGGATGAGGCAACTTGGGAGACCGGACAGGAGATGTGAAGCATATATCCACACCTATTTGAGACTCCAGGTATGTTTCTCAACCCGCTCGCGGACGAGCGTTTGTTTAAGTTGGGGAGAATGTAATGACCCCCGTCGTTACAGGAGTTACCTCCCCGTTTTCTTCATTTTACACTTTAATATGCTAATTTATATGTGTTTGGAGAGTTAGAAGCAAATCGGATGGAATTTAGATAGAAATGAGGCAATAAACCTCTTTATGAGAAGAATAGTTTGGAAAAGTCAACCGAATGTTGACCGATGAGTTAGAAAGCTCGGAATGGAATTCTAATGATTCGACTAGTTTCGGGGGATGATTTATGACTTAGGAGAGCAATTAGAATCGAATTCGGAGGTCCGGTGTAGATTTATGCTTGAATTGGCAAAGGTTGAATTTTGGAGAAGTCCGAACAGTAGGTGAGATTTCGATCCGGGGCTCGGAATGAAATTCTAAGAGTTGCAGTAGTTCCGTTAGGAGATTTTGGATATGCGTGCAAAATTTCAGGTCGTTCGGAGGTGTTTTGGTCGGGTTTTAGATCAAATGTTAGTTTCGGAAGTTTTAATGAAACATAGGCTTGAATCCGTGAGAATTTGATGATTTTGATGTTTATGGTGGTGTTTTTATGTTGTGAGAAAGTTAGAATGAAGTAATATGATGTAATTGTTCTTTTGGTTGAGGTCCTGGGGGCCCCGGGATGATTTCGGATGCCCAACGGGCAAGTTTTGAACATATTAATGCATCAAAAAATTGCAGACAATTTTTGTTCTATGCGATCGCATAGATAGGTCTGCGATCGCATAGAAGGAGCAAAAGGGGGTGGAAATTTACTCTATGCGATCGCGTGAAGGGGTGTGCGATCTCACAGGTTGATGAAAGTATACAGCGCGATCGCGATGAAGGTTGATGTGATCGCGTAGTGTAAGGGAGCAAAGGTATGCGATCGCAGAGAAGAAACTTGTGGCCCTGGGAGATTGCTCTATGCGATCGCATAGAGGTATTGCGATCGCATAGAAGGGAAAAATGGACGGAATATTCTACTCTAAGCGATCGCATAGAGGCATTGCGATCGCATAGAAGGAGGCGTTTGAGCAGAAGAGTTTAAGTTAATTTCAGACGCGGCCCTTATCATATTTTCACTATTTTCACTTTGTCTAGAGAGGGTTTTGGGAGTTTTGAAGATAGAAATCAACAGGTAATCGCTGGAGGTAAGTTTTTTGACTCAAAAAATACGATTTTATGCTAGAATCAACAACAAAATTCATGAAATTGGGTAGAATTTGTGAAGAATTAGGGCCTAAACTATGAAAACGAGTTTTTTGGTTTTGAAAGGCCATTCGAACTCCGATTTCGATAAATTTTATATGCACGGACTCGTGGCGAGACGAGGAATCCGTTGGTATGAATTTCATAATTTTTTGAGAAGTAGGCTCGTGGTTCGGGTTTTACCAACTTCATGTATTATTGCGTTTTCAAGTTATTTTGATTGGGTTATGTTTCTTTGATCCATATTGATGTAATTGATGTGGTTTTGACTAGATTCAATACACGAGGCAACAAATTTGAAGGGAAAAGGTATCGCGGAAGAGTCCACGGCCGGCTAGAGGTGAGTAGTTAGTGTATATGGTAGCCTGAGGGTTCGAAACCCCGGCTTAGCACATTGTGACGCTATTAGAGCGTGGCTCGCACCCCATGGCAGGTGCGGGATTGATTATGACTGGGGATTAAGACTTGGTCCATTCCGAATATGAATAATACTATATTGGCGGTTGAAACGCACACTGTGTTAGATATATTTGTGGGCTGTAAGCCATGTTTGGAGTCTTGTGCCGACCCGTAGTATCCTTAGGGGATAAATATATTTGTGATAGCTTGGTTTGCATAATCACTGATCTCAGTCCTGGTTCGAAATCACTATTATGAAATGCTATGTCACCTGTTCTTGGAAAAATTAAATAAAATTAAAGTATTTTTCATTGTTAATGAACTGGAAACTAGAAATAAATAATTTGAACAGTTGTGTGACTCATATGCATGTTATGGACTGGGGATGGATCGGGCTGCACGCCGCAGCAGATGATATGAATATTGTGCTTGGGCTGAAGGAGCCCCTCCGGAGTGTGTACATACCCCCAGTGAGCGGCGTCGACGTTAAACGGACCGGGCTACGCGCCGTAGCGGTCATGTGCATTGCATTGCATTTTTATCTGTAAATTATCCGTGCTAATTGTGATTTGCTATTGTTGTTAGTTCGTAGGAGGTATCAAACTGTAGTTTAGCTTTGCTCTATGGTATTCTGTGGAATTTCTGCTTTTAGCTATTATTATATACTTTTTACTCATTGAGTACTTAGTACTCACCCCTACTCTCTGCACCTTGGTGTGCAGATTCAGGTACACATGAGGGTTAGACGAGCACTCCAGCCTATATCAGAGTTTATTCGAGGTTCTAAGGTAGTTGCCGGTGTTCGCAGAACCTAGCTTCTCTCTTCATTCAGTTATTACTATATGTTTCAGACTTGAGTATTTTATTCAGTACTTCTATTACTATTCAGTATTTGTTTAGAGGCTCTAGACGCATGTTCCCAGATCTTTTGGGAGTGTTATTTCGGTATTCGCACTTCTCAGTATTTATTCATACTATTATTATTGGAGTAATTATTGACTCATATATTCTTCTTGAATTGTCCTTTTGGGACTAGTTTTCTATTTGAAAACATTTGTTGGTCTGGCTTGTCTAGCTTTAGGGTTGGGCGCCATCACGACCGGGTTTGGATCGTGACAGTTGGGCATTTGGAAATTTATGTTCAACCAATTGTTGAAGGTGAAAATACAGCAAGACGACTTTGGTTTATACACAAGGTCTCTACATTTAAGGTAAAATACTTTTTTTCTACTTTTTTTCTCCCTAAAAATTAGAGAGGGAAAAGAAAAGGATAAATACAAAATCATTGTGCACTTAGCAATGAAAGTATCGAATTAACCTTAAGATAATATGTTAGGTAGTTATGGAGATTAGAGAGTGGTCTTTGAGTACAAATTTCTAACCACGAGTTTTAGCTTGGTTACCTACTCATGCATGCACTACAATACTTCATGTTTATTGAATATTGAATTTTAATCTTTGTTTTAAACTTTTGTACATTCCCATATAACTATAAAATAGGTTATCTACATTCTTTTCCAGGTTACTGAATCATAGTTTGTCCAGATATTTACCGGTCAGGGCCCAAGGGCGGAATAAAATTTCATTCGTCAGAAAATTATATTGTATATGAGTGAAACTTACGTATGTATATATTTCACAAAAATATTTTAGGTCATGGACTGACTTTCAGTTGTGACATTTTACCATTTTTGAATCCCTTTGTCTCCAATTCTGTTGTGAAAATAGTACGGGCAAGTCAGTTTTTGGATGGGTAACCGAGAATAGTCAGCGTTTGCAAAGTCATTGAAAAATAACCATTGTTTTGCTGAAGTACGAAAAGTTACAGCATAATATGCAGAATTATGGAGTTGTTGCGTATAAACTTTCATCATATTATGTTGGAACTCTAGCACAGTATGAAATTCAAGCATATTATGCTGGAAGCTCATATGTAAAAAATTCAAAATCTAGCATATTTATGTTGGAATATTTCCGGATTTTTAAGGTATTTTTGTTCAGATTTTATCTTTACAAGAAAAACTGGTAAAATTTCGATTACTCTTAAAATTATTGTTATTTTTCAATTATCAGTTATAAATATGGGAATTTTTTTTTTAAATTTTTTTTCCCAATTCTGCGCCACCCTTGCTTGCAGTTAGGGGTGTACAAAGGAAACCGACAAACCGGACCAATCCGATAACCCGAGTCAAACCGGAAAAAAAAATCTCGACTATGATTTGATTTGATTTGGGAAAAAAACACCGGACCATAATTAGTTTGGTTTGGTTTTAACTAAAGAAAGTCAAACCGAAACCAAACTAACCCGACATTACATATATAGAAATATTAGATATATCTAATATATAAATATAATTATTGTGATGTAATTTATAAATATTTCTTAAAAAAATTCATAATTTTATCTTATAAGATTGGACTTAGAACTTTTGAATGTTCCAATAAGTTTTATAGCTATTAACATTAGTAAACTAAATAATGCTAACAAAAGCCTAAACCAATATCAAATCAATACTAATGCTAACAAAAGACATTCAAATCAATACTATGAACGAGAATGTATTGAATATTTATATTTTGTTTTGTAATAATTTAGATAAAAATGCATAACATATTTTTATTTTTTCTTTATTTTCGTTTAGTCATGTGATTGATACTCCCTTATTAGTTGTTTTATCATGACTTATTACTTTTAGATTATGTTTATTTTATTATAGCTTATTAATTAGCAATATTTATATTACATAATTTTATTATCTTTATTGTTGAATATTTTAGGATAATGCCATGATACTTCTCATATTTTATATTATTTTCTTGAAAAATACTTTGTATAGTTGTATCTTACTAGGATTAAAGAAATATTTTGAGCACAATTTATATATTTTGTTCTACGGAGATTTTACTGGAAAAAACCCAAAAAACCCGAAAACCCAAAAAAACCCGAGAAAAACCAAGAGTGAAAAACCCGAGATTATTGGTTTGGTTTGGTCTTTAGATTTAATAACCCGATACAAGTGGTTTGGTTTGGTAATTGTAAAATTCGAACCAACCCGACCTATGTACACCCCTACTTGCAGTATTTGAACTTTTAACTGACGTAATTGTTTAAAATTTAAATATTTGTTAAATTATGTGACACTAAACGCTTAACCAGTCAGACAAGAGGGGTTGCTCTGATGGTAAGCAACCCCCACTTCCAACCGAGAGGTTGTGAGTTCGAGTCTCCCAAGAGCAAGGTGGGAAGTTCTTGGAGGGAAGGATGCCGGGGGTCTATTTGGAAACAGCCTCTCTACCTAGGGTAGGGGTAAGGTCTGCGTACACACTACCCTCCCCAGACCCCACTAAGTGGGATTATACTGGGTTGTTGTTGTTGTTGTTGTAAACGCTTAACCAGTCGAATACTCTCTAAGGTGGCTCTAAATAGCGAAATACCTACTTTTTCAAAAGTAAAGGAAGGAACAAAAAAATTGATACTAATATAGATGATTTAATTAAATAGACCCGACAGACGGTCTTTTACTTTTGTCGAAATTGTTCAACAAAAAAGTGATCTCTCTTATCTTAGGGTTGTGCATAATTTGACAAATACCGTGATATATACTGAAACCGAAGATTTTGATATTTTGTATTCAATATGGTATTTGGTTTAGCTTTTTTTTATTTTTTTTATTTTAAAAGAAGTGGTATTAGGTATGCTGTTTTGTATTTTAAAATAAAATACTGAAATATCGATATCGTACCAAATATATACAATACACATGTTATTAATTATAATATAAATATAAAAAAAATCTAAAATTTTACTTTTCTTTATTCTCTAAGTTCATCAATTAACTCTAAGCAAATAAGACATTCATAACGATCAAATTTATTCCTTTGTGTTGGCAGCTGCGGAATCTGCTATTGGGTTAGCTATTTTCGTTATTACTTTCCCTCTACAGTCAATTATGGAAAAAGCACATCATCTTATCACGAAATCCACCTGGCACAACATCTCAAGCGGGCTTGAACTGCTTTATTCGGTCTTCAGCTTTCCTACGAGGCTGTTAAAAGAGAAGAAAAGGAAAGGTGGTACTAAAAAGGGACCGCTACCAATTAGGCTAGAAAGACGACGGTAAGCACCGGGTAAAGTGACTCACTTTCTCTCTATGGGTTGATATTTGTTGGTTTTGGACAAAATTATGTTAACAAATGTTTTTAATTTTATACTTTGACTTTTGAGTACTTTAATTAATATTACAGTCTATGACTCTACATTAATTAGTATTCAAACCGACTAAATTAAAACCGAAAGGAGAAATATTAATTAGGTACATGTTGGTATAATATTTTTAAAAACCGAATACCAAAAATATTAAATCGAAATAATTAAATACTGTACTGACTGATGAACAACCATATATTATCTATCTTACGGATGTTTTATGATGCAAAGAAACCTAAAGATTTTAATGGAAAAAAGTGAGTACATTATAGATGCGGAGGCAAAGTTTAAAAGTTTATAATTTTTGAACTTATAGCTTGATATAGCTAATGAGTTCGTAATAAAATATTTATATAATATTAATAATTTCTTTTATTATAAAAATACAGAGTTTAAGCAAAAATTACTGATTTCGTCTGTACCCGTAGCCATGGGAGAAGTCACCTATAGCAAAAGGTGGTCAACTGATCACCCTTCGCCGAAATATTACGGAAAATTGCACTATATATATAAGTAAAATATTGATTTTAGATGTATAAAACATATATTAAACATTCTTTATCAGAATTTTTTTTCTACTTTTTTAAAATTTGAATATCACTAAAAATATTTCTGGCTTCGCCACTAGCTCTGGCCCTACATGTGGAGATATAGATAGTTGAGGTAGGCTTGACCAAAAAATTTTAAAAAAAATTGTGCAAAGCTTGACAAGTTGACTACTCAAAAATTTTTAGTAAGTAATAGAGATTTTGCTTTGCTTGCCTGCAAAGAGTTCAATGTAGTTGACGACATTAACACTTGGTGGGGCTTTGAAGCTTTGTATACCTTAATTATTTTTTATTTTTATTTTTCTGAATAAATAAATTTATAAGTGATAGAATTAGGCTACCAACCTGATAGTTAACCTTCCAATATTTCTTTCCAACTTCAATCTTCTTCCTCTTTCAAATTTGTGATTTTACTATTTTACCCCTACCTTATGATGTCAACTACTACAATTTCTTAAAAGGGCTAAAATGCCCTTTTATCTTTTTCTCTTTGATATTAGTTGAATATTAGTATAATTTTTTCCTTTTAAAAAAAAGTATATATAACTCCTACTTGCACATGAAATTTGAAAAAGATAGTAAGAAATAGTTTGGATCATAGAAGCAAAAATTCGAAAAACATTTAATTAGCTAGTAGCTGGTACAGTGTAATAAGAATTAGAATCTAAAATCACATTTTGAGTTAATGCAAATTGGATTAATTTATATACATTGGCAGTACGAAATACTTTTTATGCTATATGATATCGGGTGTATTATTATCCTGTTGTAGGAAGTCATATACCTTATTTTTCAAGTTACTTACTGGGCGTTTGGACATTAGAATTATAAAATTTCTAAAAAGATGATTTTTTTTTTCAAGTAAAAATGATAATTTGAAAATTAGTATTGTGTTTGGATATGAATATAATAATCTATTGCTTTAAATTTTTGTGAGCGATCTGAGTGACTTTTATTTGAAAAACAACCAGTTTTTTAAATTTCTGAAAAAATTCAAACTTTATCGTCAAGTGAAAATTAAAATTTTATGGGAAAATACTGATTTCGAAAAGAAAAAAAATTCATGGACAAAACTAGTCTAATTTTTTATGGTCGATATATGTTATTATATTTTAATTGACATTATAGTTATAAAAATTCTTTTATATTATCAATATATAAAAATTAAAACCCATTTTCATATAAATAACATGCAAAAAAAAAAAAATTAACCATCGTGAGTTTTTTTAATAGATCACTAATGCATTTAAGCATCTAATTAACTGTTAAAAGCCTGAGTTTAATTAAAATGTCGGTTTCTTGTTGAATTAAAAAAGGTCAAGGTTAGAAATGTAATAGTAGTAGTAATAAAGAAAGTAATTGAAAAGGGCATGTGAACCATGCAAAAGCTTCTATATAAAACCAAAGATGGTAGCGTTTCATTTTCTCTTCATTCCATCTAATATATAATCTTTCTTTGATATCAAGTTTTATCTATTTTTCATTATTCACGACATAAAGATTATGAATTTTTTCTTCAGCACAAATTTTGGACACAATAAAATTGTGAAGACAAAAATAAGCAAAATCTTTATGTTTTTCTATTTCTTTTTCTCATTTCTTGTTCTTGAAAGTTTGGCTATAGAGAGAGCTTCTATAGTTGAATCAATTATTATGAGTGAAGATATGATAAAAATGGCTGGTTATGGAGAAGAAAAGCTTTCAACTGTTTTTATTCATGGGAAAGTTGTTTGTGATAATGATTATGGCTGTAATAATAATATCAAGGATGAGATTTCAGAAATTGGTCCTCAATCTATCCCAGGTTTGTGTTTGTCTCTCTTCAATAATCTTTTTTTTTTTTAAAACATAATAATAGTGTCGGAGCTAGCTTACATGCACCTTACCTAATTTCACATAGCAGGGGCGGAGGTAGTGTGTATGGCGGACGAACCCAGTAATTTTTGCTTAAACCCTATTTTATATTAAAAAATTCATTAAGTACTAGTAGTATGTATAAATATTTAACTGTAAACACTGACATCGCATTTGTCACGGGGTACTTGTTACCTCCACTAACACAAATATCTGGTAAATTCTAGTTGAGACATTATAGTGTTCAACCCATATCTTTAATAATCTGTGTCTTTCTTATTTTAGTATTACTGAATTTTCTTTTAAAAAATAAGTGTAGCGAGACAATCGTTCGTTTCATTAGGATTATGTATGTGTCCAAGTTGATTATAAATTGTTTATAGCAATATTATTTGAAATTCTTTTAAGCTTAGTACAAGGACATGCATAATTATGTTACTATATATTTGAAGCCAAACTGAATATTTATCAAATCTATTATTATTACGTGTATAGTACTAGTTATCTAGTTTTGAACAGTTTAATTTGCAAATAAAAAAATAGATGAAACATCAGAAAATTTTGGGAAACTTAGTGTTGTTAAACTTAATTAAACCATGGGTAGATCTGGACTCATTAATATACCTCTGTTTAATGCCAAATCCAACTTACTCCATTCATGGAACATTAGGATTCATTTAATTTAGAACGTTTTTTTCGCATAAAAATGACCTATTTTAATAAAGTCCTTAACAGTTACTGTATCAGAGAGACATTGCATTTATTGAACCTATGCATCTAAAAGGAAAGTTTTTCTTTAAAAAAAAAAACAGAAAAGGCAAAAGGTTTTTTGGAAAAGCAGGGTTGAATATAAATATTTTGGAACTGGTAGGTTGAAAACCATAGGTCTCGGGATGATATATATGTATATATATTTCGTATTAAAAATAACGGATAAGGCCCAAATATACCCATGTACTATTAGAAAATGTCTAAATGTACCCATCGTTATATTTTGTGTTCAAATATTCTCATGTCGTTATACTATTGATTCAAATATACCCTTTGTCCGTTAAGTTTGTCCAAAGTGGACATCCAACCCTATGTGGCACTGACATTTGATGAGCTGGATGCCACATGACTTGCCACCTCAGCGACTCTAACTCATTTTACCCCTCCCTTCTATTTTTTGCACCACTAAAATTTTCTTCCCCTCAACCACTATTGTCACCATTACCACTAGAATGAAAAGTATTTTATTTCAAAGTTTAGTCTTTTATATATGGATTAGGGGTGACATGCCACCTCATCAAATATAGGACTAGATGTCCACATTTGATAAACTTATAAGAAGAGGGTATATTTGAACCAATAATATTACGATAGGGGTATATTTGGACCCAAAGTATAACAAACGATATATATAAACCTTTTGTCATAGTACAAAGATATATTTAGCCCTTTGCCGTAAAATTAATGGACTGGCATCTCGCCATATGCGATGAATTTCCATAGCTGGATCGAGTTTACGCGTAGAAACATGTTTAGTGAAAAATCACTTAGCCTTTGGAATTGAACCTTAGTAGCAGTAATTGGATAAAGGAGAAAATTTACAATAGGTTGATGAAAAACGTAAAAATAATTTAACAAACATTAATCCTTAGAAAGCTGAATTAATAGGCATAGATATAGAGGATTCATATACTAAATCTCCAGTAATTTGATATTTAGGTATAATTGATTGATTGAAGTAATATCAATTTCCAATGGAATAATCACTACTAATCATATGTAAAGGGCAACCCGGTGCACTAAGCTCCCGTTATGCGCGGGTTCGAGGAAGGGTCGGACTACAAGGGTATATTGTACACAGCCTTGTCCTGCATTTTTGTAAGATGTTTGTTTTCACGGCTCGAAACCGTGACCTCATGGTCACATGACAGTAACTTTACCGGTTACACCAAGGCTCCGTTTCACTACTAACCATATATAAAAGGCAGTCGGGTGCACTAAGTCTCGCTATGGGCGAGGCCGGGGAAGGCTGGACCACAAGGGTCTATTCGATGCAGACTTACCCTGCATTTCTTCAAGATGTTGTTTACATGGCTAGAACCCGTGGCCTCACGGACACACGGCAACAACTTTAACTGTTACACTAAGGCTCCCCTTCACTACTACTCATATATTTGATAACATATTTCAGGTGCATCAGTGGCTGTGTTCTGTGGATCTAGTGGAAAGGCAAGAAGATCATGGGCAAGAAACACTACAGATGAAGATGGAGAATTCCTTATTGATCTTCCTTCTCATCTTCATGCTATTCCAGACTTGGAAAAAACATGTCTAGTTAAAGTACTTCATCTGCCAAGAAACACCATTTGTGAACATTCTTTTAGAGGAAAACACAAAGGACTCGAGCTTATTTCTATCGGTGATGGCGTCCGTACTTACACGACAGATGCAATTCATTTAACCCCTAAAGTTTCCCAAGGGTGCAGAAAGAGAGTTGACAAAAAGCAACAAGAAACTGTAAGCATCATTTAGTCCAAAACTTGAGTCATGTCCAACAACTCATTATGTTGGCGCTTCAGTCACAAATATTGGGTTGTTGGATTATGAGCTCGGAACATGCTGGTATTAGCCCACAGTTCGTCTTGTCCTTCCTCCCACGACAAGTTTATGTGTGTGTGTGTGCGTGTGAGAGTGAGAGTGAGAGAGATATACATACAAGTTTCTTGAGAAAGAGAGAGAGAGATGTAAATACAAGTTTCTCATATGAATGATGTGTAACAGGTACATGTATTTCCACTGAGAATATGAGTAGCCTTTCATATAGTCATAATAGTTTCCACTGAGAATATGATGCACAAAAGTACAATGAAATATATAAGCACATTTGTATTCATTGCAGAATCAATAACTTAAATTGTGGTGAGTAAATGTAGCAAACATTCACATGGATCCACAAAAACTGAAAGACGAGCTAGAAGAAAGTTGAGGACGATTTAATTCTTGGACTCAACAGCCCGTCATACAAACTATCCAGGAGAAATGTTTACAAGAAACCTTGTCTTTTTCGATGATATGATGCTAACTAAAAAATTACTTATGAAGTCTTCCCGTCTTTCTTCTCAGCTCCAGAAGTGATATATTGAGCGACATCAGCACAACATTTAAGTTTGTCTGCTTCTTCATCAGGTATCTCAATTGAGAATTCTTGTTCGAAAGCCATGACAAGTTCCACTCTATCTAAGCTGTCTAGGCTCAAATCCTTCTGGAAATCAGCACTCTCATTAACCTATAAAAGATTTAGGATTCAGCTGTAATCTCCACTATTTGACTCATCGTTTGCCACAAAAATGCATCAGAATTGATGTTGTCCGATAAGAAAGCTTGAGAAAAATTATGATAACAAAAATTAGATGACTGTACCTTCGTTGCATCAATCTTGTCAAATTTCTTCACCAGGTTAAGCACTCGTTCTTTTATCTCATCCTGATTGGTGGCACCAGAACTGCTGCAAGTGCGTATTTGCAAATTGAGTATATTTAACACATCCCGACTTTCAGCTTGAAACTGTACTTGCAATGGGATCCTAACCCTCACATACTTCAGAATAGAGGATCTCAAGCTTTGCATTTTGAACCTATAATAAGCCGAAATATTAGCATGTCACAAGCAGCTTTAAGAGATAGAAGATGTAAACGAAAGAAGGCAAAGAGACATAGCATTTCTTAAAGAGTTACTACATTTCATAGTTACTGTCACAGTAAATGTACTAGCATCAACATTAGGCGTTTTTTTCTCAATATTTCCTGTTTCATATCTATGTATTAGGAAATTCACCAAGATAAGTTTGTCTAAGTGTTGGAAGAATCTGCTAAATCAAAATAGTCATTACAAGTCTTTAACCCTGATGAGTGAGAGTGAATATTCGACAACTTTTAAGTCTATGACAAGCAAAACTGTCAGCAAGTTTGCTTAACAAGCACTAACTTGAACCAAACTTCTAAACAGGAGAGCAAAATCCCCCCCCCCCCCCCCCGCCCTCTTGACATACAGCCAATAAGTCACACGCTGTACTCAACTGTATGTTATAACAGGCTTATTTTTCACAGCCAACACTCGTACACCTACTGTATGGCTATTCTCCACAAGTATATAATCATATAAGCAAAAATGTTGCTATTCCTTTTGACTGGATTATACCTTGCCCTTTTGATATGAGAAATTTCCTCTGCTGTTAGCCCTGCAAAGATATTAACCTTGCTCCAGGAAATATGTCAGTCAAAACATACGTGCTATGTACGAAAATAATGGTTCTAACCCTTCAATATCCGATTTCACAATCCACAATCCATTCAACTAATTCCAATTTACTATTAGATTAGATGAAAAACTCAGAACTAATCTTAGCTAATAGAAACTAAGATACAGAAGCTTATCGTCTGCAAAAGAGCATAATGAAAGAAAACTAGTGAAAGAGTAATGAACTACTCAATCCATAACCACGACACCAATTATGAAGATATCTATCAGATTTATACGAACAATCAAACTCCGAATTCAAAAGGGTATCAGAATTCCCCTGTTATGCTTTCAAAATTCATATAAAAGAACAAAATTCAAAATGTTAATTATCATAAAACCTATTAAAAAGTAAAGAATCAAATTCAAAATGTTAATTTCATTCTTTTTTGTAATAACGATGGTGCCAATGCCATCTTGGGCACACCTGGACTATTCCACTTGGTACTTGCTACCTCTCACCAGCATAAGTACTGGGTAACTCTGTCTATCAAGACTTAAGCATATGGGAAAAAAAATCACTTAGTGTCCTTCGTGTGAATTAATATCCAAAGGTTTGCGCTCGCTTACCGGTTACCACTAGTCCACACCCGTGGGTGCAAAATATTAACTTTCATAATATCCATTAAAATATCAAAGTGCCAAATTCAAAATATTAACTTTGTAACAGCAATTATAAATATTTTTTGATAATCAGCTTTATAACTCGAATTATAAATCAAAGAACGAAATTCAAAATGCTAAATTTATAGCCTGAAAAATGTTAACTTTATGACACCCATTAATCCATTATAAACCAAATCACCAAATTCGAAATGTTAACTTTCATAATCATAGCACCCATTAAAGATTACAACTTGAAGTATCGACTCGCCTAGTTTTCAAGTGATGATAATAAGAGTAAATGGTACAAGTTCTTGTTAGGCAGAATGGTAAAAGATGTATATAGAAAGAAATGAAACAGCTGAGAAATGGCAGAAAACTTACCAATTTCAGCTTTCTTCTTAGATGTTTTCTGATTCTTAATACTCTTCTGTTTGCTTTATATCCTCAACGAACTGAAATTTCCAGGGTGTTGTTCTGGGCCGGGGATATGGAACGGATAGCCCATGGAAGAAATAAATATTTATGTTATTTGAATTGTATATAAATAATTTTAAAATTTATTCTTTCTCAATAAATATCAATAATCATTGGATATTAACTATATGAAAAAAAATTTAATTGTTTCTTCTATTTTTCTTTTTTGATACCATTCTTGAGGTGTCATTGGATTCTAAAATAGTCAGAAAGCAAAATAATAAATTATATTTATGGCAAACAAATCAAATATTGAGACAATAAATGACTCTTTGGATAAGACTTAACTCTTTTACCACTACTTGCACTCTTATTTGGTGTGTTGATCTCTTAAAAAATATTTATGTCTTAAAATTTCAGTTTCTAAAACATTATTTTTCAATAATAATTATTTTTATAATAATGTAAGTGAAAATATTATTTTTTATTCAAAACTCATTTTAGTTAGCTATCTAAAAATATAAAAAAATTGTTTAGCTAGTGAATTTTTCTTTTTACCCCATTTGATATTTGACATTAGACATATTAAATATCCGAGTTATTTAAATTATATGTAAATAACCTTAACATTTAAACCTTCTAAATAATTATAGACAATCGTCAGATATTAATTAAGAAACACTACATGAAAAAAAGACTAATATTTTCTCATTTCTCGTAGTGATAATTTTATTTTTACACTATTCTCATAGGTGTCGTTGGAACCTAAAAATAATAACTCATATTTTTGGTAAAGCCCAAAGGTTGACACGATATGAACGATACTTTGATTACTATGTGACCCTTATGCTACGACTTGAACTCTTATTAGGTACTCC
>JASVEL010005896.1:0-22910 GCA_032618575.1 Nicotiana noctiflora
CGAAAACAAAGCTTTGAAGGCTTTACTGGCTCAAAAGGAAGTGTATGCGGAAGGTATGACACAAGAACTTTCTCGAATGCAAGAAGAATTACGGGTTTCAGCAGACAAGGTTTGTGCTTTAAATAATTCCCACATCTCTCTGCAATCATCTCATGATTCCATTCTTATTAAGAATGAAGAACTTAAAAATGAAGTCACGACTTGGGAAAAGGATTATGAACTTCTTGAAGAATCTTCCAACATTAAAGTTAGTTGGATTTATCTCAAAACCCACCGTGATACTTTGATGGAAGTGAGCCAGGGAGATTTCAATCTTGAATATGAGTTGGCTAAAGTAAATGAAGCCATTAAAAAAGCGCAACAGCCACCGGATTTCTCATCTCCCGAATGTAGTCTTCCCACAACTGAAACTCCTTTAGTTGAGGCCCCTCCAAATGAATCTTCTACGGTTGAAGCTGTTTTAATTGAAGCTCCCATGGGTGAAGTTCCTGTGGCTGAAGTCCCCAAGTCTACTATTTTCGAAGTTGAGATTACCGCCAGTGTGGCCCTTCCCTTGAGTTCTTCCGTGCCTACTATCAATGACCAAGTTAAAGTTGCTTCCATGGGTATTACCAGTGCTATGACTGAAGACCAACTTGCAGTTGAGTCAGTTGAGTCTGTAAATAACCCTCCGTCATCTTAGAAGGTTTTTTTTTTTTTTTTTTTTTTTAACATTTTCAATTTTCCCTTTTTGTAGGTGCCTTTTTGGAAGTATGTATTTAAAGTGTTTAACTTTTTGTGATGACTTTTGCCATAGAAACTTTCTTACTTAGAATTTTTCAAGTCCCCAAGTTCTGTGTAAGGGACATTTTGAATATGAACAAGTTTTTCTACTTGTCTTTTAATATAAGAAGTTTCAAAACTCTTACCTGTTGTATTCTTGCCTCTTATCTTTAAAAGACTTAGAGAATAGGCTGCATTTTTACTATCTGAAAATGCTTTTATTGTTCTCATGATTAAATAATATGAGATTCATAAAAAAGGGCCCTTTTATATATTGACACTGGATGAAGAAGACGTCTCAACTTCATAATAGTGTTTTATACGATATAAGAAGTAGGAACATACATATTTATCTGGAATAACTTGAACAAATCTTTATTTCTGAACTTTGACAAGTTGTAAACCATTCCTTGCATGTATTTGAATTACATCTATAACTTTCTCATAAATATTTTTCTTGTAACAGATTTACAAAAAATAGAATAATAGATACAAGGTTTTCTTTATAACCCGTTTTAGTATAAAACTCTTACCCTTAACTATTTATGTAGTATAGTAGGTTTCCTTTAGCTCCAGAATATTAGGAAGGGTTTGAGAGGTGACTCCATTGTTCTCATGGGAAAGAATACTATGATGAAGTACTTATGACTCATTAGCTTCAACTATGCACTTGTCTTCTAATTATAAATAGGCTTGACTTTCCTGCGTCTTCTTTGCCTTTTATATACACATGATTGTAATTCCATGTAGTCCCCTAAGTGTTTGAGTGTTGAAGTATGAATTCTCGAGCACTTGATAGTTTCCTTCGTCTGACCCTTTTTCCTGAAAAGGAAATACGTACGCGACTAAGGGTTATAATTATACATGAAGACTGTTTTACCCGTGTATGTTTCTATCAGAATTATTGTAACCCTAGGACTGGAATTTTAGTGTATTCCATTTTTCCTTACAGGTCGTGACTCTTCATTTAGTACGAGTAAGCGTTTTGCCTATCATCTAAAATCGTTAGTCATAAGATTTATAATAATCTAAAATATAAAACTTAATAAAATGATACCTGACCATGTATTTTGCCTTAGAAATAATATCTTTTTAAATGAACAACATTCCAATGTGAGGGGAGTATCCAACTCATACGCTCATTTCCCTGCAATATCATGTATTCTATAGGGTCCTTCCCAAGTTGGACTTAGCTTACAAGAATTGGCTGCCTTGGTAGATTGAAAAATCTTTTTAAGCACGAAGTCCCCAATTTTGAAATATCGCAGACGGGCTTTCCTGTTGTAATATCATTCAATCATTTGCTTTTGTGCGGCCATTCTTATCAATATAGCTTCTCTCCTGCCTTCTAATAGATCTAAATTGACCCGTATCCCGACGTAGTTCGAGCGAAATCGAAGTCATTTCTCTGTTGGTGGCCTTAGCCATTAGGATGTTACTTTCGAGTTGGTGTCAAAGTAGTATCCCATCGTAGTTCGAGCGAAGTCGAAATGGTTCTCTATCGATGGCCTTAGCCATTGGGATGTTTCTTTCAAGCTGGCATCGAAGTAGTATCATGTCGTAGTTCAAGCAAAGTCGAACTTGTTTCTCTGTCGATGGCCTTAGCCATTGGGACATTACTTTCGAGCTAGCGTTGAAGTAGTATCTCGTCGTAGTTCAAGCGAAGTCAAACTCATTTCTCTGTCGATGGCCTTAGCCATTAGGATGTTACCTTTGAGCTGGCATCGAAGTAGTATCTCGTCGTAGTTTGAGCAAAGTCGAAGTCGTTTCTCTGTCGATGGCCTTAGCCATTAGGATGTTACTTTCGAGCTAGCATCGATGTAGTATCCCGTCGTAGTTCGAGTGAAGTCTAAGTCATTTCTTTGTCGATGGCCTTAGCCATTGGGATATTACTTTTGAGCTGGTATCGAAGTAGTATCCCGTCGTAGTTTGAGCAAAGTTAAACTCATTTCTCTGTTGATGGCATTAGCCATTGGGATGTTACTTTCGAGCTGGTGTCAAAGTAGTATCTCGTCGTAAGGGTGGCGCTATATTCTGTTTTTTAGAGTATAGTGGATGCTAGTTTCATTCATACATTGGAGATTTGATTATGTTCTTGTAGGAAATATGTGTTGACTTTGTTCATACAATGGAGATTTGGCTATCTATACCCAGTTCCTTCATTATTCGTCCTGGAGATCATGTCGACGGGTGGGGTGATGAACAACACTTCGGACCTCGATACTTCTCCCTTGCCGCCTCATTAAAAACCTCACAGAGAAAACCCGATTGGGACAAAACCCGAGTGAGGGAAAACGAGTACGACTTAGGAGGTGCCTCTTTTTAGAAGTGGAAGTATTTGAGATGGGTGACATGCCAATGTTTTGGAGTAGTTTTCCTACCATTGTTTCTAACTGGAACACTCATTTTTTCGTTGCCACTGTAATTTTGTAAGGCCCGTCTTAGTTTGATCCTAACTTTCCCTCATTAGGGTCTTTTGTTGCTTGTGTTTTAGCTTTGAGAACGTAGTCTCCGACCTTGAGTGGTCGTATTTTGGCCATCTTGTTATAGTACCTTTATTTTTGTTGTCTTTGGGCTACCATTTATGTAAGACATGTTTCTTCGCTCGTTCTTCGACTTCATCTAGGTCTTGTAACCTACTTTTATCGTTAATTGGTCTCCTCTCATTGGAGTATCTCATGATAGGTTCTCTGACTTCGATGGGTATAACGGCATCAATCCCGTAGACTAATGAGTACGACATCTCGCCTGTGCTAGTTTTTGGTATGGTGCGGTATGCCCATATTACTTCTGGCAATAGTTCAGGCCATAACCCTTTAGCGTCTTTGAGATTCTTTTTCAATATATTCAGTATCGTTTTATTGGAGGATTCGGATTGACCGTTAGCAACAGGATGGTATGGTGTGGAGAGTATTTGCTTGATGTGCCATTTTTCAAAGAACTCGATTATTTTCTTTCTGATGAACTGAGGCCCGTTGTCGCAACTGATTTCTTTAGGAAAGCTGAAGCGGCATATTATATTTTTCCATATGAACACGATAACTTCTTGCTCACGTATTTGAGTGTACGCACCTGCTTCCACCCATTTAGAAAAATAGTTAGTTAAAACCAAAAGGAAGCGTACCTTACTTCACCCTGCTGGAAGGGGTCCAACAATATCCATCCCCCACTTTATGAATGGCCACGACAAAGTGACGGAGTGCAGCAGTTCTCCTGCTTGTTGTATCATAGGGGCGTATTTTTAACACTGCTCACATTTCCCGACGTAATCAGCGGCTTCTTTTTTCATGGCAAGCCAGTAGTATCCTGCGCGGATGGGGCATCTAATGAGGGCATGATTTCCTGTATGAGAGCTGCAGTGCCTATTGTGTACTTCTTCAAGAACCTGCCTTGTTTGATTTGGCCCGAGGCATTTGGCCAAGGGGCCGCCAAACATCCTTTTGTAAAGATCATAATTTATGAGACTCTACTTGGCCGCCTATATTCGGAGCTTTTTAGCTTCTTTCTTATCTTGTGTGAGCGTTCCTTCCTGTAAATAAGTTACGGTTGCGCTAGTCCCAAGTTAGGTTAATAGAATATACCTTGACCTAGTCTATCGAGGAATGGAGGAGAGTGACCACATTTTCTTCGTTGATATTTTTGGTGGATGCCGCTAGTTTGGCGAGACCGTCTGCTTTGGTATTCTGCGCCTTGGGTATCTGGTCGAGGCACCATTCGTCGAATTTTGGTAGCAGTTTGTGAATTTCTAACCGGTACTTTTGTAGTCTGTGTTCTTTGATTTGGGAAGTCCTAGTGACTTGATTTACCATGAGTTGGGAGTCGCAATGTAGGATGAGGCATCGAGCCCCATCTTTGAGGGCTAATTTCAATCCTGCAATCATAGCTTTATACTCGTTCTTGTTGGTAGTCATTCTGGGGCATCGTATGGATTGGCGAATCACTTCGCCCGTAGGGACTTCAAGGACAAGTCCCAGTCCCGATCCCGACATATTAGATGCACCATCGGTATAGAGGACATAGGTCAGAAGGTGTGGAGGCATGGAGCGCCTCCTGCTCTACTTTAGGCAATATTTTCGCACTAAAATTGGTGACGAAGTCAGCGAGCACTTGCGACTTTATAGCAGTTCGCAATTGATATGTTATTTCGTGCTCGCTTAATTTTATGGCCTATTGGCCAATCTATCCGATAGTTCAGGTTTGTGTAGGATGCCATTGAGGGGAAAGGTTGTCACCACCTTTATGCGGTGACATTGAAAATATGGTCTAAGCTTCCGTGAAGCTACGACTAATGCTAGAGCTAATTTCTTAAGGCGGGGGAGCTTGTTTCAGGATCAATTAAGGGTTTGTTGATATAATAAATTGGAGACTGTGTACCTTTGCTTTCGCGGAGAACTGCACTTACTGCAACTTCAGAAACTGCTATTTACACTATGAGGCATTTGCCTGGGTCTGCCTTGACAAGTAGTGACGGGGAGGACAGGTACGCTTTTAGTTTTTTTAAGGCATTGACGCATTCCAAGTTCCACTGTAGTCCATGATCCTTTCTTAGTACATTTAAAAATTTATGGCACATGTTTGATGACCGTGAGATGAACCTCGATAGGGCGCCTATTTGTCCTATCAACTTCTGTACCTACTTTACTGGTTAATGTCTCTGATATACCTTTGATGGCCTTGATCTGGTCCGAATTAACCTCGATACCCCTTTGTGACACTAAAAATCGAGGAACTTACCCGAGGTTACGCCAAAGGTGCATTTTTCGGGGTTAAATTTTACTCTGCATAGCCTCAATATTTTGAAGGCTTCATTCAGATGACTAATGTGATCCTCCTTCCTTTTTGACTTCACTAACATGTCGTTGATGTAGACCTCTATAGTCTTTCCGAGTTGTTTTTTGAACATTTTGTGACTAATTTTTGATACATCGCCCCTACGTTCTTGAGTCTGAACGACATAACACTGTAGTAGTACGTCCTTTGGTGAGTGATAAAGGTGGTATTTTCTTGATCTTCTTCTGCCATTAGGATTTGGTTGTAACCAGAATAGGCGTCTAGGAAGCTTAATAGTTCGTGCCCCGCTATTGCATCGATGATCTGGTCGATGTGGTGGTAACAAAAAAGAATCTTTTGGGCATGCTTTGTTCAATTTGGTGAAGTCGACACACATCCGCCATTTTCCGTTCTTTTTTTTTACCATGACCACATTGGCGACCGACTGAGGGTACTTTGACTCTCGGACAAAACCATTAGCGAGCAGTTTATCGACTTCTTCGTTGACTATGTTGTTGATTGTGGCATTGAACTTTCTCCGTATTTGCCACACATACAAGTAAATAGGTTCAACATTCAGCCAATGTTTGGTAGTGTCCCTTGGGATTCCCGGCATATTTGAATGGGAGAAGGCAAAAAATCAGCATTGTTGGTTAGAAATCATGGAATTAACCTAGTTTTGAGAGGTTGTGCCCGATATAAGATTTTTTCATGTTGTAAGTGTTGAACGGGGTCAAGGTCTTCCATAGTTACCTTGCAGGTTTCTATGACATCTGGTTCTTTAATGGCCTTTATTTGTATGTCGGGTTTGGTTCCTGACATGGCTGATTGCTATGATTCCGCATTTTCTCCCTTTAGTTGTTGGGTGTGTGTGCAATCTTGGGCGATTCGGTAGCATTCTTTGGCGGTATGTTGCTCGCCTCGGATGCCGAATATTCCCCATGGGGTAGGAAATTTGATTACTTGATAGAAACTTGAAGGGACGACTCACGTGGCGTGTATCTAAGGACGCCCTATGACAGCTTTGTAGGTTGTTTCCTGGTTTATGACATGAAAAAGTGGTTTCCAGAGTGAGTCCTCCAGCCAAAATGGGCAGCACTATCTCTCCAGAGGTTCGTTCCACTGCATTATTAAAACCCATTAGTGTTATGCAGCGCGGTACTATCTTATCCTCGAGTCTCATCTGTATGAGGACTCGTGGGTGAATAATACATGCACTGCTTCTATCATCCACTATTATTCTTTTTACATTGATATCCATGATACGTAAAGTTATAACCAAAGCATCATAGTGCAGGAAAGACAAACCATGGGTATCTGACTTATTGAAGATGATACTATCTTTGAGGTCATTATATAGTTCGTGGGCGACTATTCGCTTGAGTTTGTATGTAGTGGTGAATTTCACATGGTTGATTAACCATATCATCGCCACCGCCAATGATCATTTGTATGACACGAGCTGATGAAGGTGGTTTTGGGGGTCCATGTTGTTGATCGTGCCCACGAATGAAGTTAACCCATCCCCGATCGCTCAGCAATTCTTTGGTGTCCCTGGTTTAGCATTCTTACCACTTCATGTCACAAGCCTATGTATTCTTCGGTCTTATTCCCTCTTTCCTGATGGAATTCGCACAGAATGTTCTATCTCAGAGTGCTTGGATCCGACTTCATCTTTTGCGGCCACTGCATTTTTGTGCCGAGCTTTTCTAGTGCATACACTATTTCTAAAGAAGAAACACAAAAGTTATGAGTAGAAAATAGTGGGGCATACCTCTCTTGTTTCGGTGTGGCACGGTGTGTCAGGGCATGACGTCTACATGTCGTGGAGGAGGTGGGATGGATGTCCTAATGTAGGGCTGATGCTTTTCTCGACTGAAATGGGATAATTGGTCCCTTCGACCATCGTTGCGGAGATCTCTCCTTATTTCGGTTTGTACCGAGGTTAGCCATTGGATCAGACCATTTAAGTTGTCTTCATCTGACCTTACTTCGCAATAGGCATTATGGATTTCTTCACACGTGGTAGGAGGGTATTTCATGAGCCTACTTAGCAATTTTTTGGTTGCTTTCGACCTGTTTCTATTTAACCCATTTTGGAAGGCTGTTACCGCCATCCCCTCATATACGTTAGGTAGGCTCATTCTCACCCTATTGAGTTGGGCTAGGAAATTCTGAAGTCCTTCACCTGTCATTTGCCTAACGGCGAAGATATCGTTTACCCCGGGTTCTACCTTTTTTGCTCTCGTATGAGCAGTAACGAATTTATATGCCATTTATTCGAACGTTGATATCGATCGTATGGGTGGTTGGGAATACCATGTCAGTGCTCCCCCTATCAGGGTTTCACCAAACTTTTTTAGCAACACCGTGACACCTACTTTTTTTTATAGATCGTTGTCTTTTACTGCCGTGATGTAGTGGATTATGTGATCTTCTGGGTATGTGGTGCCATCATATATTTTCAAGTATGGCGGCATTTTGAAGGTGTTTCGAATAGCATGGGGTCTGCCCCTTCACTCTATGGTGCTCAACGAATCGGCCGACGTCTCGCTTTGGTAGCAACTTCGGAACGCCCGGTATTTTATCTACCCTTTGTTGATGCTCCTTCATCTGATCACGAAGCATTTTGTTCTCATTTGTCATTTCTTCCATTTTCTGTAAGATGGATGCAAGTGCGTCGTTACCTGTATCAATGACAGTGTGAGTGTTACCCCCGCGTGGTATTTCTGGCTCATCGGCGATAGTTGCGGTATCAGCGTGTATTGTGACTCCGATATCCCTTTGAGCAGGTTTCTCGAGTATGCTCCTCAAGGTGTTTGTTAATCACTCTTCTAATAGCCTTTTCATAGCCGGTGGTTCTTTTCCTGCTATGGATGTTGAGGATCTCCTCTTGCGCGTGACAGTCACGGGGGGGGGGGAGGGTAAGGTATCTCCCTCAGGTGTAGAGCTTGGTATTGTATTTTTGTTGTCTTCCTGGCCGGCTTCGTTGATAGAATCCAGAAAGTTGTTCGTGACGGCTACTATTGCTTTTAATCTTGCTTCCCCCTTTCCTGCCATTATTGGTCTTTGCGAGGCCAAGAAAAGGTGATTATCCCTTTCAAGAATCTAGATGAAACTAAAATCTCAGCTTAAGAAATCCCCACAAACGGCACCAAATTATTTGGCTCAAAAGATATTGTAACATTTTGAACAAATCAATCAAAGAGAATGAAGGGGTAAATCTTAACTAAGTATAATGAACTCTAGAACAAAAGGTATAAACGATGGACGCAATGGGAAATATTTGTTGACCTTATGAAAGTCAGTGATCGCACAATGAGAATAGTAATCTTTAATATAGAAGAGGTATTACAATTCGAGCTCTTAGCTGAAAGAGTCAAAAAGTCCTTCGCCAAGGTGTTTTTCCCACTATATAAAAGGGACAATCCTCTTCTGAGCCCTAGAAAACATATCATAGGGAATATTCGAGAGTATGTTCCTAATACCCCCTATTGGGCCTACGCTGCTGCAAAATTTAAACGTCTTATGTTCGCTGTCTGTCGTCCTTCGCAGGGCGTCCAGCTATGAAGATCTCATCTTGTGTGGTATTTGTCAATGGCTTTGGTCATCCAAATTGGGACAAATACACTAATGCCTTAAAGTTAAAGAAAATGAAGGATGGAAAGAGAGAAATGATGCAATGGTGTGATGTTATGATTCAAGAAGACAAGATTTTGAAGCAGCACCGTGTGAGGAAGCCGTGTGGGTGGAGAGAAAGAGAAATTGTCTGATTCTGCATTTCAAAATGTTCCTCTGGTAAAGGCTATCAGATTCTTATGTGGAAATAAATGCTACTACAAATTTTCAACTTTCGGAGAACCTTTCTATTCAATTGCATTGGTGGTTTAGATGATGATTGCATCAGAAAAAAGCACAAACAGTATCAGAATCACTAATCATATAGTAAGAACTAGTTAGGCGCCATTCAATTCAGAAATATTTTAGTTGTATTCTTTCTATAATGTTTTTTCATCGAGTAAAGCTTCAGGTGCCATTTGACCTATTTGATAAAAGATAGTCTTCTGTAGTTTGTTTTTAGTCAATGTGTGAACTTGTTTCTTTCCTTTTTACATTTGTGAATTCAGGATTTATAGATATGCTTGCATAAAGAAAAACTGCTGTTATAGTAAGAAAAATGTAATAGAGTTCTTAAGAAAGTGCACTTAAAACAAAAACAACATATCCGGTATTATCCCACATCGTGGGGTCAAAGTATACACTTAAACATAGTACCAAACTAGTTTAAGTGATTTGGTATAGACACCAAGTGCGCCAAACTAGTGCAGAACTTTGTTCCAGAAATTAAAGGAAGAGGGAAAAGAACAAAAGGCAGATCAATCAGAAAGAAGAATCTATTAGAAGAAAAATCCATTGTCCGAGTTTCGATACAACATAACATTATTTCCAGTCAACCAAAAAAAGAAACAAGAATATGAAACCATAAAAAATAAAAATAAAAAACAGAGCTCGGGAGTCGCTTTCTACTTTCTATTCCTACCTACATCTTTCAATGCAAACGTTGCTATCACTTTCTCACGTTCCACTCCCACCCTTTAAAGCGCGCTTAGGCATAATTGGAGTTCCTTTCTAAAGTCAAGCTTTGACTAATATGCTAGAACCTAGCTACAGAATCTCACAGTTCATCCTTAACATCATCAATGGTGCTCTCTGGGCTTGAACTGGCATCAGACTCTGTAGGTTTCTGTGTTGACGCTGGCTTTTGAATCTTGAAGGGGATAGATGCGTGCTTTTTCAGGAATTTGTAGAAGGCCACCACTGTACGGTCTGTGTCAACAGTAATCTGTAGAACGGGATGATCATTTAAAGATGAATTAGCTATCATTTTTAAGAAGTAAAATGGAGTGGAACATATGCAATACAATTTTGGAAACAATTTAAGTTACACTCACTGGATCAAAGCTCTTGTTGCCAGCTGGGAAGAACAGAAGTGTTGGGAATCCATCAGACTGCAATAAATCAAATAATCATTAACCCAATGTTCGAACAACCACAATAACCCCCTCCCATTGCACTTCTCAAAGGATAATTGAAAAGAATAAACAATTGGCACTCTTTTCCTCCAATAGCTTGATTCTTTTTGAAGACCAAGCATGTGAAAAGTTTTTATGCATGGTGGTGACTGGTGAGACTTAAACTTAGGACCTATGCATAATATTAAATAATGTGACCATATTATTTAAGAGTTTAAGTTGTTAGCGACTTAGCGGCCACGCTTTTAGTTACTTGCGTCACCAACGAACCCTTAGCTTTCCAGAAATTTTCTTTCTTAAAGATAAATGATGGTATACACACGAAAGGATGCAGTATAACTTGAGCATGCTCGCAAACATATCCAATCAACAAACCAACTATGTACTGGGATATAGAATCTGGCACATTACGTGCGGGACACAAGAGTACGTAACTGAAGTCAAAACATGAAGTCGCAAAATGTACCTTGGCTCGGGGGTGCTCATTTGTGGTACCATCCATCTTGGCAATAACAAGGGAGTTGATGCCTCTTAAATGCTTGCCAAGCTTGTTGTATATGGGTTCTAGTGATTGACAATGCCCACACCAAGGGGCATATATCTGTTTTGAATCACAAATCAAAATTCTCCATTAGACATCCAGAACTCAAAAAGTTTTGGATGTTGCACATCCAGTTATTTACATCATTGAACAATACATGCACTCATTAAAAACAAGACGACTAGTACCTCAAGAAGAACATCTTTTGATTCATCCAGAACAATTTCGTCAAAGTTGTTGCCAACCACAACTTTGACATCCCCGTCATTCTGCATGAATGATCAAAGGGTTTGAGAAAACGAAGCTCAATCTGAAGCTTAATGTTGGAAAGTAGTGAAAAGAACTAGAAGACTTACGGTCTCAGGGATAGGGTCAGATTTATAAAAGGGCTTTAGGTTGTCTTCCAAAAACTTCTCCCCGAATGACTGCAAAACAATTAACAAAAAAATACATACAGGATAAGATAGAAAGTCGAGGATTAATTGTTTCAACAGTATTATCCAACTCGTCGAGGCTAACATCATAAAATCAAATTTTCAAGTTGATGAACCGTTTTACTCTTATGCAACTTTGAGAAGAAAAGGCCTATCACTCCAACTTTCAGATTTATTCAATCTACTTTCTCCCCTCCCTCATTTATAGTTTTATTTTAAAAGAAAACAATATGTATAACTGATTCATAAACACATTTGATCTAATTTGACACAAGGGGAAGTAACATCCGGAATTTGTCACACGGGGCTTATCCAAAAGTTTGGTTCTAAAGTTAGCAGTGAACAAACCTTGACACTTTCCAAGGTTATTTCACCTTCCAGTACAAACTTCCTTCCATCCTCATTTCCTGTATATGCGAGAACCTGCACCAATTCTCGAGTTAGATGCTAGGAAGTTTATGGAAGTTCGAAAACAAAATCTTCTGCAAAGTGAGTAAGCTAAAAACATCTTACTCTTGGGGCATCACCGCTAACACCAAAGTACTCTGAAACTGGTTTTCCAACATCTTCATTGTCGATTTCAACATACACAGAGATAAGCTGCAAGGATTTTAGAGGAAATAAAAACACGAAAGACTTTTGAGTTAGAGAATTGGCAAAAGCACACTATGCAGACAGCTTCTTTATAAAGTGACTGGCTGCCCTAAATAAAGGCTTTTCTTTCTTCTGAGCATGTGTCCAAGTATCAGAAATCACAACAACAACACTCCCCCCACCCCTTCCTGGAAATCCCTTTTTCTCCTTTGTATACACGAGACATTCATAAATGCCATAATAGCACATATCCGAAAGAGGTGGTAGGATTCTCACCTTTCCTTTAAAAGCTTTCACAGCCTCTTGAAATATTGGCAGAAACTTGTCTGAATCTTTGGAAGTGGCAAAAAGTATCAACTGTGAATAAGAAAGAGAACATGTAAAAGAAAAGAAAGAAAAACCACCCAAGATCAGCCTGCTATTGTTAGCTTAATGATCACCTGCTTCTTAATGGGATTTTCAAATATCTCTGAGGCACTTTCCCGAGTAAAATAGGTGACAAGAGGAAGTTTATTCTGAAAAACAAACTCAGCTATTGCTGACTTGGTGAACTCTCCGCCTGCAAGAAAGCATGACATTGGTAAATACTTCACTATTGAAATGACTAATGCTACATAACTGCAGTAGCCAGACTAACCGAAGTGGTTGATATTTTCGGCTTCCTTCTTAATTATGACAAGAGCTGGACGTTTGGCTTGAGAATCAATGTGGAAGAGCTTTGCCACATCTGGACTGGCAGTCTGATAGAAGTTGACATCATCTTCTAGTGCAGCAGCTGCAGCAAGCTCTTCACTTTTATCACCCTGCAAACATGTAAAATGATTTTTTAAAAGAAATTACCACACACACACACATATATATATGCTACAACAGTATGTTAAGAAATTTTGCCAATTACGAAAAATAGAACTCAACTGCCATACATTTCTTTTTATTTTGCTGGTGTTCCATTTTTATCCTTTACGAATTATAATTCATGTTTTTTTTCCTCTAGCTGGGTTTTCCCCATAAAATTAAAATTGAGAAAGTGGTATTATAATCTTCACTTGCATTATCACAGTATCACCTATATAACTGGAAAAGGCATCCCAACTTTTTATATCACTGTATTACATGCCTGTGACGACCCGGCCCGTCGTCACGGGAATTACCACCCTGTTATGTGGAAATTGTATGTTTTATGCTTTTGTATCATCAGTGTTAAAGTCTATCGGGTGAGTTAGGAGTGAATTGGATTGAAAATGAGGCATATAGCCTTTTTGAAGGAGACTTGAATAAGGAAAGTCAACCCGGAGTTGACTATTTGGTTAGAGGGCTCGGAATCGGATTCTGATGATTCGGTTAGTTCCGGGAGGTGATTTATGACTTAGGAGAACAATCGGAATTGAATTCGGAGGTCCGGTGTAGTTTTAAGCTTGAATTGGCGAATGTTAAATTTTGGCGAAAACCGGATGGTAGGTGATATTTTGATCCGGGGGTCGGAATAGAATTCCGACAATTTTCTGTAGCTTCGTTATGTGATTTTGGATATGTCCGCAAATTTTCAGGTCATTCGGACATCGTTTGATCGGGTTTTGGATTGAATGTTAGTTTTGAAAGTTTTGAAGAAACTTAGGCTTGAATCCGTGGTTAATTGGTGATTTTGATGTTTAAGATGATGTTTTTATGATTGGAACAAGTTCGTATCGTGTTTTGGAGTATGTTGGTGGTTTTTGTTGGGGTCCCGGGGGCCTCGGGGTGAATCCGGACCATCATCCGGCCTTTTTGGAACTTGGAAGTCTGCTGTAAAATTGCAGACCACTGTGCAAAGATTAAGCCTTCGCGTTCGCGTGGAGGAAGTCGCGTTCGCGAAGGCCAGACATGCGAATGCAACGCGTTCGCGTGATAGAGGGTCGCGTTCGCGAAAGAGAAGCAGGCGAACCATCGCGTTCGCGTGAGGAACTACGCGTTCGCGTAGGAGTAAGATTAGGCGGCTGGGAAATGAGCATCGCGGACGCGTGAAAGTGCGTCGCGTTCGCGATGAAGAAATAGAGCTGAGCATCGCGTTCGCGTGAAGAGCACCGCGAACGCGTAGAACAAAAACGCTGTCAGAGAAATTAAAATCACAGAACAGAGGGCTCACGGGTTCATTAACCCAAAACAAAATTTTTGAGCTCTAGAGAGAAGAAATCACGGGAAAACGCTGGGAAATCATCGGGTATTCATCGGAGGTAAGATTCTTGACTCAAAATCATCAATTTATGGTAGTATTAACATCAATCTTCATGAAATTGGGTTGAAATCTTGAAGAAATGTGGCCTAAATATTGAAAACGGGATTTTTGGATTTGGGAGGCCATTTGAACTCCGATTTCGATAAATTTTATATGCACGGACTCGTGGCGAGATAAGGATCGCGTTGGTGCTAATTTCGGAATTTTCCGAGCAGTGGGGCCCGGGGTCGGGTTTTACCAACTTAGTGTAATTATGCTAATTTCATGTAAATTGAAGTGGGTTATGATTATTTGACCCGTATTTGATGTAATTATTGTGGTTTGACTAGATTCCACGCACGAGGGAGCTAAATTCAAAGGAAAAGGCATCGCGGACGATTCTACGACCGGCTAGAGGTGAGTAATAGATGTGGGTGATGACCAGCGGGTTCGAAACCCCGGTATACCACTTTGTGACGCTGTATAGCGGCGAGACACGCACACTCTTGAGAGTGCGGGGTCGATCATGAATCGGAGACTATATATATTAGTCCGACCTGTTGATACTGTATTATTGGCTATTCTAGAGCCGTCGAACCTCCTTCTCGGATGGTTGCATATATATATACTGTATTATTGGCTATTCTTGAGCCGTTGAACCCCCTTCTTGGGCGGTTGAGTATGCTTGTGGGCCGTGAGCCAGTTATCGGATCCCGCGAGGATCGTTATCATTGTCTTATCATATAGATATGCTAGTTTACTACTAGTCCGCAGCTATTTCTTTTATTATGCTAATTCCAATCTCTGGAACTTGATATTACTGTTTTCCAACTGAAAAATGATAAAAGAGTTTTCAAAAACTACTTTTGAGCCTGCGAGGCTGTATCTGCATATTAGCCGACTAGTAGTGGATCGGGCTGCGCGCCGCAGCGAGATATATATATGTTGGATTGGGTTGCACACCACAGTAAATCGCAGTGATATTGTGCTTGGGCTGTAGGAGCCCCTCCGGAGTCTGAACCCCCACAGTGAGCACGGGTACCCAAATTGGATCGGGCTACGCGCCGTAGCGGTCATATCATGCATTGCATTGCATTTAGCTACATCTGCTGGCTGTTATACTGTTTTGCTGGTACTTGTTGGTACAGGTACAGTTGATATTGATTCTGTGATAGGGTATTTGATGACAGCTTTACATAGTTCTTTATTGCAGATTTCTTATCTGCGCTGTCTTACCCCTGTTTATTACTGAGTCTGGCAGTACTCATTTTACTCCCTGCACCTTGTGTGCAGATCCAGGTACCTCTCAAGCAGTGATCCAGTAGCTGTGCGAGGCGACATCAGTAGAATATTCGAGGTAGCTGCAGAGTCCACAGGAACCGATATTCCTTCTTACTGTCTTTTGATTCTGTATTGACATTTCTTTCCGCACTTGGTATCGTGTAGACCTTTATACACTTATGTTCAGTAGAGGCTCATGACTCTTGACCCTTCGGTCTATGGGAGTTGATGTATTATGGGACTTGGTTTCCCGTTTTCGTTATATGTATCACTGTTATTTCGTAAATTAATATGCTTAAATGGGCTAAAGAGAGCTTCTAGCCCCGTGGTTGATGTTGATTGGTCAGGCTGGCTTAGCAATGTGTCGGGCGCCATCACGACCGGATTTGGGGTCGTGACAAGCGGTGAGGTGCCACACAGGTAAATCTAGATGATGATGGGGTATTGAAATTGCAGGGTCGAGTTTGTGTGCCCAATGTCGAAGGGATTCGAGAGTTGATGAAACACTTCACACTTCTTGGAATTCTTATCGTGCGCACTTGATTCAGCTTGAGATATAATTTTTGAAATTCCTTCCACACGTCTGTGTACGCATCGAGCGCTCAGCAATGTAATTGCCTTATGGCTTGTGATTCCCCGATCGAGGGGCGAGACATAATCTTCATGAGTTCATGTTGGGCCAGTCGGGAGGACTTGAGGCCGGATCCTTGTCTATGGCTTGAGCACCAAGGTATTAATTTTGCGAGTGGTGGCAATAGATAATGTACTGAGGGTTTGAAATCCCGTATTTTTGCACTATACAGTGCTGTGCTGAGATGGAATATACGTCATGTGACAAGCGTGGTGGTATTATGACTGGGGATTGGACTTGATCCTTCCCAATTGATAAATTACTGTGTAAAGTGACTGAGACTCGGGCTTATATCTATGTACTTGGGCTAGTAGCCATGTTTGGGGCCTTGTGCCGATCTGTAGAGTATTAGGGAGGCTTACTAATGGATGAGCTGTTAATTGTTCGACTCTTATCTAAACTGTTGTGTAGCCCCGAGCTATGGGCGTGGTGAATATTTATCATATCTCGTAATTGGAAGGTAAAATGCCTTACGTGTAGTGGAACAAGTTTAAACTCAGGAAGACTAAAGTGATTTTGCTATGTGTATCCCGGTGGAAGGTATTGTGCTGAAATGCTAAATTGAGGCGAGGTAGGTGGGTTGATTCTCATGTGTAATTGAAAGGTATTGATATGTGTTATGATTCGAGCAGATACATCGCAGGTTCAAGTATAAATTGTGATGATATAATTCGTGTAGTATTGATATTTAATGTTGTTGAAATACATTGTGATATCTTGTTGAGTTGTGGAAGTATATCTAGGATGGTTTGGTGATTCTCTGGCAGGTGGATAGGCCAATTTACAAAGGAAACTCTGCCGGAATTTTTGAAAAACTCGGGACTTAGAAAAGATTTTGTCACCTAAAGAGGGGGCGTAACTGTTGTGTGTGAATGAATGCAAGAATTGCAAAAGAGTTAATATTTCTGATGATTCGAATCTCCGCCGAAGCTTGTAAATGACTTGAGTTTAATATCATACTAACATTTCGGCATCACTTGAGTAATACTGATATGAGTGGTTGAAAGTGCTTTGATGAATGGCTTCGAGCTAAGTTGGGGAGGTTGCTATTGATTAACTGATTGCACTATTGTGTGCTATGTTGATTCTGTCTCTAAGTATGTTGGGAAAATTCTGATAAAGGTTACGGTGCTTCGTAGATGTGAAGAAATACTAGGGTATTTTGAACTGAGGTTGGTAAGGAATGCTTGGTGTATAGAAAAGAGTGATAGCTAATAGTATCCGTATGTAATCATGATCTGCAGTGTCAGAGTTCTAATAAGGCACGAGTGGTTCTGTTCAATAAGACAGTTGAATTACAGCTGAATAAGGATGACCGACGCCCGAGAATTGTTTACGGTGTTCAAGATTTTACTTGTAACAGTCAGGTGTCTCAAAATTGTGCATGTGGCTAAAGATGGTGGTTTCGTTAGAAGAGATCGGTACTTGTGTTATATTATGTGAATGACGGGATTCTATGTAATCCGTATTGGAAGGTAATGATAACTAATTCAAATCGCAAGAGGTTCTTCAAAATAAAGTATTGTAGGATGTGATCCTTCTGGGAAATATTGAGAGAGTATTCAGTGGCCTATATGTCTCAGACCGTGTGGTCTTATGTACGAGTCTCGTGTGGAATGAGTTCATGTGTTATGGTGCTACAGTAGTGGCTAATATTAAATCAAAGATGAATCAGAAAGGAAACCGGGTAAATGGAATGACTTGTTAATAAACCGAAGCGGTATGATAAAGAATACGACTAATTCCTGGTATGCGGTTGAAGTAAGGAGTCTTGCAGATATTGTGCAATAAAGCTTTTGAGTGTTGGCAGTCGTGTAACCCGATATGAGTATAATATGGGTATAAGGACTCGGTCCTGGCAGTTTAACTTATGCAATGAATTGGGAGAAAGAGTTTATGATGTGTTTTATCATGGTTTGAAAATGAGTATATTCCCATCGATATGCGAAGCGTGGAATATGTAATGAGTTTTCTTCTATATGGGATCACGAAAGTCCTCGACTAGTTGAGTGCGCCAACGTTGAGGCGCCGAGGAAAGGGATATGAATTTTCATGTTGTCTTAGCGTGATATGGTATACACGACGTGTTATGGAAAGTTGATAACGGTATATTCTAGGTTTTTGAGATCGGCTCATAATATATGGAAAGTCAATAAAATTATCGAGCAACATGGACGATACTGCGGTGATTTAAGAAAATGGCATCGCTATTCTAGTAATTTGGCAGTACCATTTCGCAAATGGACAAGGTAATGTAAACCGATAATATCCATGGTAGAGTGGTATTCTCTTTGTTGGATCGACTAAAATAATTGAGTCGTCGATGGCATAATGAAATTTCTGAATGGCCGTCGTGGTATGAATGGACGCTTGACGTGCGTTATGTATATGTACGGTGGAATACGGAATCAAGCATAGTGATTCATATGTTATATATGTGTAGTGAGACTTGAAATTCTCGTTAATCCGCCTACGCAGTAGTTGTATATCGTGTGCATCGACACCGTTTTGTGATTATTGAAAATCGGAAGCCAGAGGCTCTCTCTCGACTTGATAAAACGAATTCGGATTATGATACTTGATTGTCGACTAGTTGTCATAAGTCAGGTTTTCTAAGACTAATGTGATACGGGCTATGTCGGAAAATGGCACAAATTGCGTAGCAGAGAACATCGTAGTACGCTCCAAACGCAGTAGTTGTACACGGGACCGACGGACGGCCGGGTAGGCATTGCTTCGTCAGCTGGACCTTAGTGGCGGATGTTAGCGTTAGAAGTATCTACCATCGATTCAGTCTCCAGTATCGAGAAACGTTGTCGGACGCGTTTCATGTGGCCAAACTCGAGGCGATATATGTTTATTACGACGAGCAACTTGACTCGACGCGTATTCATTTGACGCAGGGTTACTTGGATCGGGTGGTACGCCGCCACGTGTATGGTATCTCGGATCTGGTGGCACGCCGCCACCGGTATGTCATCGGATCCGGTTGCACGCCGCAACAAAATATTGTGAAGATATAGCTAGTTATATGCTACCCGGTATACAATACTCCCTAGTTTCTGAGGAAGAGTTTGTATTGAGTATCGCTTGGAGAATGGCATATCGGTTGTGTTCTTTCAGGATTTGAAAGCATACGTTAATTGTTTCACCGTGGGTGAGGTTGATTGCTCGGGTTCAGACCTAAATATGTGTGTGGCTGATCGTTTTGAGCTTGGTAAATTGGGGTGCTTCATGAATAATAATGTTTGGATAAAATCATGAATTGTGGCAAGGCCGCGTGATGTTATGACCTCTCGAGGAGGATTCAGATACTTTATTTCTATAATGCGAGACGCGGTCTCAGTTCTATATTATGATGGCACAGAGGGATTAAATTGCAGCTCTATTTGCTGGAGACAATTGTCATGAATTGAGCTGTCATGATTCGAGTGTGTGCATACGTTTCTATTTGAGCCTATGTTGTGCTCGTCGTGGCTTAGGCCGGTGTTGAGGTGTCTTATCACCAGTGCGGTGTGTTATAATCGAAATGACCGTTGGAGTTATTAATGAATACGAGCATATTGGATCTTAGCTTGTTAGAAAGGTAATACCGAGATTTGGGTCCGAAATCTGTTGTGGTATCAGTTAAAAGTGAAATGGATTCATGAATGGTTGACCTGAGAGATGGGTTCGATATATCGCGTGTCTGGTTGCCGTGGGCATGATATGAAGGTGTTGGAACAAGACTCCATCTAATGGAAAAGTTTTTTTTTCCAGCTAGTATTTGGTGATTGTGGCCAGTTGTTGTGATTAGAGACTATCGTCTCGAGTGATTGGGTTGTCGATACATCATATGATCTCACCTGGAGTAGTGAATATGGGTTATTGTAGTGGATTCAAGTGTATCCCTGAGTATAGGCATGGGATTTGCAATTGGCATATGATTTCGGAAAGTACAATGTGATTTATGGTTCAGATGGTCCGTGAAATTTTGACTATATGGTGTTTTCGGACTTATGCGAGATAGGGGGTGACGTATGATCGCCCTAATATATGCTCGGTAAGGTCATTCGCCTATTGGGTTGCTTCTAGTACAACTCGAGTACGCTCGAGGACGAGCGATTGTTTAAGTTGGGAGAATGTGACGACCCTGCCCGTCGTCACGGAATTACCACCCCGTTACGTGGAAATTGTATGTTTTATGCTTTTGTATCGTTGTTAAAGTCTATCGGACGAGTTAGGAGTGAATTGATCGAAAATGAGGCATATAGCCTTTTTCGAAGGAGACTTGAATAATGAAAGTCAACCCGAGTTGACTATTTGATTAGAGGGCTCTGAATCGGATTCCGATGATTTCGGTTAGTTCCGGAGGTGATTTATGACTTAGAGAACAATCGGAATTGAATTCGGAGGTCCGGTGTAGTTTTAAGCTTGAATTGGCGAATGTTAAATTTTGGCGAAAACCGGACGGTAGGTGATATTTTGATCCGGGGGTCGGAATGGAATTCCGACAATTTCGTAGCTTCGTTATGTGATTTTGGATATGTCTGCAAATTTTCAGGTCATTCGGACATCGTTTGATCGAGTTTTGGATCGAATGTTAGTTTTGAAAGTTTTGAAGAAACTTAGGCTTGAATCCGTGGTTAATTGGTGATTTTGATGTTTAAGATGATGTTTTTATGATTGGAACAAGTTCGTATCGTGTTTTGGAGTATGTTGGTGGTTTTTGTTGGGGTCCCGGGGGCCTCGGGGTGCATTAAGCCTTCGCGTTCGCGTGGCCTAGGTCGCGTTCGCGAAGGCCAGGCTGGCTAAGGCAACGCGTTCGCGATCAGGACTGTCGCGTTCACATAGGAAAGGTTGGACGAAGCTTCATATTCGCATCACTTGAGGTCACATTCGCGAAAGAGGAAGAGGGGAAAGCATCGCGTTCGCGTGAGGAACTACGCGTTCGCGTAGGAGTAAGATTAGGCGGCTGGGGAAATGAGCATCGCGGACGCGTGAAAGGGCGTCGCGTTCGCGATGAAGAAATAGAGCTGAGCATCGCGTTCGCGTGAAGAGCACCGCGAACGCGTAGAACAAAAACGCTGTCAGAGAAATTAAAATCACAGAACAGAGGGCTCACGGGTTCATTAACCCAAAACAAAATTTTTGAGCTCTAGAGAGAAGAAATCACGGGAAAACGCTGGGAAATCATCGAGTATTCATCGGAGGTAAGATTCTTGACTCAAAATCATCAATTTATGGTAGTATTAACATCAATCTTCATGAAATTGGGTTGAAATCTTGAAGAAATGTGGCCTAAATATTGAAAACGGGATTTTTGGATTTGGGAGGCCATTTGAACTCCGATTTCGATAAATTTTATATGCACTGACTCGTGGCGAGATAAGGATCGCGTTGGTGCTAATTTCGGAATTTTCCGAGCAGTGGGGCCCGGGTCGGGTTTTACCAACTTAGTGTAATTATGCTAATTTCATGTAAATTGAAGTGGGTTATGATTATTTGACCCGTATTTGATGTAATTATTGTGGTTTGACTAGATTCCACGCACGAGGGAGCTAAATTCAAAGGAAAAGGCATCGCGGACGATCCTACGACCGGCTAGAGGTGAGTAATAGATGTGGGTGATGACCAGCGGGTTCGAAACCCCGGTATACCACTTTGTGACGCTGTATAGCGGCGAGACACGTACACTCTTGAGAGTGCGGGGTCGATCATGAACTGGAGACTATATATATTAGTCCGACCTGTTGATACTGTATTATCGGCTATTCTAGAGCCGTCGAACCTCCTTCTCGGATGGTTGCATATATATATATATATATAATTGGCTATTCTTGAGCCGTTGAACCCCCTTCTTGGGCGGTTGAGTATGCTTGTGGGCCGTGAGCCAGTTATCGGATCCCGCGAGGATCGTTATCATTGTCTTATCATATAGATATGCTAGTTTACTACTAGTCCGCAGCTATTTTTGTTATTATGCAAATTCCAATCTCCGGAACTTGATATTACCGTTTTTCAACCGAAAAATGATAAAAGCAGTTTTCAAAAACTACTTTTGAGCCTCGCGAGGCCGTATCCGCATATAGCCGACTAGTAGCGGACCGGCCGCACGCCGCAACGAGATATACGTCGGACCTGGACCGCACGCCGCAGGATATCTCTACGAGACGTGCTTGGGCGTAGGAGCCCCTCCGAGTCCGAACCCCCACAGCCGAGCACCTGCACCCAAAATCGGGAGCTCGGCCACACGCCGTAGCTGGCCATATCACGCATCGTATCGCATTTAGCCACATCCGCTAGTCGTTATGCTATTTATCGGTATTTGTCGGCATGGGTACAACGAAGATTGATTCTATGACATGGTAGCCGATTATAGCTTTACATAGTGCTTTATCATGGCTTCTTATCCGCGCCGTCTTACCCTTGTTTATTACCACCGAGTCCGGCAGGTACTTATTTTACTCCCCGCACCTTGTGCGCAGATCCATGTACCTCTCCAGCAGTGATCCAGGAGTTGTGCGAGGCGACATCTCGCGGGATATCGAGGTAGCTGGCGAGTCCGCAGGACCCGATATTCCTTCCCACCGTCTTTTGATTTTGTATTGACATTTCTTTCCGCACTCGGTATTTTGTAAACCTTTATACACTCATGTTCAGTAGAGGCTCATGACTCTTGACCCTTGGTCTA
>JASVEL010005897.1:0-16110 GCA_032618575.1 Nicotiana noctiflora
AGCGAGTTCAGTCTATAGTGACAAAGGGAACGTTTCCGCCGGAGGGGTTTGTCTCCATGGAAAAAGTATTCACTACTGCTTACAGCGCCTTCATTCACTCGTCTTGCTACTTCGGAACTGTTCAGCGGACACGTGGAGTCGAACGTCTCTCTACAATGTTGCGTAGGTAGACTGATTATTGTAGGTGACTGTCTCTAGTGGTTTAGAAAGAGTTCTGTTGCTACCAACTTCTTTCTTTGTAGTCTAGTAGATCTACATTCTCTAGTGGATCTAAAGTAGGTTTATGTTCAGCAACAGAAAGAGGTGAGGTTCTGCTTTCTTACCTCAGAATATTTACAAGAGGGAAGCCTCGAAAGGCATACGAGCGCACCTCTTTTAGATGAATACCGACTCAGTCCGCTGCTACTACGCGGGAGTCTCAGCCGGTCGGCGCCGGGTCGGCCCCTAGGGCACTATTCGCCTTGGGAGTGGTTCGGCCATCAAGCTACTTTGTGGGGTAGGGGAACAGACTGGTGACTGCTGCGGTTGTTGTCTGCAGGGTATGTGACACCCCACAAGTTGACTAGTGCTGAGCCAGGAGATTTTCCTTTGGATCGTTACAACGCTCGTTGAGCGGTTCAAGTAGAAGTGAATAGGTAAGAAGTAGAAAGCCCCATATCAATCCATTTCCATAGGAGACAATATGAGCAAAAGACAGGAATCCCTAAATCCCACAGAAAAGAACTCACTCCGGAGGGAGTGAGGGGGTATTCAAAAAGGGGAGCCGCGGGTTCTTTCTTTCCTTGTAGGAAAGGTCTTGGTTTGGTATGGCATTAGAGAAAACTTGTTATGGTTATGCGGTGATTCACGTCCAAGCAACGGTCGTAGTCAATATAACTTGGTTTAATAAGTCCAAGATCGATCCCACAGAGAATTAACCTATCAATCACAACTTTCACAACCCAAGAGTACTTACGAATCAAGTTCCCAAAATTTAGAATATCTTTGTGTATGATTTTCGAATAGCTAGTTTGCAAGAATTAAAGAATGCTTTAAAAGAAAGAATTGAATGTTGAATAAAACAATATAGAGAAAGACTAAGGTGTTGATTTCCCCTATTGATGGAATCCCTTATCGTTATGCTCATACAAATTGTTAATATATTCTATCAATCATGAACGCTATGTGTATCATAACCCTCTCCCGAGCAATTACAATAATTTACTAGTGCACTCTCCCGAGCTACCCTAGCTAGCTTTAATTTGAATAGTTCACTTTAGATTGCACCCAAGACTTCGTTATTCCTAATCCCGTCTTTACGCCTAAAATTATAGATTCCTCTAATAACCTAGGTGTGGTGTTGTTCAACAATAAACCTAAATATGCACTCTTTTCCAAGTTATGCACACTAAATAGGCACCGCTAATTGGGAGCTCTACCAATTAACTACAATAAGAATGAAGTTGAACAAATAGAAATCTAAGTCACAATTTGTAATCACATAAACGATAAGTTCATCAATCAATAGGTTCCATCAAAACCTTAGAAAAGAATTTAGCTACTCATGCTTGAAGAAACAAAAAGAATAATAATTGAAATCATAAAGAATTGCTTGATAAAAATAAAGAAAGAGTTTGAGAGGAATCTCTCCTACTAAAACCTTGCAAAAGTATTGAAGAAATAAAGTACATGCCTCTATGGGGCAAACTAGGGGTTTATATAGAGGTTTTAGGGCTTAAAAACTAAGTTTGAGTCCAATTGGGATTTGCTGCAGCGGTGACTTCCGCGGTTCGTTCGCGGCCGCGGACGGACCGCGAACAGTAAAACTTCAGAGAGCCAGTTTTTCCGCGGTTCATCCGCGGTCGCGGAGAAACCGCGGTTTTTCACCCTGTTCCGTTGCGAATTTGGAAAAACTCAAAACATGAAAGTTGTAGCCCTTTGAATTATATTTCCAACCATATATTATGGAGCCAAATTGGAGATCTGAGCGAAACGTTATGTCCAATTTACTAAACAGTGCACAATATGCCTCATCCATTCTTCGCTTGTTCTACACTTATCAAATTTGACCCCCGAACTCGATCCCGGCTTAATTCCTTGAGCTTTTACTCAGACTTCAAAGCTCCAAATCACTTAAATTCATTACATACCATCCATATAGCTCGGAATCACACCTTCTCGGCTACTTTCAACATAAGTTCTTGACTTGTACCACATTTTGGCCTTTTTCACCATCTTTTGACTCCAAAACTTGCTCTTTTAGTCTTCATTAGCTCAAGTGTACCTATAACACACTAAGAACACTAATAAAAGTATTTTGTCATCATAAATAATATCGAAACAACAATAAAGCGTGATTATTTAGGGCATTAATATAGTCAAATTCACCTATTATCAATACCCCACACTTAAACCTTTGCTCGTCCTCGAGCAACTTTTAATCACACCTTAGGCCAATTAAAAAAAAAAATTTTTTTTTCTCCCCCAAAATATGTCACAAAAGCTTATTATACATGAACAACCTAAGATATGTATAATCTTTACTTAATTCTGTAAATTCTCATGCCCGCACGTTATTACTTACTCTACTTATTACCAAAATCTTGCAAATTTACCTTCTTCCTCTTGAATTACATGCCCTCACAAAAGTTATTGAGAGAAGTTCCCACACATTAACAATTCAAATACATGGAACTTATAGATATCAGGAAAATTCACTCACTCTCAACAAAGAACATTTATATGAGTACAGACACACCATAAGCTTGCCCCTAGTGTAATACTCCACTAATCGAGTTATCCAATCATAGATCAAGAGGTCTTTAAGGGTTGTAATGTAGGCTATGGGACGGGTAGGATACTTTTGGGTGTAGTGACTAACCTCCCTAAGCACTTTTCTTTTCTCTTTCACCACTTTCCCTTTTAGTTTTCTCCCTTATGTCTCCCGAAAACATTTATTCACCTTTATTTACTTTTAATCCCCATTTTTCTTTTGTTGGTGTAACTGGCCTTTGTAATTTTCATATATACATTGATATAGCTCTTTTTCTCATTGCTTTGCAACACATTTATATTATTTTGGCCAGCTTACTATTTTCTACCATTCATTTTTGATTTTCCCTTTTCAATTTCCCTTCACCCCACACTTAAACTTTTGCATATTCATTACAATACAAGTGCTTCTAGGAGGTAAAGTAGAACAAATATAATAATTTTAAGAACATTCAAGGGTTATCAAAGAAATAGGCTTTAAGTTCAAAGGGGTTAACTAAGATATAATGTACGGGTGAATTCATGTCTATTGATATATGGGGTTACACAAAGAAATGCCTCTATCCTTTCTACAACCAAACAACTTCTATTTCGCTTTGCAAACACACAGGGCAAGTTCTAGGAATCATGTACAACATACAATGTAAGTAAAAACCTCACACACACATGGCATGCAACTCATTTGGAATCCGGTTTATCTACAAAATCCTATCAATGTTCAAGCAAGCATTATTGTGCAATTTAAGGCATATTGAGATTCTACAATCAAGTTTAGAAGATACATTCTCAAGTTCAATTTACGCTTTTGCTAATGTGCATATTCGGGGTTACATGTTGCCCTTTTACCTCTAATCCTAAGAAAAGAAAAATCTACCTAACCCGGTTCAAATAAAAACCCTTGGAAAAGAACCGTGGTCAAAAGAAAAACCAAGGGGGAATGATACATTACCTATAAAAAGAAAATAAAAGAAAGAAAAATTCCTACGTGGACTACTTCCCTCAAGAGTACTTGTCCTAAATAGTCCGTCATCAGGAAGAGTCCTCTACTCATATTTTTGGATTTTTAAAATTTTCTGATTTTTTTTGTATTTTTATTATTTTATATTACTTACTACACTAATATATACATCATGTACAAGATAAGTTTCCCACCCCACACTTAAAAATATGCCATGTCCTCATGGCATAATAATACATGTATAGCACAGAAGGGTGAGACAACTTACCTGGGATCTACCCCGTGTCTAGCCACTTTATCACTTTCTTTTTCACCCTATCCTTCATATTCGGGTTCAGCCTTCTTTTGCGTTTCCTAGAAGGTTTGTGCCCCTCTTCTCGGAGAATCTTGTGCATGCAGTATGCAAGGCTGATCCCCTTTTTGTTTGCCATGGTCCACCCAATGGCAGTCTTGCATTCTTTTAGTACCTGTATAAGCTTTTGAGCCTGCACATCTAACAAACTAGATGAGATAATAACATGTAAAGTGGAGTTAGGGCCTAAATACTCATACCTGAGGTGTGATGGTAGTGGTTTAAGTTCAAGCTTCGGTGGCTCTTCTATGGATGGCTTTGCTGGTGGGTTTTCTCTCTTTTCTAGGTGTAGGGGTTCGAATTCGATCTCTCGCTTCCAAAATCCCTTGCCTTCCAAGGATAATACCCATTCGGCCAGACTTTCACCATTTACTTCTTCCATGTTCATCGGGCATGCTTGCAGTGGGTCTTCAATAGTCAATTCTGCATCGTCGGTTTCCACTATTACATCGACCGCATCAACTAGAGAGCAATTTGCAAACTCGCTAGGGCGCCTCATGGATTTTTGCACATTGAAGATGATCTCCTCATCATTCAACCTCATCTTGAGTTCCCCGGTTTCACAATCAATTATGGCTCTCCCAGTGGCTAGGAATGGTCTTCCCAGGATTAGGGGAATTTCTTCGTCGACCCTGCAATCAAGAATAACAAAATCGGCGGGAAACACGAACTTCCCGACCTGGATTAGCACATCATCTATAATGCCAAATGGACGCTTAACCGTCCTATCAGCAAGCTGTAAAAGCATAGAGGTGGGTCTGGCTCTCCCAATACCTAACCTCTTATAGATAACTAAGGGCATGAGATTAATGCTTGCCCCCAAATCACATAAAGCCTTAGTAAAGGCATAATTCCCTATAGTGCATGGGATAGTGAAACTACCTGGATCAGATAGCTTCTCAGCAATGGGTCTAGAGACCACTGCACTACAAGTCTGTGTAAGTGTAACTGTGGCCAACTCTTGGAAATCAAATTTCCGCGACATCAAATCCTTCATCATCTTAGCATAACCAGGCATTTCTTTTAAAGCTTCAATTAATGGAATGTTTACCTGGATTTGCTTGAGCATGTCGAAGAACTTTTTGTATTGCTCCTCTTTTTGGTGTTTGGCCAACCTTTGGGGGAATGGTGGTGGAGGCCTCTTCTTCCCGGTGACTTGGGATTTTTCTTTTTCTATCACTTTCTCATCAATCTGCTGCTCTACCTGTTCAGCTACTTTCTCCGTTCCCTGTTGTGCTTCTTTATTTTCAGCAATTGGCTGGACTGTGCTTTTGTCAATCCTGTGGATTCATCCAGTTCAATGGGCAATGGAGTAGGTGTCTCAGCCTGTCTGTCAATTTTCTCACTTTCATTCTCAGCATCAAGATCTCTACCGCTTCTCGGAGTCACTGCCATTATTTGCTTTGGGATTTGGTCCTTTGGGTTCGTTTTAGTATCTGCAGGTAATTTCCCTTGAGGCCGATTGTTTAGTGACATAGCAATCTGCCCCATCTGCACTTCCATATTTTTGATTGCTGCGTCATGTGCATCTATTCTCTCATTGGTTTTGGCATTTGACCCGATTACCTGCTGCATCATAGCTTTCAATTCTGCAAACCCATCGTCATGTCTACCCCCATGCTGTGGTGGAGGTGGATAATATCCCTGCTGCTGATTGCCGAAATTCTGAGGTCTAGGATATGGAGCCATGTTGTGTGGTGGCCTCATACCTGCTGCATTGAATTGTGGCTGGGGAGGTCTGTATTGCATTGGAGCCTGTTGGCCCCAGTTTTGGTTACCCTGTCGCTGCACTCTATAATTTGCTACGTAGTTTATATCTTCATGCTGGTGATGATGTTCTTGGTCTGCAGCCCATGTATTACCTATGGGTTGGCTAATGCAAGATGTGCATAAACCACCATTGGTAGTGTCTACAATGTGAACTTGTTGCTTGACTCCAGATTCTTCCACCTTATTTGTCACGATGCTCATTTGTGTCAATATAAGTTGCCACATTCTCCTCTAGAGTGTTGGATGGATCCAGAGGTACAGAATGTACTACTGGTGTGATAGGAGCATTCCCGGACGTCCACCCGGAATTTTGAGCCATCTTGTCTAGCAAATTTTGGCCTTCTCTCCATGTCTTGCTCAGAAAAGCCCCACCTGCTGAGGCATCTACAATATTCTTCATACTGTCTGAAAGTCCCATGTAGAACCTTTGACCCAACATCTGTTCAGGAATCCCATGGTGAGGACACATAACAAGCATGCCTTTGAATCTCCCCCAAGTTTCATGTAGTGTTTCCAATGGTTTTTGTTTGAAGCTCACAATCTCATCAATTTGTTGAGTTGTTTTGTTGGGTGGATGAAACTTGTTGTGGAATTGTTTGACTAACTCATCCCAAGTTGCAATGGAGTTTATTGGGAGTGAGTTTAGCCATATCTGTGCTGCTCCTGTAACTGAGAATGGAAAAAGTAGTAATCCGATAGCTTCCGGAGTTACATTCGGTTGCCTTTGTGTTTTGCATATTGATAGAAAGTTTTTGAGGTGCTGCTGTGGATCTTCAACCTGAGACCCAGAGAATAATCCCTTGTTTTGCAACAAGTGAAGCATGTTGTTGGTAATCTGGAAAGACTCAGCTTGAATTGCTGGCACAACGATGGCAGTTGCCAAATTATCCGCTGTGGGTTGTGCCCAGTCGAACAATGCACCTTCTTGTGCCTCCTGTGCCTCTTGCATGTTTAGCCTTGCTTGCTGGTTTTGAGCGTTCATGTCACCCATGTCGAAGTCTAGTTTGATTGGTTGTTGAGATTGTTGAATTTGTTTGATGGCTTTGTTACGTGCCCGGAAGGTTTGCTCGGGGTCTGAGAGTCCTTCAATTAGTTCTCCAGTCCTTGCAGATTTTCTAGGCATGCACCCGAATACCCAAATCAACAAACGTCAAAATATTCAATGTAGAGTGTAGAAAGAACCTGAATACACAAGAATCTTGAAGTTCTGTCAATGGCAATTGACAATTCCGTTAAGTCCCCGGCAACGGCGCCAAAATTGATTCACGTCCAAGCAACGGTCGTAGTCAATATAACTTGGTTTAATAAGTCCAAGATCGATCCCACAGAGAATTAACCTATCAATCACAACATTCACAACCCAAGAGTACTTACGAATCAAGTTCCCAAAATTTAGAATATCTTTGTGTATGATTTTCGAATAGCTAGTTTGCAAGAATTAAAGAATGCTTTAAAAGAAAGAATTGAATGTTGAATAAAACAATATAGAGAAAGACTAAGGTGTTGATTTCCCTATTGATGGAATCCCTTATCGTTATGCTCATACAAATTGTTAATATATTCTATCAATCATGAACGCTATGTGTATCATAACCCTCTCCCGAGCAATTACAATAATTTACTAGTGCACTCTCCCGAGCTACCCTAGCTAGCTTTAATTTGAATAGTTCACTTTAGATTGCACCCAAGACTTCGTTATTCCTAATCCCGTCTTTACGCCTAAAATTATAGATTCCTCTAATAACCTAGGTGTGGTGTTGTTCAACAATAAACCTAAATATGCACTCTTTTCCAAGTTATGCACACTAAATAGGCACCGCTAATTGGGAGCTCTACCAATTAACTACAATAAGAATGAAGTTGAACAAATAGAAATCTAAGTCACAATTTGTAATCACATAAACGATAAGTTCATCAATCAATAGGTTCCATCAAAACCTTAGAAAAGAATTTAGCTACTCATGCTTGAAGAAACAAAAAGAATAATAATTGAAATCATAAAGAATTGCTTGATAAAAATAAAGAAAGAGTTTGAGAGGAATATCTCCTACTAAAACCTTGCAAAAGTATTGAAGAAATAAAGTACATGCCTCTATGGGGCAAACTAGGGGTTTATATAGAGGTTTTAGGGCTTAAAAACTAAGTTTGAGTCCAATTGGGATTTGCTGCAGCGGTGACTTCCGCGGTTCGTTCGCGGCCGCGGACGGACCGCGAACAGTAAAACTTCAGAGAGCCAGTTTTTCCGCGGTTCATCCGCGGTCGCGGAGAAACCGCGGTTTTTCACCCTGTTCCGTTGCGAATTTGGAAAAACTCAAAACATGCAAGTTGTAGCCCTTTGAATTATCTTTCCAACCATATATTATGGAGCCAAATTGGAGATCGGAGCGAAAAGTTATGTCCAATTTACTAAACAGTGCACAATATGCCTCATCCATTCTTCGCTTGTTCTACACTTATCAAATTTGACCCCCGAACTCGATCCCGGCTTAATTCCTTGAGCTTTTACTCAGACTTCAAAGCTCCAAATCACTTAAATTCATTACATACCATCCATATAGCTCGGAATCACACCTTCTCGACTACTTTCAACATAAGTTCTTGACTTGTACCACATTTTGGCCTTTTTCACCATCTTTTGACTCCAAAACTTGCTCTTTTAGTCTTCATTAGCTCAAGTGTACCTATAACACACTAAGAACACTAATAAAAGTATTTTGTCATCATAAATAATATCGAAACAACAATAAAGCGTGATTATTTAGGGCATTAATATAGTCAAATTCACCTATTATCATGCGGCTATATATAAAAGGCGGGTGGGGCTTCAGGCGGCTTTTTTTATGAATAGTTTCAATCAAAATTCCATTAATTATAGCTAGTGATTGCCCGAGTCGGTGTGTGATCACCAAAGGTGAAGTAACCCTTCAGATGCTATCTCCTCCCATGCCGAATACCCCCGGCCGGTTCCACCGGGTAAGGCCAGGAGCTGGTTTGGGTAATCACAGGGCCTTACTTATTTAGGGGGGACTTGATTCTGAAATGGAATGATTGATAGAATCGATATTTCATAGAATAATGACCTAGACCATAAAAACCTTTCACACCCGCACATGTGTCTGAATATATAAGGAAGTTCACAAACCGTGGAAAAATCCATCTTGTATCCCTGACTTGCCAGCTTGATCGCTTGTCTTATTTACCATTTTCTTAGCGGGTGGTTTATGTCTAGTCCTTTCAGGTCGCCTGACCTGGGCTGATGGTGCTTCGTAATGGCTTGTCTGGAGTCTAGCGGCTCTCTATGGCTTCGATGTACTAGTACGTGCCACCAAAACATCATGAAGGATTCAGTGAACGTCTTGAAACTTAGTAAGACAAGACAATTCACTGAATGGTTGTTGGCTCTACCGGAGGAGTCTGAAATCAACAACATGTAACTGTTTGGGCATTGAGTGTTCCTCTGCTTGAGGAAGTATGTGAAAGGATCGATGTTGAGCAGAAGTGGGGTTAAAGCAGCCAACAACGCATCCCCCTTTACTTAGTAGGGCTTGAAAGGCTGGACAATTTCTTTTCCTTTCCTGTCCAGTATTTTCAATCCCAGCCGAAATAGGAAACGCCGCAAGCACCACTAGGCCCGGTCGTCGATTGAATGTCAGTAGGGTCTGATATACATTCCTTACTCAAATAGGAAGGTGGTAGTCTCAATCTAGCGGCGTGGTCCACAACAAGCCTTCGCTGATCCATGGGGTTTTTGTTTTGGTTTCAAGAAGTGCTTCTTTGCTCGCTTGCCACGCCTCAACTCGAGTTTCCGCTGTAAGATTGAGTGAGGTGACGAGAGCTGAAGCCAAGGTTCCTTGCTACGCTCCATAGATATTCGTACGATTCTTGTGGATTTTGGGTGTGTTTGAATTCAGCCTCTCGTTAGGTCTTCACTAAAAGATTGTCCACCTTCTCAAGCCTCTCTACCATACCCTTAGAAAGTGACAACGGATGACTTCCATTACTAAATGGAAGAACTTTTCAAACTAGTTGATAGTTGTTCCCTTGTTGCACCCCACAATGGGTTCTAATTTACTAAATCACGTGTTTCTATTTTCGGAACATCACATGTAGAGTTTTTTGGGGGAGAATCACTCGGCGCGGGGCCTCACGTGTGAGGTCAGGTGATGGTCAACAACTCAGCCAGGAAATGCTGAAAAGCGGCTAACGATGCAGGAGATCTTTTCCCCTTATATGCTCTAAAAAAGGGTATGTCGGGTTTTTGGACCCTATGTTGAGTAAGGGTTCCAAACCTTCCAAAAGTGATAGGTATGTGTTGTTTCTTGGCACTCTCTTTCTATATTATGCCAACCTAAGAAGAGCGATGGAAAATGGATTTCAGGTTCGATAGTCTCGAGAAGGTATTAGCCACCGGTGACAATACTTTCGTAAAAGCACCATTGGGCGGTGGTTCCTCTCCTTCCTCTTGAACCTCGAACAAAAAATCGATCTCGCCATCAGCTCGACTAAGAGTTGTGAATCGATAAAGTAAACTGAACTTGACTTAAGACGAAGGAAGCGAGTGCCGAAGAAAAACAACTTTCTTAAGGCTTCAAACTACTAGTCATTAAGACTACTATGAATGAAAAGTAAGGAAGTCATTTTATTGACTTGGCCTGCGTGCATTATACCTAACCTTTTAACCTGATTTCAATATCAACAAAGAAATGAAAGCATAACCCTTTGCTCGCTTGCAGCACCTCTTAGTCTTTTATTTTAGCCTGCCTTGTGAAGATCTCTCGGATGTCTACGACATATCCGATCAGTCTCGTGATGAAGAGAAGCATTTTCCGAGGTTGAAAGGTATCGTCATGACAACTCAATTTATCCGGTAAACTACTCGGCGCTCCCTATGGTTTAGTAAAAGGGAGGGGATATTTTTTATTCATCCGAGGGTTCATTCATTATGAACTAAAAAGTGGTTGGCTGATTAGTGAGGTCTTAATAATGTCATAGAATTCATGATCGGCCATTCCATTTTTGCTTTCAGCAAGTAGTTGACGCGAATCTATGCTTTCTATCTTTCAATCGGATACCAACTGCTTGGATGCATTCGGAAGCCTCGAGATGACTTGCAGAATAAATTCTTTCTAGGTTTGTCTTGTGTCTCCGAAACAAACGGTCAATTTATTGATGGGCGAATGACGGGGATTGAACCCGCGCATGGTGGATTCATAATCCACTGCATTGATCCACTTGGCTACATCTGCCCCTACCCCCGCATAGGTTGAAGTCTCTATCTACGATCAGATCCTTTCTGAACTCCCCTATGACCGATTATCAAAGAGAAGCTTTTTCCTATACTATAGTGGCAAGTCTATTGTTGTGTTTTGGAATTAGGGGAAACAAAGCTTCAACAAGTGGAAGCTTCCTAGCAAAGCTTCAAACAAATAGGTTGGGCTGTTCACTTCATTGATTTGACTTCACTTTACTTAAAATTAAAAATAGGGGCGGGGCGGGCAGTGAAGGCTCATTTAGTAGACAGCGAGCGAGCTGCAAGCACCTACTCGAGAAACAACAAGCAGAACTTGAACTTGAAGAAGCGAGCCTCTATAAGAGAAAGACATTGCACGCTAGCCCCTTGTCTTTTATAGGGTGGAAAACCTGCACACCCCTAAACTACAAGCTTTCTTTGAAGCCCCTACAACATGGGATATTTGAAGAATCCCCTTTCTACAAACCTTTCAATAATATAAGAGAAGCTCTTCGAGCTTTCTTCGCATGATTGAGCGCATCACCTTTCTATTAGTAAGGTTGTCAAATTTCCTTTAGTTCCTTTATGACTATAATATAAATAATAGGGGTAGGGGGCGCTAACGAGCAAGAAAACGGATGCGCTAAGGCGCAACTTTGCGCAGCTGCTACGCAATTGCTTCTGGCCTTATCTTTTACTAAGAAACTAATCTAAATAGAAACCCTTCTTTCTCAAAGTCAACTTTCTCCCTTCTTGCATTAGTGAAATAAGGGGCGCTAACGCGACCTTCCTTCAGCTGGCTTCGCCCTATCTATTCATCTATTTTCTCAAATGGATATTTATGGATCTCTCTTGTTCATAGATCTTGCAACCGGATCAATATCCATTTCTCAATAGATCTATTTATCGATAGAAAGATATAGATCTCTATATGGATCTATCTCCATATCTAAATATGGAAGAACCAACACAACAAGGGCGTAACCAAAGGAAGGTTCTCACCCTATCCCCGACATTGTTCTCTGACGATGTCCCGGAGGCACCATTCTCTTTCTTTCTTCAATCATTCTGATCAGGACAAGTGGTTTGTTTTGTCCTCCTATCTACGCAATTCTCCGTCTTCGTTCGTGATCATGTTGGGCGAAAGGTAGTTGTAGAGGAGCGGCTGTGAAACGACGATTTCCCCTTTTCCATTAAAGTAGGGAGGGCCTACTTCCCCACCATTCCGGCCTATTATTGATAGGGATTTTACCGATGCTGAAGATAGCTTGCTTACCAAGCTACCCACTTGAGAAGCTAGTCGCCAGGAAAGAAGGGAGGAGGAAGCGAAGTTGTCTACGAAGCTTTCCTTCTCCCCCTGTAGTCGTAATACTCGGCTTGTCACTACTTTGATTCAAAAGGTAAATGACGTTTCCCGACTTTCTCCGCTTTCCGCAACCGTAACAACTTATCATTCCGATTACTTCATCCATAAACCTTTTTTTATTTCAAAATAGCGATACCCTCTAAAAAGGTAAAGGAGAAGCATCAATTCTAGAAGCTACCGCTTCCCTCCTCCCTCGCGGTGAGAAGTTCCCTTTCCTTTTCTAAAATGCCTGAGTGGTCTGCTTAGCAAACGTACAAAGTGGACCGCAGTTTGGCTGACCCTCTTCTTCCCATTCGTGTTGGGTTGACCCAGAAGTACAGTAAGAAGGAATGTAACCATTGGAGAGTCGTCTGCAGTTCACACTTGGGCAAAGACGACTGACTTTGAAAGCGGAACACGAACCTATTTCTGCAATTTCAGGTTCTTATTGAGCGTAGCGAAATCAAGGTTGATGATAAAGTCAGCGAAGTTTCCATGGTCTTCTACATTTGCGTAGTCTCGGTCCACAGTGGAAGGCTCCGCACCTGAGCCTCGTTAGACTCAGCTGAAGTGTCAGGTGTATGTGAAGAAAATAGAAGAGATGATGTCCGTCCTTTAGCCTAGTCTATATCCATAACAGCGCAACTCCGTACCGATTCCTCACTACTACTTTCATTTTTCTTTTATTTTTAAATTAATTAACGACTAAGCGATTTCATAACCTGAGCTTTCCTTAACTAGCTGACCTTACTTCATAACCTTAGCCTCCCTTTCTTTATAGTTTTCTAGTTTGACTAAGTGACTTCGTAACCTCAACGTACTTTTTTTCTTACTGTAGCATAGGCCTTCGCCACTTCAAACGGGCGCTTCGCCCCTGTTTTTTTTTAATTAGAAATAGCGGGGTCTTACATATTCAGGGGGGATGAAAGACAAATAAAGGGATCAGCGGGCTTTATGATCGGAGAAAGAGAAGGGGCGTGGTTAGTGTGTCACTGGGTAGGTGGGGGAACCCGTAGGAAGGGGGGATGACCCGCCAAATTCACATCAGAAATCGCCAACATGAAGACAAACGAAATCTTGAATTTTGTATAGAAACAAAACGAACCACTTCTATTCTCGGAGCTGAGGTATATGAAGAATGGCTTTTTGGTCTCTTTCGTCCAGTGGTTAGGACATCGTCTTTTAATGTCGAAGACACGGGTTAGATTCCCGTAAGGGATAGGTACTCATTCCCAGCCGCATTCAGTTAGTGTTCATTGCTGAGTGATCGCTCGCTATCTGGCTGGAAAAGATGGTCTGGAAGCTTCCTCTCTCCCAGCAAGCAAGACAAGATGACCACTTCTCTCAGTAATGGACTTCCTTTACTTCGTAACCTTAGCCTTAGATGTCCTTTCATAGATTCTCGAACCTCCGACAGACAGAATCTCCATGCATGTGTTCTTTCTCTCCCCCCCCCCCAGCCATACATCCCTTTTTTTTTTTCTTTTGGCTGTTTTTGTTAGGCATTGAACCCCACCCCACAGAGCGGTGCTGAGTGGTGTCCTCCCCTCCCTAATACCTAAACAGAGTTTCGTCTATGGATCCTAAAGCTTAAACCATGGCATGGCACAGTAAGTTGGCCTAGTCTCTCGCCCAGCCTTCGCCTTTTTCAGAGGCCAAGTTGAAGCGTTCAATGCCGGCCTACCACTTTTTTTTTCAAGGTTGAGCTTGTTCAATTAAAGCTAATGCTATGCTGCCCTTACCTTGTTCAAGAGAAAGCGAGGACTTTCTTTTAGCTACCGGCCCAAACAAAAGTGATTAGCCTCTTGATCGATCGATTGATTTGATCGAAGTACGATGGGGTTGATTGAAGTCTGAGATCAGCACAAGACTAAGGCCAAGCAACTAGCTACTGCAGGATTGGACGTCTATCTATCTCACCATGCTCCCCTACTCCTATAAAGGCCGGCGGAAGGAATGCTCTGCTCATCTTTCTTATGGCTCGTTACCGCATCGCTCGTTCATCCCTTCGGCTTTTTCCAATCAAAAAACGGTAGTCTTTCCTTGGTAAATAGCGTCTTGAAGTGAAGCGAAGGCATTATTGAAGGAAAGAAATGGCGGGTCGGTCAATTGCATTAGGTAGGAGATACAGGACCTGTCTTAACCGTAAGTGCATTCGCTATTCGATTCCATCCTAAATCCCACCAAATTTTGATTCAAAAGTGTGTATCTCTTCTTTACGTTTAAGTGACAAGGGGGTGACAAAGGGTATACTTTCTTCTCTATGTCGCTGTCTCATCAATGAGCGTAGATTAATAGCCAAGCCTACCCTTTTGTGCTTGTCAATCTGTATCCCATTCTTCAGGTATAGTTTTCTTTGATCACAGATCGACAGGTGATCCGTCCTTTCTCCCCCTTTCGTCATAAGCCGTGGTCTGACTCTGAGAAAAAAAAATTCCTGTGTTTAGGTCCCTACTAAGTATAATTCGTAAACTATGCAAAGGCTCTTTGAATACTTTTGAAAAAGATTTTAGTAAAAAAAGCAAAAACAATTCTCAACGCCCTTACGAGGTAGTGATGACGTAAACTACTCGTGTTGGCATGGAAGTCAGCCCGGTAAACTGATTCCATTCTGCTACTAGGGTTCCAAACCTTCCCCTTAGCTCTAGAATCTATAAATACCTTTTCAACGCAAGAAATGCTAGCTATTTAGAATTGGAATTTCTAACTAAGTCGGAAGAAGGGCTTTGGGCAAACATCAACTCGAAAGTACTTTACTTCAGTCCCAAAACTGAAAGACATGACTTCAGTAGTGGATTTCATAAGGAATGACTTCGTTTACTTCATACAAATTGCTTATGTAAGAACTAGTAGAAAGAAAGGAATTAAAAAAAATAAGGCAGCATTGACATTGAATGAGAATGCTTTAATGGGAATCATCTTAGCAACTGGCTATAGACATGAGTCTAAGCCGCCGAGAGAGCAGAGACCATTTTCATGAGAGAGGTACGAGCAAGTGACAGATTGGGAAAAAAATAGGTAGGCCTTCTAAGTGGTCATTTAGGGGCCTCGTTAGCGACCCATCATTCTTACCTAAGCTATCAGAGTCCGATCGAAGCGAGCAAGAGATAGAGGAATCCTCGCTCATAGATGTGAATTGAAAAATCAAGCCCGAATTCTTTTTAATTAGGCTCTATAGTCTGGTCTCTGTCCCTGGTAAGGTCTAATTGTTATCCGTAAGTCTTGTTTTGACCGCTGGAAGGTGAACTTTGCAAAAGTGCTTATTTGATTGGGAAGTATAGGACTTCTTACTCCAAGCCTACCCTACCCGAAAACAAGTTTCAGCTATTGATGTAGCCGCTTGTCAATACTACTAGTCTTCTCGCTGCCTACTAGAAAAATCCCATCAAGATAGATTGAATCGACGACCTATACTTCAACTAAAGGCACAAGGGCGTAGCGAGAAAAGAACAGAGGAAATGCACATGAGTCTCCTTGACGAACAAAGTCTAGGGTAAAGAAAGAAGAGTAGAGTGGGCACACTTTTACTGTGCTTGGATTGGCATGGATGTCCCCCTTTGCTGGTTGAGGCTCGGCCTTTGACTCTGCTTGCCTCTAATTTTCATGTCAAGCGTACAAGTATAGTTTAGTGGGATTTACTTCTAAAGATAGGAATTCTTTTTCATCTCCCCTGTCAAAGTCGACGTCTTAACCTGACTTCCTGA
>JASVEL010005898.1:0-18433 GCA_032618575.1 Nicotiana noctiflora
AGCGAGTTCAGTTTATAGTGACAAAGGGAACGTTTCCGCCGGAGGGGTTTGTCTCCATGGAAAAAGTATTCACTACTGCTTACAGCGCCTTCATTCACTCGTCTTGCTACTTCAGAACTGTTCAGCGAACACGTGGAGTCGAACGTCTCTCTACAATGTTGTGTAGGTAGACTGATTATTGTAGGTGACTGTCTCTAGTGGTTTAAAAAGAGTTCTGTTGCTACCAACTTCTTTCTTTGTAGTCTAGTAGATCTACATGCTCTAGTGGATCTAAAGAAGGTTTATGTTCAGCAACAGAAAGAGGTGAGGTTCTGCTTTCTTACCTGAGAATATTTACAAGGGGAAGCCTCGAAAGGCATACGAGTGCGCCTCTCATAGACGAATACCGACTCAGTCTGTTCCTACTGCGCGGGAGTCTCAACCGGTCGGTGCCGGGTCGGCCCCTAGGGCACTATTCGCCTTGGGAGTGGTTCGGCCATCAAGCTACTTTGTGGGGTAGGGGACCAGACTGGTGACTGCTGCGGTTGTTGTCTGCAGGGTATGTGACACCCCACAAGTTGACTAGTGCTGAGCCAGGAGATTTTCCTTTGGATCGTTACAACGCTCGTTGAGCGGTTCAAGTAGAAGTGAATAGGTAAGAAGTAGAAAGCCCCATATCAATCCATTTCCATAGGAGACAATATGAGCAAAAGACAGGAATCCCTAAATCCCACAGAAAAGAACTCACTCCGGAGGGAGTGAGGGGGGTATTCAAAAAGGGGAGCCGCGGGTTCTTTCTTTCCATGTAGGAAAGGTCTTGGTTTGGTATGGCATTAGAGAAAACTTGTTATGGTTATGCGGCTATATATAAAAGGCGGGTGGGGCTTCAGGCGGCTTTTTTTATGAATAGTTTCAATCAAAATTCCATTAATTGTAGCTAGTGATTGCCCGAGTCGGTGTGTGATCACCAAAGGTGAAGTAACCCTTCAGATGCTATCTCCTCCCATGCCGAATACCCCCGGCCGGTTCCACCGGGTAAGGCCAGGAGCTGGTTTGGGTAATCACAGGGCCTTACTTATTTAGGGGGGACTTGATTCTGAAATGGAATGATTGATAGAATCGATATTTCATAGAATAATGACCGAGACCATAAAAACCTTTCACACCCGCACATGTGTCTGAATATATAAGGAAGTTCACAAACCGTGGAAAAATCCATCTTGTATCCCTGACTTGCCAGCTTGATCGCTTGTCTTATTTACCATTTTCTTAGCGGGTGGTTTATGTCTAGTCCTTTCAGGTCGCCTGACCTGGGCTGATGGTGCTTCGTAATGGCTTGTCTGGAGTCTAGCGGCTCTCTATGGCTTCGATGTACTAGTACGTGCCACCAAAACATCATGAAGGATTCAGTGAACGTCTTGAAACTTAGTAAGACAAGACAATTCACTGAATGGTTGTTGGCTCTACCGGAGGAGTCTGAAATCAACAACATGTAACTGTTTGGGCATTGAGTGTTCCTCTGCTTGAGGAAGTATGTGAAAGGATCGATGTTGAGCAGAAGTGGGGTTAAAACAGCCAACAACGCATCCCCCTTTACTTAGTAGGTCTTGAAAGGCTGGACAATTTCTTTTCCTTTCATGTCCAGTATTTTCAATCCAAGCCGAAATAGGAAAAGCCGCAAGCACCACTAGGCCCGGTCGTCGTTTGAACGTCAGTAGGGTCCGATATTCATTCCTTACTCAAATAGGAAGGTGGCAGTCTCAATCTAGCGGCGTGGTCCAGAACAAGCCTTTGCTGATCCATGGGGTTTTTGTTTTGGTTACAAGAAGTGCTTCTTTGCTCGCTTGCCACGCCTCAACTCGAGTTTCCGCTGTAAGATTGAGTGAGGTGACGAGAGCTGAAGCCAAGGTTCCTTGCTACGCTCCATAGATATTCGTACGATTCTTGTGGATTTTGGGTGTGTTTGAATTCAGCCTCTCGTTAGGTCTTCACTAAAAGATTGTCCACCTTCTCAAGCCTCTCTACCATACCCTTAGAAAGTGACAACGGATGACTTCCATTACTAAATGGAAGAACTTTTCAAACTAGTTGATAGTTGTTCCCTTGTTGCACCCCACAATGGGTTCTAATTTACTAAATCACGTGTTTCTATTTTCGGAACATCACATGTAGAGTTTTTTGGGGGAGAATCACTCGGCGTGGGGCCTCACGTGTGAGGTCAGGTGATGGTCAACAACTCAGCCAGGAAATGCTGAAAAGCGGCTAACGATGCAAGAGCTCTTTTCACCTTATACGCTCTAAAAATGGGTATGTCGGGTTTTGGACCCTATGTTGAGTAAGGGTTCCAAACCTTCCAAAAGTGATAGGTATGTGTTGTTTCTTGGCACTCTCTTTCTATATTATGCCAACCTAAGAAGAGCGATGGAAAATGGATTTCAGGTTCGATAGTCTCGAGAAGGTATTAGCCACCGGTGACAATACTTTCGTAAAAGCACCATTGGGCGGTGGTTCCTCTCCTTCCTCTTGAACCTCGAACAAAAAATCGATCTCGCCATCAGCTCGACTAAGAGTTGTGAATCGAAAAAGTAAACTGAACTTGACTTAAGACGAAGGAAGCGAGTGCCGAAGAAAAACAACTTTCTTAAGGCTTCAAACTACTAGTCATTAAGACTACTATGAATGAAAAGTAAGGAAGTCATTTTATTGACTTGTCCTGCGTGCATTATACCTAACCTTTTAACTTGATTTCAATATCAACAAATAAATGAAAGCATAACCCTTTGCTCGCTTGCAGCACCTCTTAGTCTTTTATTTTAGCCTGCCTTGTGAAGATCTCTCGGATGTCTACGACATATCCGATCAGTCTCGTGATGAAGAGAAGCATTTTCCGAGGTTGAAAGGTATCGTCATGACAACTCAATTTATCCGGTAAACTACTCGGCGCTCCCTATGGTTTAGTAAAAGGGAGGGGATATTTTTTATTCATCCGAGGGTTCATTCATTATGAACTAAAAAGTGGTTGGCTGATTAGTGAGGTCTTAATAATGTCATAGAATTCATGATCGGCCATTCCATTTTTGCTTTCAGCAAGTAGTTGACGCGAATCTATGCTTTCTATCTTTCAATCGGATACCAACTGCTTGGATGCATTCGGAAGCCTCGAGATGACTTGCAGAATAAATTCTTTCTAGGTTTGTCTTGTGTCTCCGAAACAAACGGTCAATTTATTGATGGGCGAATGACGGGGATTGAACCCGCGCATGGTGGATTCATAATCCACTGCATTGATCCACTTGGCTACATATGCCCCTACCCCGGCATAGGTTGAAGTCTCTATCTACGATCAGATCCTTTCTGAACTCCCCTATGACCAATTATCAAAGAGAAGCTTTTTCCTATACTATAGTGGCAAGTCTATTGTTGTGTTTTGGAATTAGGGGAAACAAAGCTTCAACAAGTGGAAGCTTCCTAGCAAAGCTTCAAACAAATAGGTTGGGCTGTTCACTTCATTGATTTGACTTCACTTTACTTAAAATTAAAAATAGGGGCGGGGCGGGCAGTGAAGGCTCATTTAGTAGACAGCGAGCGAGCTGCAAGCACCTACTCGAGAAACAACAAGCAGAACTTGAACTTGAAGAAGCGAGCCTCTATAAGAGAAAGACATTGCACGCTAGCCCCTTGTCTTTTATAGGGTGGAAAACCTGCACACCCCTAAACTACAAGCTTTCTTTGAAGCCCCTACAACATGGGATATTTGAAGAATCCCCTTTCTACAAACCTTTCAATAATATAAGAGAAGCTCTTCGAGCTTTCTTCGCATGATTGAGCGCATCACCTTTCTATTAGTAAGGTTGTCAAATTTCCTTTAGTTCCTTTATGACTATAATATAAATAATAGGGGTAGGGGGCGCTAACGAGCAAGAAAACGGATGCGCTAAGGCGCAACTTTGCGCAGCTGCTACGCAATTGCTTCTGGCCTTATCTTTTACTAAGAAACTAATCTAAATAGAAACCCTTCTTTCTCAAAGTCAACTTTCTCCCTTCTTGCATTAGTGAAATAAGGGGCGCTAACGCGACCTTCCTTCAGCTGGCTTCGCCCTATCTATTCATCTATTTTCTCAAATGGATATTTAGGGATCTCTCTTGTTCATAGATCTTGCAACCGGATCAATATCCATTTCTCAATAGATCTATTTATCGATAGAAAGATATAGATCTCTATATGGATCTATCTCCATATCTAAATATGGAAGAACCAACACAACAAGGGCGTAACCAAAGGAAGGTTCTCACCCTATCCCCGACATTGTTCTCTGACGATGTCCCGGAGGCACCATTCTCTTTCTTTCTTCAATCATTCTGATCAGGACAAGTGGTTTGTTTTGTCCTCCTATCTACGCAATTCTCCGTCTTCGTTCGTGATCATGTTGGGCGAAAGGTAGTTGTAGAGGAGCGGCTGTGAAACGGCGATTTCCCCTTTTCCATTAAAGTAGGGAGGGCCTACTTCCCCACCATTCCGGCCTATTATTGATAGGGATTTTACCGATGCTGAAGATAGCTTGCTTACCAAGCTACCCACTTGAGAAGCTAGTCGCCAGGAAAGAAGGGAGGAGGAAGCGAAGTTGTCTACGAAGCTTTCCTTCTCCCCCTGTAGTCGTAATACTCGGCTTGTCACTACTTTGATTCAAAAGGTAACTGACGTTTCCCGACTTTCTCCGCTTTCCACAACCGTAACAACTTATCATTCCGATTACTTCATCCATAAACCTTTTTTTATTTCAAAATAGCGATACCCTCTAAAAAGGTAAAGGAGAAGCATCAATTCTAGAAGCTACCGCTTCCCTCCTCCCTCGCGGTGAGAAGTTCCCTTTCCTTTTCTAAAATGCCTGAGTGGTCTGCTCAGCAAACGTACAAAGTGGACCGCAGTTTGGCTGACCCTCTTCTTCCCATTCGTGTTGGGTTGACCCAGAAGTACAGTAAGAAGGAATGTAACCATTGGAGAGTCGTCTGCAGTTCACACTTGGGCAAAGACGACTGACTTTGAAAGCGGAACACGAACCTATTTCTGCAATTTCAGGTTCTTATTGAGCGTAGCGAAATCAAGGTTGATGATAAAGTCAGCGAAGTTTCCATGGTCTTCTACATTTGCGTAGTCTCGGTCCACAGTGGAAGGCTCCGCACCTGAGCCTCGTTAGACTCAGCTGAAGTGTCAGGTGTATGTGAAGAAAATAGAAGAGATGAAGTCCGTCCTTTAGCCTAGTCTATATCCATAACAGCGCAACTCCGTACCGATTCCTCACTACTACTTTCATTTTTCTTTTATTTTTAAATTAATTAACGACTAAGCGATTTCATAACCTGAGCTTTCCTTAACTAGCTGACCTTACTTCATAACCTTAGCCTCCCTTTCTTTATAGTTTTCTAGTTTGACTAAGTGACTTCGTAACCTCAACGTACTTTTTTTCTTACTGTAGCATAGGCCTTCGCCACTTCAAACGGGCGCTTCGCCCCTGTTTTTTTTTAATTAGAAATAGCGGGGTCTTACTTATTCAGGGGGGATGAAAGACAAATAAAGGGATCAGCGGGCTTTATGATCGGAGAAAGAGAAGGGGCATGGTTAGTGTGTCACTGGGTAGGTGGGGGAACCCGTAGGAAGGGGGGATGACCCGCCAAATTCACATCAGAAATCGCCAACATGAAGACAAACGAAATCTTGAATTTTGTATAGAAACAAAACGAACCACTTCTATTCTCGGAGCTGAGGTATATGAAGAATGGCTTTTTGGTCTCTTTCGTCCAGTGGTTAGGACATCGTCTTTTAATGTCGAAGACACGGGTTAGATTCCCGTAAGGGATAGGTGTCACGCCCCAAATCGAGGGACATGACCGGCGCCTGACCGGGTTGCCCCAATCAAGCGGACCTGGGTGCCTTTCATTCCCACGCGTTACCCCTGTGATGATTGTTTCTCATTAACCAAATATATTACTAATCATAATTGATTTCACATTAAACAAATAAAATGATACGAGTGATTCATTAACAAGATTTCAACTTTTACAACGCCCGACATAACACCTTATATATATAAGACCTGGAGTCCCACAGTTTACATGTCTACAGAGCCTCTAGGATACAAAAGGGAAATACAATACTTGCCGGTAACAAGGCTCCGGCTATACCTTTCAAAACCAAAATGAAATCCAAACCGAAGTGGCAAGAACCACACAAGGCCCCGAGGAAGAAAGGGGCTCACCAAGACGGGCAGTGGAAGGAGAAGAATACTACTGCCGACGAGCTGAAGTGCCTGCTACTGATCCACCTACAATCATGACACGAATGTAGCGCCCCCGGCAAAAGGGACGTCAGTACACTTGAATTGTACCGGTATGTATGGACAAACTTTGTCCCAAGTAAACTCAAGCCATTAAATTACATCAACAATTAATTAAGCCAACCAACCATGTTTCCACATTTTCCTCATTTCAAATAATTCTCAACTCAAAGCACTTCCTACGATCAACCAATTTAACAATTACCAATCAATCACATAAAGCACAAGTAGTCAAACAAAGGAGCAATCAGTGCCCCACAGGTTGCAAACTCTCCTGTTGTCTCCTTTCACAATTTCACATTATTGATTTATGTATCAATTTTCAATAGCGATTTCGATCGCTTTCCATCCTTATTACCCCTGACCACCCTTATTACCTCGGCCACCCTTATCACCCCAACCCAAACCTTATTTCACCACGTCGCGGCGCGCGACACGACCCCGCCCTACAGTTGAAAACACAACAATTTCAAACAGCAGATAAGGTACTACACACAATTTCAACAAGTTCAAATAAGCAACTTGCACATTGTTTCATGTTCTCAATTACTTCTCAAGCCAATATCACAACCAAGTTACAATGTTTCCACATTCAATAATATTCACACATGTATATTTAACAATTTTCCATAATTCAAGTGTTTCATCTCTTTCCACAATAAACCAATTCTCAAGTGTTTCGATTTCTTTTCCACAAGGTGCCATATAGGCCATCATAATCATTATTCACAAATTCTTTACCCAATTCAACTCTCATTTACCTTTCGGTTCATCTTTCTTACCACAACACTCATAGTTCAACAACAACTTTGAATATCCAACAACAACATCAATTAATCACATACGATTTCTCAAATCAACACATGCCAAACAATTTTACACATAAGGGCGATTTCACAAGAATCAAAATTAGCCATACATACCTGGTGATGATTTTTCTTCCGTTAACTTTCTACTTTATGCTTACCCAAGATATCCTATTCTTGCCAACCTTGTTCTTGAAGACTCTTACTTCTACCCACTTCTTTTTACTAGAAATCAAGTTCAATAATCATGCATGAGTGTAAAAATTCTATTTTCAAAAGCTATTATATGCAAACCTCTCTTTACCCAATTAAAACTGAAAATCAAAGAAAATAGTTAGGGTTTTTACCTTGAAAATATTGGGGAAGTTGAATCCTTGCCCTAGAATCCCTTGGAATTAAGTAGTTGGAACAATCTTTGAAGATGAAGAACTTCTCTCTCTAAAAACCCTCTCTTCTCTCTCTAATTTTTGGTGAGATGATATGATAAAAATGAAGAAGAGGTGTGTTATATTAAAGAAGAGATCGGGTCAAAATGTTACAAAAACTGGGCCGGGGTCAAATATGCGGTCACTATGCGACCGCAGAATCAACATGCGGTCCGCATAGTGGCCGCAGAATGGCTCAAAAATTACGCAGGCTCTGGAACGATTTGCGGTCACTATGCGGACCGCATGTCGATTCTGCGGTCGCAAAAGTGCACCGCAGATTGACATGCGATCGCATATCGACCGCACATTGGACACAATTTTGGGCAACTCTCCGGAACGATTTGCGGTCACTATGCGGACCGCATATTGATTCTGCGGTCGCAAAAGTGCACCGCAGATTGACATTTTTCTGGAAAAAATTTTATTATACATTTTGAAACTTAAATCACTACCAAGGGTCCGAACCGCGGCGAGCAAGCTCGCCGTGAAGAATTCTACGCATTCCTAACACATCATTCGGACCATGACACCACATCTACTAGGTTTTATGCACAAAAATTTCACGAGGCCTTACATCCTCCCCCCCTTAAGATCATTCGTCCTCGAATGAGGATTTTGAAATAAATGAGTTGGTTTTGAAAGACATGATATGCAACCCTCAAAATTTTGACTAACTCTTATATTTTAGAAAAATTTCGCCAGAGTTTCCTTTGTATTATGGACATATCCACCTGTCAGAGGGCCCCCGAAACACATCACCAAACAACAATATACAACAATAACACTATTCACAACTGGTATACACCTTCTTACCTCAACGAATGCACATAAACTAGTCACTTCAATGAATTCTTACCTTATTTAACCATTTTAACACACCATGTACGCTTAACAAATCATTACCAATCTACACTTACTATTAGTTGTTTATTAAACACGTAAATCTTTATAAGGCTTTCATTTATCAAGAACGGTTCAAGTGACCCAAGGTAACAACACATCTAACTCATTACAAATAAAGGAGACTTACTAATACTAAGAGGGAAACAACTTAGGCAAGATGACAGCTACTAGGAGTAGGAGGGTCACCTAATTTCTTCTAGGCTTGATCAAACAAATGGGGGTACTTTTCTTTCATCTCCTTTTCTGCTTCCCATGTGGCCTCCTCTACTTGTTGACTTCGCCACAATACTTTAACAGAGGCAACTTCCTTATTTCTCAACTTACGGACTTGCCTATCAAGAATGGCAACTGGAACTTCTTCATATGACAAATCTTCATTAACCTCTATAGTTTTAACTGGCATGATGGTGGATGGATCTCCAATCACTTTCTTCAACATGGACACATGGAATACCGGGTGCACCGATGACATCTCAGGAGGCAACTCTAGCCTATAAGCAACTTGACCAATCCTTTGAACGATCCGATATGGCCCGACATACCTAGGACTCAATTTCCCTTTCTTTCCGAATCGCATGACTCCCTTCATGGGAGATACCCTCAAGAACACCCAATCATCGACTTGAAACTCCAAATCCCTTCGACGAACGTCTACATAGGACTTTTGACGACTATGTGCTGTTTTCATTCTCTCCTGAATAACTTTGACCTTTTCCATAGCTTCGTACACCATATCTGGCCCTAGCAATTCTGCTTCACCTACCTCAAACCACCCGATTGGCGATCTACACTTTCTCCCGTACAATGCCTCAAACGGGGCCATTTGAATGCTAGCATGATAGCTGTTATTATAAGCAAATTCTATCAGTGGCAAGTGTTCATCCCAATTACCTTTAAAATCTAAGACACAAGCCCGCAACATATCTTCAAGCGTCTGAATGGTCCGCTCGGCCTGACCATCGGTCTGTGGATGGAAAGCTGTGCTGAGATTCACCTGAGTTCCCAAACCTTGCTGAAACTTCTTCCAAAAGTTAGCTGTGAACTGAGCCCCGCGATCCGAGATGATAGAAAGTGGAGTGCCATGAAGCCTTACTATCTCCTTGATGTACAATCTTGCATATTGCTCCGCAGTATTAGTGGACTTGACAGGCAGGAAGTGAGCTGATTTGGTGAGTCGATCTACTACCACCCATATTGAGTCAAACTTACGCCGAGTGCGAGGTAACCCCACCACGAAATCCATATTGATCATCTCCCATTTCCACCTTGGTATTTCTATAAGCTGAGTTAATCCACCGGGCCGTTGATGCTCGGCCTTCACTTGTTGACGGTTCGGACATTTAGCTACAAAGCCTGCCACATCCCTTTTCATACCGTTCCACCAATAAATCTCCTTGAGATCGTGATACATTTTCGTTGAACCAGGGTGCACAGAATACCCGGAAGTATGAGCCTCTGCCATCACTCTTTCCCGAAGCTCGTCCACATCCGGAACACATAGCCTATCTTGACACCGCAATACACCATCTTCGCCGCTGAGTACAAATGCTGAGGTCTTGTCATTCATGACTGCTTCCTTCACCCGAACAAATGCTGGATCCATGAACTGTTTTTCCTTGATTTCCGCGACCAATGATGATTCTCCTCCATTATGCACCAAAATATCCCCCTCGTCTGACGCCGAGATACGAACCCCCAAGCTGGCTAATTGGTAGACCTCTCGAGCCAGGGGTCTCTGATCCACACCCAAATGAGCCAAACTACCCATGGATTTCCGACTAAGAGCGTCGGCTACCACATTTGCCTTCCCTGGATGGTACAATATGTCCATATCATAGTCCTTGAGTAATTCTAACCACCGCCGCTGTCTCAGATTTAGCTCCTTCCGCTTGAACAAATACTGGAGGCTCTTGTGGTCTGAAAACACATCTACATGAACCCCATAAAGATAGTGCCGCCATATTTTCAAAGCAAACACAACAGCTGCAAGCTCCAAATCATGCGTCGGATAATTCTTCTCATGGTTCTTGAGTTGCCTGGAAGCATAAGCTATAACCTTTCCGTGCTGCATCAATACACATCCCAAACCGACTCGGGAGGCATCACAATAGACTACAAATCCCTCTGTGCCTTCTGGCAAGGCCAATACTGGTGCCGAGGTCAATCTTGACTTCAGTTCTTGGAAACTTTTCTCACATGCTTCGGACCACTGGAACTTAACTGCTTTCTGCGTCAATTTAGTCAATGGGGAGGCGAGGGTTGAGAATCCCTCTACAAACCTCCGATAGTACCTGCCAGACCCAAAAAGCTGCGAATCTCTGTCGGGGTCGTGGGTCTAGGCCAATCTTTCACTGCCGCAATCTTCCGAGGATCCACCATAATTCCCTCACTGGAAATAACATGCCCTAGAAAAGCTACGGACTCCAACCAAAACTCACATTTTGAGAACTTGGCATACAATTGATGCTGAAGAAGGGTCTGCAATGCTGCTCTGAGGTGAACGGCATGATCTTCCCTGCTCCGAGAGTAGATGAGAATATCGTCAATGAATACAATCACAAAGGAATCTAGGAATGGCTTGAAAATCCGATTCATAAGGTCCATGAAAGCTGCTTGGGCGTTGGTTAGCCCAAAAGACATGACCAAAAACTCAAAGTGACCATAACGAGTTCTGAAGGCGGTCTTAGGAATATCCTGCTCCCTGATTTTCAACTGGTGGTACCCAGACCGTAAATCAATCTTTGAGAAGAACCTCGCTCCCTGCAATTGGTCAAACGGATCATCCACTCGAGGCAAAGGATATTTATTCTTGATGGTGACTTTGTTGAGCTGCCGATAATCAATACACATTCGAAGTGACCCATCCTTCTTTCTGACAAAGAGAACCGGAGCACCCCACGGCGACACACTCGGTCGTATGAATCCTTTCTCTAATAAATCCCTCAGCTGCTCCTTTAACTCCCTTAACTCTGCTGGCGCCATTATGTATGGTGGAATGGATATTGGCTGAGTATCCGGCAATACATCGATCCCAAAGTCAATCTCCCTATCCGGCGGGATGCCTGGAAGCTCATCTGGAAACACTTCAGGAAATTCATTCACAATTGGCACGGACTCGAGGGTAGGCACCTCCGAGGTGGTGTCCGTTACCCGAACCAGGTGATAGATACACCCCTTCTTAATCATCTTCGAAGCCTTAAGGTAGGAAATAAACCTACCCCTTGGCACTATACCATTTCCTCTCCATTCAATTACTGGCTCGTTAGGGAACTCGAGCCTCATAACTCTAGTTCGACAGTCAAGTTTGGCAAAGCACGAATAGAGCCAATCCATCCCCATAATAACATCAAAATCTACCATCCCAAGCTCAATAAGATCGGCTGTGGTATCACGACCACCCACCGTAACAACACAATTCCTATAGACTCGTGAGGTTGTAATAGAATCACCAATAGGTGTCGACACAGAGAACGGCTCATGAAGCCGTTCGGGTTCTATCCCAAAACTTGAAGCAATGAATGGAGTAACATAAGACAAGGAGGACCCTGGATCAATAAGGGCATAGCAATCAATAGTCTGAACAGACATGATACCTGTAACAACATCTGGAGAAGCCTCGGCATTTTGGCGGCCACTCAATGCATATAATCGGCTAGGTCCACCCCTACCCTGAGCTCCACCCCTAGCTGCACCACGCCTCGCTGATGCTGGAGTACACGCTGATGATGTAGCAGCTGAAGAACCGGATGACTGAGCAGATCCCCTACCTATACCCTGACGGGGTGCACGACAGTCCCGCTGAATATGACCTCTCACCCCGCACCCGAAGCACATCGGAAGGTCAAGGTAGCAAGTTTCTGTATGAAATCTCCCACACTTGGGGCATGTAGGTCTCCCCTGCTGCTGGGATCTCACCCCAGGATGACCAGACTGACGAGACCTCCTGCTGTCCGAACCAGGTCTCGAGTAACTGCCCTGCTGATGACTGTGCACGGATGGCGGTGCACTCGCGGAGGACTGAGCATATGACTGGGATGGCCCTGATGACCCCTTCCCTGGAAGTGATCTCCCTGAACGACCCATTGACCGGACCCTGTTGCTACTTTCTCTTTCTGCACGAATCTTCAATTTCCTGGCCTCTGTGGCCTGAGCAAACCCCACAATCCTCCCATAGTTCATGTCTGAGTGCAAAGCCGCTGTGGCGGCCTCATTCACCACCAAAGGGCTAAGGCCCTGAACAAACCGTCGAACCCGGGCATCCATGGTCGACACTAAATGAGGAGCGTACTTGGACAACCTTACGAACTCCATGTGATACTCCCAAACACTCATACTGCCCTATTTGAGAACCTCGAACTCAGTGGCACGGGCTGCCATTGCCTCAGAGCAGGTAAGAAGTGGTCCATAAATGCATCCACGAACTCATCCCATCCGGCCGGAGGGCCCCCTTCCTCACGGGAATCCTCCCACATTTCAAACCATGAACGTGCCGCTCCCTTCAGCCTGTAAGAGGGCAACTCTACCCCCTCTATATCTGTAGCCTTCATCACTCTGAGGGTCTTGTATATGTCATCAAGGAATTCCTGTGGGTCAGCCTCTGGATCGGTACCTGAAAATTCTGGAGGGGCCAATCGCAAGAATTGATGGACTCTGGAGCCAAAGGAATCTCCCTGTCCGCTGGAGGATGCAGGGGCATCATGGGATCTCTGGGCCTGGGCGGCCACTAACCGTGTTAACATATGGATGGCTCCCCTAAGTTCTTCATTAGAGATACCAGAGCCCGAAGCGGGAACTGTATCTGAGTCAGGAACACCGGCAGGAGGAATGGTGGCATCCTCTGCCGCGGCTGAAATAGGGACACTTGGGTTTTGAACAGATGGGCCAGGCAAATTCGGGGCTGGTGGGTCATTCTCTCCCACGGCATCGGGTACATGATTAACAACTGCACTTGGGCCGGCATTGGCCCTAAGGCCGAGTCTAGCCTTCTTCTTAGGTGCCATATTCTGAAAATTTGGGAACAAGGCACGAATTAGACACAGGTATCTCCACATTGCATTTTACCGCACGATATAGATTAACAAAGAAGTAGGTAAATTCCTAAATGCTCGTGTAGCCCCCTACTTATATGATGTGGTCGACAACACACCTATAAGAAGGGCACTACTAGACACGGCTCCGAGACATCCTAGGACACTTTAAAACCTTAAGCTCTGATACCAAGTTTGTCACGCCCCAAATCGAGGGACATGACCGGCGCCTGACCGGGTTGCCCCAGTCAAGCGAACCTGGGTGCCTTTCATTCCCACGCGTTACCCCTGTGATGACTGTTTCTCATTAACCAAATATATTACTAATCATAATTGATTTCACATTAAACAAATAAAATGATACGAGTGATTCATTAACAAGATTTCAACTTTTACAACGCCCGACATAACACCTTATATATATAAGACTGGAGTCCCACAGTTTACATGTCTACAGAGCCTCTAGGATACAAAAGGGAAATCCAATACTTGCCGGTAACAAGGCTCCGGCTATACCTTTCAAAACCAAAATGAAATCCAAACCGAAGTGGCAAGAACCACACGAGGCCCCGAGGAAGAAAGGGGCTCACCAAGACGGGCAGTGGAAGGAGAAGAATACTACTGCCGACGAGCTGAAGTGCCTGCTACTGATCCACCTACAATCATGACACGAATGTAGCGCCCCCGGCAAAGGGACGTCAGTACACTTAAATTGTACTGGTATGTATGGACAAACTTTGTCCCAAGTAAACTCAAGCCATTAAATTACATCAACAATTAATTAAGCCAACCAACCATGTTTCCACATTTTCCTCATTTCAAATAATTCTCAACTCAAAGCACTTCCTACGATCAACCAATTTAACAATTACCAATCAATCACATAAAGCACAAGTAGTCAAACAAAGGAGCAATCAGTGCCCCACAGGTTGCAAACTCTCCTGCTGTCTCCTTTCACAATTTCACATTATTGATTTATGTATCAATTTTCAATAGCGATTTCGATCGCTTTCCATCCTTATTACCCCTGACCACCCTTATTACCTCGGCCACCCTTATCACCCCAACCCAAACCTTATTTCACCACGTCGCGGCGCGCGACACGACCCCGCCTTACAGTTGAAAACACAACAATTTCAAACAGCAGATAAGGTACTACACACAATTTCAACAAGTTCAAATAAGCAACTTGCACATTGTTTCATGTTCTCAATTACTTCTCAAGCCAATATCACAACCAAGTTACAATGTTTCCACATTCAATAATATTCACACATGTATATTCAACAATTTTCCATAATTCAAGTGTTTCATCTCTTTCCACAATAAACCAATTCTCAAGTGTTTCGATTTCTTTTCCACAAGGTGCCATATAGGCCATCATAATCATTATTCACAAATTCTTTACCCAATTCAACTCTCATTTACCTTTCGGTTCATCTTTCTTACCACAACACTCATAGTTCAACAACAACTTTGAATATCCAACAACAACATCAATTAATCACATACGATTTCTCAAATCAACACATGCCAAACAATTTTGCACATAAGGGCGATTTCACAAGAATCAAAATTAGCCATACATACCTGGTGATGATTTTTCTTCCGTTAACTTTCTACTTTATGCTTACCCAAGATATCCTATTCTTGCCAACCTTGTTCTTGAAGACTCTTACTTCTACCCACTTCTTTTTACTAGAAATCAAGTTCAATAATCATGCATGAGTGTAAAAATTCTATTTTCAAAAGCTATTATATGCAAACCTCTCTTTACCCAATTAAAACTGAAAATCAAAGAAAATAGTTAGGGTTTTTACCTTGAAAATATTGGGGAAGTTGAATCCTTGCCCTAGAATCCCTTGGAATTAAGTAGTTGGAACAATCTTTGAAGATGAAGAACTTCTCTCTCTAAAACCCTCTCTTCTCTCTCTAATTTTGGTGAGATGATATGATAAAATGAAGAATAAAGGTGTTATATTAAAGAAGAGATCGGGTCAAAATGTTACAAAAATCTGGGCCGGGGTCAAATATGCGGTCACTATGCGACCGCAGAATCAACATGCGGTCCGCATAGTGGCCGCAGAATGGCTCAAAAATTACGCAGGCTCTGGAACGATTTGCGGTCACTATGCGGACCGCATGTTGATTCTGCGGTCGCAAAAGTGCACCGCAGATTGACATGCGATCGCATATCGACCGCACATTGGACACAATTTTGGGCAACTCTCTGGAACGATTTGCGGTCACTATGCGGACCGCATATTGATTCTGCGGTCGCAAAAGTGCACCGCGGATTGACATTTTTCTGGAAAAAATTTTATTATACATTTTGAAACTTAAATCACTACCAAGGGTCCGAACCGCGGCGAGCAAGCTCGCGGCGAAGAATTCTACACATTCCTAACACATCATTCGGACCATGACACCACATCTACTAGGTTTTATGCACAAAAATTTCACGGGGCCTTACAATAGGTACTCATTCCCAGCCGCATTCAGTTAGTGTTCATTGCTGAGTGATCGCTCGCTATCTGGCTGGAAAAGATGGTCTGGAAGCTTCCTCTCTCCCAGCAAGCAAGACAAGATGACCACTTCTCTCAGTAATGGACTTCCTTTACTTCGTAACCTTAGCCTTAGATGTCCTTTCATAGATTCTCGAACCTCCGACAGACAGAATCTCCATGCATGTGTTCTTTCTCTCCCCCCCCCCCAGCCATACATCCCTTTTTTTCTTTTGGCTGTTTTTGTTAGGCATTGAACCCCACCCCACAGAGCGGTGCTGAGTGGTGTCCTCCCCTCCCTAATACCTAAACAGAGTTTCGTCTATGGATCCTAAAGCTTAAACCATGGCATGGCACAGTAAGTTGGCCTAGTCTCTCGCCCAGCCTTCGCCTTTTTCAGAGGCCAAGTTGAAGCGTTCAATGCCGGCCTACCACCTTTTTTTTCAAGGTTGAGCTTGTTCAATTAAAGCTAATGCTATGCTACCCTTACCTTGTTCAAGAGAAAGCGAGGACTTTCTTTTAGCTACCGGCCCAAACAAAAGTGATTAGCCTCTTGATCGATCGATTGATTTGATCGAAGTACGATGGGGTTGATTGAAGTCTGAGATCAGCACAAGACTAAGGCCAAGCAACTAGCTACTGCAGGATTGGACGTCTATCTATCTCACCATGCTCCCCTACTCCTATAAAGGCCGGCGGAAGGAATGCTCTGCTCATCTTTCTTATGGCTCGTTACCGCATCGCTTGTTCATCCCTTCGGCTTTTTCCAATCAAAAAACGGTAGTCTTTCCTTGGTAAATAGCGTCTTGAAGTGAAGCGAAGGCATTATTGAAGGAAAGAAATGGCGGGTCGGTCAATTGCATTAGGTAGGAGATACAGGACCTGTCTTAACCGTAAGTGCATTCGCTATTCGATTCCATCCTAAATCCCACCAAATTTTGATTCAAAAGTATGTATCTCTTCTTTACGTTTAAGTGACAAGGGGGTGACAAAGGGTATACTTTCTTCTCTATGTCGTTGTCTCATCAATGAGCGTAGATTAATAGCCAAGCCTACCCTTTTGTGCTTGTCAATCTGTATCCCATTTTTCAGGTATAGTTTTTTTTTATCACAGATCGACAGGTGATCCGTCCTTTCTCCCCCTTTCGTCATAAGCCGTGGTCTGACTCTGAGAAAAAAAAATTCCTGTGTTTAGGTCCCTACTAAGTATAATTCGTAAACTATGCAAAGGCTCTTTGAATACTTTTGAAAAAGATTTTAGTAAAAAAAGCAAAAACAATTCTCAACGCCCTTACGAGGTAGTGATGACGTAAACTACTCGTGTTGGCATGGAAGTCAGCCCGGTAAACTGATTCCATTCTGCTACTAGGGTTCCAAACCTTCCCCTTAGCTCTAGAATCTATAAATACCTTTTCAACTCAAGAAATGCTAGCTATTTAGAATTGGAATTTCTAACTAAGTCGGAAGGAGGGCTTTGGGCAAACATCAACTCGAAAGTACTTTACTTCAGTCCCAAAACTGAAAGACATGACTTCAGTAGTGGATTTCGTAAGGAATGACTTCGTTTACTTCATACAAATTGCTTATGTAAGAACTAGTAGAAAGAAAGGAATTAAAAAAAATAAGGCAGCATTGACATTGAATGAGAATGCTTTAATGGGAATCATCTTAGCAACTGGCTATAGACATGAGTCTAAGCCGCCGAGAGAGCAGAGACCATTTTCATGAGAGAGGTACGAGCAAGTGACAGATTGGGAAAAAAATAGGTAGGCCTTCTAAGTGGTCATTTAGGGGCCTCGTTAGCGACCCATCATTCTTACCTAAGCTATCAGAGTCCGATCGAAGCGAGCAAGAGATAGAGGAATCCTCGCTCAAAGATGTGAATTGAAAAATCAAGCCCGAATTCTTTTTAATTAGGCTCCATAGTCTGGTCTCTGTCCCTGGTAAGGTCTAATTGTTATCCGTAAGTCTTGTTTTGACCGCTGGAAGGTGAACTTTGCAAAAGTGCTTATTTGGTTGGGAAGTATAGGACTTCTTACTCCAAGCCTACCCTACCCGAAAACAAGTTTCAGCTATTGATGTAGCCGCTTGTCAATACTACTAGTCTTCTCGCTGCCTACTAGAAAAATCCCATCAAGATAGATTGAATCGACGACCTATACTTCAACTAAAGGCACAAGGGCGTAGCGAGAAAAGAACAGAGGAAATGCACATGAGTCTCCTTGACGAACAAAGTCTAGGGTAAAGAAAGAAGAGTAGAGTGGGCACACTTTTACTGTGCTTGGATTGGCATGGATGTCCCCCTTTGCTGGTTGAGGCTCGGCCTTTGACTCTGCTTGCCTCTAATTTTCATGTCAAGCGTACAAGTATAGTTTAGTGGGATTTACTTCTAAAGATAGGAATTCTTTTTCATCTCCCCTGTCAAAGTCGACGTCTTAACCTGACTTTCGGCTG